>JAREIS010000423.1:0-357500 GCA_030060385.1 Muscicapa striata striata | reverse complement strand
GACAAGCCCATTTCATACTTCCTGAGAAAATAGCCTTCCCTTCCTTCTCTTAGCATATGCTTGCATAAGTTGATTTTCTTCTGTTAAAATGATGCTGGCATGCATCAAAATGGAAAAAAAAAATGCACAGAGATGTTTTGAGACTGCTTGTTATGACATCAGCTAGTGATAAAACACTACTCTCCCATCTCTCTCATTCCATCTGTGCACAGGAATGCAACCTGGGGAAAGGGTTGCCCATGACCTTCTGCTGAGGACTAAGAACAGTGGCAGATGTCCAAGCCCTGCCCTCCCCACCACTGCTAAGAATGCAGGATAGCTCCAAAATGAAGGCTGAAACAAAAGCTTCTTCTCTTTCAAAAAAGAGCTGCTTTGGGATTCCACACTTAAAAGGTAAAAACATTAAAGTATCCACAACATCAACTTACTAAGACTTCATTTTCCATAATAGGAATCAGACAGGGGAAAAAGAGGGGAGAATAAATACCAATTTTGCAAATAATATAAATAATTCTAGGAGTTAAATAAAGGACATTTTAGAAGTGTCAGTGCTACTCTGAGAAGTTAATACTAAGATAATTTTCTGTGAGATGCATAGAGACTAAGTCAGTATCAGATAAACTGAACACTGTCAGACTTAAGGGAAAATTATTATGTGCACAGGATATTTCACTTCTGACAACATATTTGTTTTCAAACAGTTATGCATTTATGGCAACTGAAAAGCATCAGGGCAACAAATTAGATGTACATGGATGCAATTAGTTCACATTTCTAATATCACAAACAGCTTCCTGGAGCACAGTTTGCCCAGGTGTAAATTAGAAAAAGCCAAACAAACAAAAATTCCCCCAACAAGGCAGGAGCACAAAAATTGTTAAATTATACAGTCACTTGTCACAACGAGCCTATATACATATATACATTTACTTTTACACATATATTTAGTTACTTTGGTGGACCTTCAGATACTTTGGATCAGGCTTTTAGCTAAAATGCTTAGAGGGATTTCTTCTAAAAGACAAAAACATAGGATATTGCACATGTAGCAGCTAAGGATGAAGAAGTCATCAGAGAGACAAAAAGGACTTTTCAGGCTTTCTTGGCAGGGAGGTGCTGTAGGCGAGAATTTCCAACCAAAAATTTTGAGCTACAGTTTTGAGGATGATAATATACAAGCTTCCAATTCAGACCAGGGCTGATCAATGTAAAATAGTTGGTGATCAAATGATGACATTACCGTTTTCTATAAAGGTGAAAGTGCAGTAATTTTTATCAATGATTTCTTGTCAGTGTAACCAGCTCACATGATAGCAGTTAGTTTGAAGATTGCAGAACAAAAATCTACAATGATTAAGTCTCAAACAATGAAAAGTAATTGATTAAGGGATTAGAACCGCTTCTAGACTTATTTCCAAGATGAGGACTGTGATGGCTCACACACATTTCCACAGGATATAAACACACATATGTGAATTCTCTCATAGTCATTTGAAATCTTCACATCAGTTACCACCTGATTATGGGAGTATGACTGGGAGGTCATTATCAGTGCTAAGAGAACCGAGTTCTAAAAATCACAGAATCTGGGAGTTGCTTCTTTCTGTTCCCTAAGAGCTGTCCTTTCAAGGAGCATGCCAAGAATGAGCACAGATATTCTGAAATGATGCCAAAGTGCAATCACTGATGATACTTCTATTCAGTCAAAAAAAAAAAAGGAAAAGAAAATTACTTTGCAAATGTTGTTAAAGAATTTATTCACGCACAGAATAACTAAAAGAGAAAGAAAATGGAAATGCTGCCCAAGTAAAACTAATAGAACAACTTTGGCAGATGAGATGTAAAATGAAGATTAAGAGGTCCAAGAGCAAGGCTGAAGAACAAGGCAGCAAATGCACAGTGACAAGTAATAAGGCATTCCTTAAGCACATGGGAGACTGGAACCCCAGAAGAGCTGGTAGGTCCTGCAGACTCTCCTAATGCAAAGTCAGTGAGGGCAGAAAGAGAGTTGCACAGCAGCTAAATGGCTCCCCTGCTTCGGTTTTCAGGGAAGGGAGATGTATGCCCCAAGGTTATACAGGAACTTGAGGCAGAACTGCCAGACAGAGTTAGGGGAAATAAAATAAAGCAAATGAAAAAAAGAAACTACTTTGAGAAATTTGATTGCATTAACTGCGTTTCCAGAGCTGAGAAAAGTCGGTTAAAGGCAAGTGTAAATCAGATGAAATAGGAAACCCACAAACTAGCAAAGTCTAAAAAAGGACATTTTTCACAGTGATAAATCATAACCTACAAATGACGACTCACTAACCTACAAAAACACTTTAAAAACTTATCCTGGCTGTTTTTCACTAGATGTAAATTGTTCAGATTTTCAAAGACGTTGTTAGGAGAGTTTTGTTATCTTGGGACAAGAGGAAAGGTCCCGTCACTCTTTCAATATTGGCCAAGGAACAGAAACTCTGAGGATAAGAATAATATTTTTTTGTACAAAAGGGAGATGTTTTAGCACCTGAAGTCCTGCCTAGGATCAGTGTTGCAGAAGGTATTTGTGAAGCATCTGAAAGAAAGAGAAGAAAACAAGGCCACAAAATACGCTACCCATGGTGTTAACCAAGAGTATGGGGATCTTTGTCCTCACAACTCCCCAGGCAACTGGACAACAACACTACCAGATAAAATTCACTACAGATATATTGAAGTCTAACAGAAAAAAAAAAAAAAACAACAAAACAAACAAACAAAATTATATTTATCTGCTTCCATACCACTATACACTAGTGACTACTGGAATAACTTATAGATATCAAAAAAATTCTGGAGACAGATGATGTCACATCCCTGCGCTTAGCAAAAGAGTCATTACAGAGTAGATAAAACTTTAGAACAGCACTTCTAAAATTGTAAGCTGTAATATGAAAAAATTTTTGACTGTGGAAATTAAAATTATAGAATGCCAGGTTAAATTTTAACTAAATGCAATTGCTAGAATAAGGGCATGAATTGTGAGCACACTTGGAAATAAAGAAACTGAAATATTCTATTCATTTAGACCTAAGCATGGGGCTGTAAAAGACTACTGAAAATGAGAAACATGAGAGAATGTGTAATATTGATGAAAGGTGACCAACTGCACTATTCAAATAGAAGAAAGATCAAAGCAAAGACAAGCTGAGGTTATGAAAATAAGGATATAGACACATTAATTCAAAATTAAGATTCAGGAAACCTCAGCTATTCAGAGTAATGAAAATACATCTTCAAAACCAAAACAGATGTTTTGTGGCTTATCTGCATGGGGGAAAACCCCTTTCAGACCTGTCCACATTTAAAGCTAAGGAAGATGAATGCTATCTGTAAAGAGTTTTAAGGAATCCACATAAGCCTAGTTTTACAGAAATCAACCCACGATCTTCCATCCACTTTCACATCTTTTACAATTGGACTGAAGAGAGTGGCCCACGCCTTGGGAAAATCTAGGCCTAATTCACTGACTGACCCAGCTGCTGCTACAGAAGCATTTTCTGCCTTCAATGGTTTAGCTCTGTAAGGCAGCAAAGCTGGGACCATACAGGAATCTGAGCAAGGAAACCAGAGTTCATCTGGAATCACCAGCTGCAGCTTGGAAGATCTGCTATTGAAAAAAGTATTTAGGCCTAGAACGTATTTTTAAACCTGAAGGAGTAGAAGACAGATATAAATGAGATTTTAAAAATATCCCTTTCATTTCATATCAATCACACTTTGCATTAGGCAGTGAAAACTGAGCTTATTCTCTGCTAAGGGCACTGATCAAAGGCTAAAATGTTTTTTGCAGCAGAAGTTATGATTATATGGGGAGAATAAAAAGAAAAAAAATCAAAAAAACATGTCCTGTGAAGCAATTGAAAAGGACATACACAAGTTTTTGTGGAAAAAAATTAAATAAAACTTCTATTTTGTTCAATTTTGCAATAATATTAGTAATAATTGTAAATAACAATTACAAATTATTTCAACTTTTCACAATTATTTTGTAAATAGACAATTTTATGATAGCTTATAATTATTGCAACCCTTTAAAATGTTTACAAATACTACACTTAGATGATAATTCTCAAAGGTATGCTTTGAAGAAATTGTAAATAGATCAGGAAAGGATAAACTTGATAAAATGTTCCTTATTGCCCACTGCTGTATTCTATAGCACTTATTTCTACACATCATGATCATAAAAATTCCCTAATGAGGAGCATGGGCTGGACACCACAGGGCACCATGAAGAGCTTACTGTAGCCAATATGTCTATCTCATATGTAGGCTAAGTTCTGTTTTCCATTCTTTCAATGTTCATTAAGTGCTGGAAGTGTTTGGATACAAGCTAAAATTCCATTGACCTGGAACATAAATCATGGATTCAGTAACTACAAAATTTCCATTTCAATAAGCCGTAGATTAAATATTTCAACCTCAATTTTTCTAGACTTAAGACAGATAATTTACATTTCACAGACTTCTGCTTTGAGTTTTTTGTTTGTTGCAGTTTAAATAAGACAAGAAATTCCCACCCACAATTCCTAGAGAAATCTCAGTAAAATCTCAACTAGAATCAGAGTCTTATTGCACATGCTGGAGGTGTCAATGCATAAAGATGTGAACTTGTCATTTACAGTACATGTTGCACAATTGGTAAGTCTAAAGTTATCTAACACATTCTTGCTATGCATCCCTAAATTTTATAAAGTTTCTCCAAGCAGAGACTTGCTTTAGGTGTATGTCTTAAGCATGATGTCAGGGCAACGTCTCTAACATCTCTCTCTTTTCCTCTATAAAGGCACACACTTGTCATACCCGCTCATCCTACAGTTGTGGTTAGCACAGGAAAGAAGAGCTCTTATTTAAAGGACTTTCAGGCATAGACACAAATAATTCAAACTAAAATATAATATATAGCAATTAAATGAACAAAGTAGATGCTTTAAGATGCCACTTTTATTTTTTTAAGTCCTTTTCTTGTGTGGCAGTATTCAACCTACTGCTATTCTCAAAAGCTCTCCCCTTGGGAAAAATCAGTAAGAAGGTGCTGTATTTGTACACAGAAGAGCAGCCAAAGAAAGGCCAGGATCATGTAGGACACCAAAGTAAAAAGAGGTGCTTGTAAATGTTAACTCAGTTGCAAAATAAAAATATTTTTCAGCTATTTCAAAATAACTTTTCTGGATCAATATTATGAATAAGAACAGGAAACTGCCACGGTTATCCTCCCATTCCCCATCCCCTTCTGAACTTTGGATTTTTTTCCATCATGCAGGTAGTTGCAAACAGAGAGAGAAAATATTCCTGCCTCCTACATTTCTGATTTCAGCCAACCTTACAAAATATATCAGATGTTAAGCCCAGAAGATTTCTCCCGTCAGAGACAAAACCAGGGTTGATCCCAGTGGGAAGATGGCAGCCTCCACCACTCATCAGGACAAACCCAGGACCTTCACAACACCATCTTGTCATTCAGGGACAGGTTTGGCCAGGGGTTATGCACAGCCCAGACTCTGCCTTGGAAAGGTATGATCATTAACATGGACTAACAGAAGCAGTTTTCATCAGAAAGTGGAGGAGAAACCCAGCTCACCATTAGCTTGACTTCAACGAAAAAAAAAACCAAAAAAACAAAAAACGAAAACATGCAAGAGCAGCTCATGCTTAAACAGGTGTCCAGAAATATACCAAGTGAAGCTGTCAAAGGCCCCACAGTAGATATTTGCTATAAAACTTATCACAAGAGCTTTCATCCCACCCCACCACTCACAAAGGGCATGGACCTTATAAATGAAGTTTGCACGATCAAGCAAAGACTTCACACGCACTTTTACATTTACTTTGTATAAGTAAATCCCACTGTTCTCAGTGAGGCAACTCAGAACTCAAAGATGTTCCAACAACATATGAGACAAGCAGAGATTATAGCTCAAACTAGAAGCAATGGAAAGAAGAGAACAGCACATCCTAAAACACATACACCTATAATCCCAATAGCCACTCAATATTAATGAGTCCAAAATATAAACTAAAACCATATAAGGACAGGCTCTTGAGCTTAAGAAAAAACAAACAAACAAACAAAAAAACCCCAACAACATATAGGGAGAGGGTCTTGCCTTTTCCTTTTTACCACCCTGTAAATACAGCTTCCCATGGTATTTGCAAGCACAGCAAAGACTAGATTCAATGCAGATACCCCTACTCAGGCAGGCCACAATCCCTGCAGTTCCTTACAAATCCTCTGCTGGTGGATGGTCTATTTGGGATTAGTACAAGAAGGAAAATGAGGACAACCTCCAAGCTCCTCTGATGTCTGGTCAGAGGATCATCATACCATAACCAGCTGCCACATGAGTTTCTGATTTGGTTTGTGGAGGTTTTTGGTTTGGGGTTTTATTTTATTTATTTTCTGTCCTGCTGCATAAATAAGCCTAGAAGAGAAGGAGACCCAGAACTCAGAACAAGTATGCTAATGCCCTATCATACCAACTGCCATGCCAACAGCAATCACACACACACACGCCTGCTCACACACTCCTGCCAAATAATCACTTAAGCAAGCATCAACTACAGAGATTAGCAAAAGCATCTGACAACGCACAAATTGTACAAGAAACATGGGCTGAAGGGACAGCTTAGCAAAGTGAGGATTTAGTAAGTGAAGCTTCCGAATCAAAGCTTGGAGCATTTTTTTGGAACACTGCTGAAAATCCTATCTGTTGGCTAGTAGATTTTTTCCATCCACCCGTTCCTACTGCATATCAGCTGCAGCCAGACAGGCTTCTAATAAAAGCAAGCGACTCTTGTACAAAGAAAAACAGCTTTCTGGCCTCTGGGAAGGTAGCAATCCAAGCAAACAACCAGGCACTCAGGTGGCACAAGCTATTGGGAAGCAACAACAGCATCTCAGGGGCTTTTCAGCAACAAAAAGCAAGCTAAATCCCTACAGTATGAGACTGGTTTTCCAGGTGAAACCATCCTAGGCAGAAAAAGAACTTCAAATTATTTCTGTTTAATGTGATGGGGTGGGGAGGCTACATTTTTTTTTTTTTTACTTTTATTGTTCGAACTACATGAACAAAGAGTTTCCCTACCAGATTTAAGACAGAATATCAGAACAATCTATTATCTCTAATTTACTAAAAGATGCTTCAGTCCAAAATATGCTTTCAATGAAATTTTGCTGCAAGAAGCACAAGAGTCACAACCATTTAGCAGCATTATAGCACATTTGTGTCTTTGGAAGAATTTGTTGCCCAAAAAAAGGAGAGGGTACTCTTTCTTAGACTGAATTATAGAATCATAATTCCCTATTCTAATTAAGCTCTTGCTGCAGCATCAACTTTGCCTGAATAATGTTTGGAGGATGTGTGCCTGGTTAAATATTAATCTCTTCTAGACAGAAAGAATATGATTTCTAGTGAACTGAAAAAGAACTAAATACTGAAATGGAAGAAGCTTGGTTGTCTGAAAGCAAGCCATGACTTTGTAGCACCATTGCACAGACACCACCATATCAGAACTGCCATCTTTCTACCAAGGCTATTTCCAAATCACTTCATATCTTACTTTCAAAGAAAAGAAAATTTTCTTAAGAGATACATCCCATACCATCTGACAAAGTGCCTAAATGAGCATTACAGAAATGTTAATTTTGGCATTTTGAGACAATGTCACTCTTCCCACTGTGGTTCGCATGCCATAAACCGACTAAAATAAAAAAAGAAAAAAAAGACAGAACACCTAAAATAGTTGTCTTTAAAAACAAAGTTTTTGATACAACAAATACCCTTACACAATGTATTAAGCACATTTTGGATGCTCCTATCACAGAAGAAGAGATGCTACAGACTGTGAGCCTTCTGTTGTTGGCTACAGATGGGTGCATACATTTGCACTGCACTACTAAGGCTCCTTTGCACTTCAAGATACATGATGTGTGAGGAGTAGAGCTAAAAAAATAAATACATGCATAAATGAATCTGCTGTTTCAGTGATCCAGTAGAAACAGGGAAGCCTTAAATGCAAGAGTCATATCATCTTTAGTTGCTTTTGAAACTAATGCCACTGATTGAATGGCTCTGAGGACAAAAACAAACAAAAAAAAAAGAAAAAAAAGAACAATACAGTTTTTGTTCCTGATATCCCCTGGGACTGAATCTGAGAAGTTAACTCAGTTACTTCTGTGCAGAGACACTTTGGCTTCCACAGATACACATATATTTACTGTTCATGTCAACGCACAAGGAATTCCTATGTACCCATGGAGTCAAATTATCTGTTTTTTAGCCTTTTTAATCCTTAGGGACAGAAAAGACAACAGGTAACTGTAATTAGCAAAGTCAGATGATCAAGACAACCACAGAGTTGGCTGTGAGCCTTTATGAGCTCAGAAGATCGAGACCAACTTTGCACCCAAGCCTGAGAAACAGTCTACCTCCACCTCATGGTCCTGTGCCTGTCTCCACCCAGCTGGACCAGCCATCCTAAAATATCTCAGCATCAGTCCACGTGTGTAGATGAGGCTTTGAGAAGGAAAGCAAAGCCCATCCTGCCTCATTTTTCTGCCCAGTCCCTCTTTTTTTACTCTTGGGAGGATAATTTTTGTACAGATAGGGAATTCATCCATAAACATTGTTTGAGGACAGCAAAACTTCTGTTTTATTAATGTGGTTAGTTACCTGTAGACCAGTATCAGAATAGAGATTTAGACTGGGATATTAGAGATTTTCTCCTCTTTCTCTTCCCTCCCCACAGCCATTTGGTGATGGTTTCACCCACAAATAAATAGGGGATATTTACAAGGTCCAAGCTATGCTGAAACTGTGTAGAAACTAATGAGGAAGGAAGATTTTTATAATGCTGTCATGAAACATTTAATAAGCCCTGAAATAGTGCTGGCAGGCCTCAAAGAAGAAAGGCCCAGTTTAAAACTGAACTTTGCAGTTTACTAAATGGCAGTGTGCTGGAACCCCAAGCACTATTTATTTTCAAAGACTATTTTTATCAGAAAATATCCAACTCCTGTAACGCTCTTCTGCTCTAAAAGGCTTTATCCCTCTGTTGCAGCTGCCATGCAATCAGTGGCACTTGCCAAGCAATGTGCTCCTAAGGCCCAAAATAACACATTAATATATTTTTCCTAATGTAATGGAATTGGATTTTGCCTCAGATATAGTTAATTCCTCACCTCCAGAGGTCATCCCTATTGAAACCAGAATGTGCCATTCTGGGAAGGTTAGGAATTGCTTTTTGGAGTGGAGGAACGGTGACGGAGAAAATCTCTTGGCTTTATCAGTAATACAGCTCGCTCTTTATTACATTCCAATTCCCCCTTCTCATCTCACGTCAAACTGCCTACAGCTGTGTTCTCTCAGTCTTCAGCCTGAAATACATGAAAAAGCAGTCTGCAAGATGACTACAGTTTTTCAAATGTCACTCCTACACATATAGACAAGGGATGAAACGAGTTAAAAAATAATAAAATCATCACACACCACTGCAGAAGTTATAGCCAGATATTTTAAATGGCACAGTGATTCTGCCCCTTGGAATAAAAGGTGAGACATGGCCAAGAGAGTGTCTAGTCAGGTGAAGTCCTGCTGACCCTTTCTACCATGGTAAGGTGAAACACTGAGGAAAAATACCAGCACCTGCAACAGGTCCTTTTAAGTCTTCAAGGTCCTTATTTTTCACTAGGAAAAAACTGTAGGAGGCTGAAAAGTATTGATGAACTTGGCATCACAAGATCAGTTCTTCTGGCATCTCAGAACAAGGAAAATATTAAGAAACAAATTCCATACTGACTGCCAGCTCTTATTTCATCGGCTGGATGAAGCTCATGTTAAAGGTAGTGGGATTAAAGAGTTTCTTCATCTGATGACCACATTGTTCAATCTAAAAATCAATGGTTTGCAAAGCATATTTAAATTTTTAAAAATTTGATATGGTCTTCATTTAGTGTCTAATACTGCTGACATAAGTAACAAGTAGTCACTGCCCTGAAATTTAGTGATACACAGAAAATGTTCCTTTTCTCATTTGGCTTCACTGATGCTCTGTCAGTCCACAGAGACACCACCACACCATTTCTTACACAACAACTCTGCTCTGTGGGTTATTGTAGTAAAATAAAACATCCACATTACAGAAGACATTGCTGGCTCCTCTAATTCCATTTTTCCACGGTGCTTCTGCTGAAAAAATTGATGTCAGACAACTGACTCAAATTTCCCCAAACTCCCCTCAAATACACATTGAGCACTTGACAATGCCCACTTTTCTATTTTCCTCTCCAGGGCTCCATTGGAAAGGGCCCTCTGTGCATTCAGAGCAGCACAATGAAGAATGATTTCCAAAGCATTAACTTGGAGCCATTTAGACTTGGACGTTTTCAAAATGACTCTATTGTGCTCAAAGGATTCTAGACTACGCCAGCTACTCTAGAAGAGTCTTTTTCCCCTTTCTCAAAACATCCATTCCTTGAGCCATCCCTGGAGTGCATTGTTGGGGCTGATTCCTTAGTGCAGCAAGTTCCATCAGTCAAAGCTCAACAGATACAAATAATATCAGGATATGGATATAAATTAGTGTGACAGACCCTAAATAGTTTTGACAGGTTTAGTAAGTATATATAGCGACACAGAGTGCTATTCCTGCTGTCAGACATCAATATGTAGACAGAAGATTGGGGGTACCATGGAAACTCAGCGACATAAGAGTGGTATTGATTGGATAGAAAATGAGGCTGCAATTTAAGCTTAAGGCTGCCAGTGATGCCAAGAATGGAGAATGACCTCCAGCAGTGAATTTTCAGCATAAGCTCCCTGTGAACAAGCCAGTCCAAGAAGGATAAATCAGGGACAAGCTCACCAGGGATATGGCTCAAGTGAGTGTCAGCTACCCTAAGCAGATGAGAATCACTCTGTGTGCACACGTTACAGTGACCTAGTTCGTTCAAAGACAGCATTTTTTATGGTTTATTATGGAGCCTTGGAACAAAGAGATTTCCTCAATTAAAATCCTGAAATGCATCCTCTAAATGAAAATGCTTTTGATACACTGATCAGCAAGAGGTTGTAAATATTGAAGCAAAGCATACATTGTTAAAGAGCAATTCCCACAGAAAACGCCACAGTTGGGAATGTAGGTAATGAGGGGGCCTGAAAAGAGCAGAAGCAATGAGCCATGCCAGCTCCATCCCTAATGCCCTAGTCTTACACTAAAACACTTGTTATACTATAACACTAGATAAATTGTATTTTCCTTGAAAAAACAACCGAACATGCACAAACGCACACAGAAAAAAAAAATTAGTATGAGTTAAAGGAGTGCATTTTTAAAGCTCCTGTAAATAATTATTTTTATGTGCTGTCTAAGGACTCAGGAACAACCATTCCCTGTACGATCAAGAAGAAACAGAGGACATGTTAAGGAAGTACCTTGCCGAAGCCACGACTGCTGGAAGTTCACTAAGTAATAATACTCACATTAGTGGCAGAAAGATTAATCTACACAAAACATCCATCAGCACAGCTGTGTCAGGAATAAGATGAGCCTCCAAAGTGTCCCCAGTGTCAGGCATATGGCAGTGGGATAGCAGCACTATGTTTTGTAATCCTATAGTAAGGCAAACCTGCTGGCAAGGATGCATCAGTGGGAGACTGGATCTCAAATAACTGGGGATGGACATCTGGATAACTGAAAAAAACCGTTTTTCTTAGGTTGTTTCTACACTATAAATGAATATTTACCATTTGTAAAAGAAAGATTGGTTGCTGATTTCTCTTTTTCCCCAGCCAAGAGCTCGCTTGGGAGTAAAGTCGGTGAGTTTCTATCATTCAGTTTGACCCAAAGCTTCATATATAAAAAAAACAATGAAGAGTTTAGTTTATCCTGGAGACAGCAGTATATTAAACCTTCACTTTCCTTCTCTTTAGCAAAAGTCACTAAATTATGCAGCAGGAATTGGTTTTGCTGCTTTTTGGGGTCAGTTATGTGGGATTGGCTTTTTTTTTTTTTTTTTTTAGTCCTCTCCACACAATTCTGAATTTTCTTTCCTACAGCAAATTAACAAATGTTGTCACAAATATGCTGGTTCCTTTTTCCCTTCATACTATTTCTCATGATCAAAAGTTCAGATTTTTTTTTTTCAATTCTTATTCCTTTGCAGGGAGCAAACTGAAATAAATGAAACAAAACAAACACACAGAAACAGTAAATTTGTTTTGTAATCAGCTCAAGAACACTGCTCAGAACACCTAAAACCCCAAGTATTTCTTTGTAGCAATTTTTACTTTCCTTCTCTTTCTCTCTCCATCTCTTCCCTCCTTCTCTCTAATACAGTCAGTTACACACACACTTTTTTTCCTGTTCAAAAAGTTGAGCTTCGCTAAATCACAAAAAAAATCAGTGCCCAAAGGGAAAATAAGGAAAGAACATCAACTCAAGAGCTGATGAGCCACAGGTAAAATGTTCCTCTACCGTAATACAAGTCATTGCAAGCAAACAGGATCTAATTAAAGTACTACTATCCGTAGCTGCAGGGTTATCTCACGGAGGAAGATCTAACACCTGTCACAAACATTTCCCCAGTGCTCCCAAGAACCAGCCAGTCTCACAGGTGTACATCCTAGAAGCCAGCTCTCGAGGGTGCTACTTAGTTAAAGGGCAGTAGACATTCACCACTAAGGTAAGGCCACTGGCAGCATGGAAGAGAGATGCAACAGCCAAGTGGAAGATGTAAAAGGAGCAGATAAGCTCCCCCAGAATGAAGACTACATCTCCCGTATGAAAAGTTGTACTTCTAAAAAGGAAAGAAGAAAGGAGGACAAGGAGTTAGAAGCACCTTAGGAGGTTAGGAGGTTGGAGCCCATGGAACATGTGTAGAATAACATATAAGTTCAACAAAGAGGAAACTGTTTCCACCATTGTTAACTTAGATTTTTCCCAGCCTATCCCTCCCAATGAAGAAAATACAAACTAGCAACAGCAGTTTCAGATAGATCTATCGGCACTTGCTAGATTTAGTTTCTTTACCAGAAGTAAACTAGGGATAAGAAGGCGAAGTCCCAAGAAAAATATCAGCCGAAGCTCTCGGTTGGAAGGTACAATTTAAACTCCCGAGTAGGGACATTCCTGGCACCCGCAGGGGGGTTTGCCGCTCCGCTGCCCTTTTGTCCTCTAGAAACGGACCTGCGCGAACACTCCTGCCTCCCTTACCCGCTGGGTCACGTCAGCCACAGCCACCCCTGTCCCTGTCACCCTGCGCTGGCACTTAAGCACTCCCAGGGACCGAAGCACCGTGGAACGGCTCCCGACAAAGCGCGGTCCCATTCCTGCTTCTGGGCGCTTCCAGACCTCACCCACCCCCGCCAGCCCCTCGACCAGGTGTCTCCAGGGGTTCAAGTGTCCCCCTATCCCACCCAGCCCCACGGCCCCTCTGAGCGGCCACCCTCTGCGGAGTCCTGCTGGGGCAAGTGTCCCGGAGCCACGGCAGGGTCTAGGGGAAGCGCTGCCCACTCTGCTCCAGGGGAGCAAACGTTGTAGGCACCATCCCTCGGGCAGACCCCAGAAGAACCCTCTCTGGGTACCACCTCCCGGATAGACCCCGCCGCTGCCTCGAACTCACTTGGGGAAGCAAAAAGCTCTTCTCCCGCAGCTGAAAGGGGCGAGGCGCGAGGGTCCCCGGTGAGCAGTGGCTGGTCCTGCCGCCGCGCGTCCCTACGCTTCCCCACGGACGGACTCGCGGGCCGGCACCTCACGCCAGGCTCTCTGTCCCGCCGGAGCCTTCTCGCCGAGATTTTTATAGTGGAGGCAGGGAACCTGATCCGCGCTTTGACTCGGCGGAGCCCAGGCTAGAAGGCAGAGAGGAGGGAAGGCAGGCGGGCGCCGGGGCAGAGCGAGCGGCCGCGCTGCCCCTCGTGTGATGTGGAGGGGCCGCGCCCATCGGGCGGGTCAACAGCCGGGCAGCCTCGCCCCGGGGCTGGGCTGGGCTGGGCGAGGGCGGGACGAGGCCGCTCCCCTCCCCTCCGCTCTTCTCACTTGCTCCCCTGGGCTCGTCTGCTGCTTCCGCGGGAGAGACCGGTGCGGAGCTGCTGCAGCGCGGTTCACCCGACCGTCCCTGCTGGGATTGTTAGCCCAGGCAACTTGCCCTCCTCTTCATCCCCCAGGCAGAGAGAGGGGTACTGCGCCCTACAGCCCGGCTGGTGCGGGGATTCAGATGCCTTTGCAGGTACAAACGTCGACCGCAGCTTCAGCCCTTGGCTGTCAGAGCTTAGAGAGCTCTAACTTCGGTCTCGCTGACTTCCAGCTTGCCATTTTGACCACGAGAGTGGTAGGCTGGAAATACTGCTAGGGAGTTGGAAACAAGAAAATAAATAAATAAAAAATTTAAAACCCACAGCTGTCCTCTTCTTCCCCCCCAGTCCCCCGCCCCCAGTTTTTAATTTCAACTTGGCCTAAGAGTGCTATGAGAACTTTGCCATGCCATTTCAACACTCCTGGTCATAGTGGTTGCTGGAGTTGTATCAGGGCTTTCATTTAGGAGCAGGCTTTTCCAAGTTTTAGGTTCATTACATCCACTGAATAAGTGTTCCTCAATCCACAACTTAATTTAAAACTAAGTGGACTTGTTCCAAACTCCTGTGTAATTTCCTCTCCCCAGAGCAAGTCTCTGCCTCCACTTGAAAGACTGGGCCCATTCACTGCTTAGGTCTCAAGTGGGTTTGCAGCTTGCAGCTTCTGCTCCAGTTTTGCACAGAAATCCAGTTCAGATTCTCCTCCTGTTTCCAGGGGAATGAGCTAAAAAAGTAATTTGTCTGGCACCATACACATTGCATCATCTAACACCTGCCATGAAATGCACTGTACAGCCAGTCCCAGCATGGGCAATTGCTCACCTAGAGTCCTTCTTAGTAAAGTAAACTAACCCTTTCCATCCACACTTTGGCATCTTCTTTTCATCACACAGTTATGTGTTCAGTCCTGGCACGGCTGTTTCAGGATTTGCACCACCAGCAGGTTAAATGACAGTGATGTAATTTAAAACAACAATTTTGATTTGCGGTGTAAAGTGATGGCTTGAGATGGAGAGAATATCCTTTCTAGCAGCTGGATGAGTAAAAAGGAGCACTCGAGCATTTCAGAGCATGCAAGGCTGAATGAATGCTTGATAGTGGGCTTGTACCTTCCTGAGGGCTTCTCAATGAAACCCTGGCAGCACAGTGTTAAGCACAAGCATCAAGAGAAAGAAACTTTCCATCAAAAAACACCTGGTAGTGGTTGATACTTTGCAGACCCAAGAAATTCTCCAAACAACCACTACAGCACATTTCAGATGATCAGTCTTTTCTGAGTAACAAAGTAGGAAAGAGAAAAATGGTTCTAAGTTCAACTTGATCAAAACCAAAACAGATTGCACCAGAATAGGCCAAGAGATTCACTACTTTTCTCACAGAAATCTGAGTCTTAGCCAAAACACTGCAAGCTTAGCATTTTCATAGAACAGTGGAAACTTTGCAGAAAGCAACTGCTTTTCACAAAGATGCGCATATGGCCTCTAAATTTAGAAGCAAGGTCAAGAGTTAATCTTCGACCAAATTTGCTCCTAGGTTTTCTCCATACCTAGTTTTCCATGGCTCAGACGTTATTTTCCTGAAACTGGGACATGCACAGAAACTTGACTCAGAATCTCCAAGATAAAACAGCTAACAAGGTTAGCACAGCTTCTCAGGTTCATTGTTTGAAGCACCTATGACTAAAAAAGGGGAGGCTCTCAGTTTTTGATTGCCAAAAAAGTAAATGTGTTTTAATGTTCGTATTATTTCTTTCAATGGCACCTTGAGGCTTAACTGAGATTTCCATTGCAATAAGCACTGTATAAATACAGGAAAAATATTCTTTGCTCCAAATTGCTCATTGTGTTGGATATATTTGATATTAATGGATAAGATTTGAATTCCTTTACTGAACTTTTGCTTTTGAGATAGAACCTGTTAGGACAGAGAAGAGAATGATACAGTGAACATAGCAGTCTTGAGAGGACAAATGTGACTTCTTTTGCCAAGGAAAGGTCACCAACTATATGTTAATCACAGCCTCAAAGGTGCCTGTGGCACTAGTTTCCAGTGAGAAACAGCAATACAGCATGGAAAAATGGGATGGATGGATGGAAGATGAGCTATGACCATTTACTTTCATAGGGTTGTTTTCCTTAATAAAAGGATACTAAGGTTGGAGAAGTTTATCTCCAGATCTTCTCTGCTGTTCTGTCTCTCCTGATTTTTTTTTTTTCAGGTAATGATATAATTGCTACATGATTTCTGGAACTGCAGAATAATCAACATTTCTTGTGACGTGTAGGAAAATCCCTACTGAAAAAATACTTTTCAACTATTACTTTTCCCCTCTGAACACAAAGGGAACTGAGAAATGAGACTTTGCTGACAGATTGTCAGGGACACTTATCTTTAAAATCCTTAACATTTGTTTACAACTGCTGGTTCCACTCTGATCAAAAAAACAGTGGTGAGGAATGGACCAGCAGCTGTAGAAGCCCAATTTCTGTTTTCATGTATCCTCTTTGCTGTCTGAACCAAAAATGCAGTGAGACAGAAATATCTCTTAAAAAGGAAAAGTGAAGATTAGAGACAAAACAAGCTGTAAAAGGACCTTTGATTGATGTCACCTGCAAATGGTCTCATAAAAATCCAAAAGTATTAGATCCCAATTGGAATCCCAATTCAAACAGTAAAAATTTAGGACAGTTTGGGGAAAGAAGCTCCCAATTTTGGATACAGTTTTTTCCAGAATACAGGAAGCACCCCGTAATAAGTTCCCCTTAATTAGATGGTTTTTTCCCTTTGAAAAAAACAAAACAAGCAAACAAACAAAACCCATAAACACCAAAGTTTTCCTTTGAAGCTGAGGTTTTTTTTTACTCTTAGGTAATCATTTCACAACTCACCTGAAGGAGATAGCTGAAGCTTTGCACTTTTCTTTCAAAAGATGGCCTTAAAATTCTGACTCTAAATTTCAGAGAGCAAGTCAGAGGACAAGGTTTTATGCAATTTACTCTCAAGAAGAGCTTCCCTGGTTTGGTCCCACTGCTGAGTAGGTTAGAAGGTCAGCTGGAGATGAGCTTGCCTTGTTTTTTTCAGCTCCACTGTAAATATCAATTTCTTTCCCTGCCTTCCCCAGCCATCAGCAAAAGCAACTCCAGAAAAACGTAATGTGATTCCAGGAAAGCAAAGAGGAGAACTCCACAACTGTTTAAAGGTTTTTTTCACCTTTTACTTCATTGTTGTTCCTGAGCTATTGAGCTGCCAAGCCCTGGCAACTGAGTGCCCTGCATCCCGACTCCCGCGCTCAGATCAGATTTCCATTAGGGATACTGAATTATTTAGTGAATGCATTGAAGATTGAAATCAACTACTTCTGAGCTTTCTTTCACTCTGTCTTTCATTTCAAGCGCACACACTATCATCACAGAGACTATCAATCTTATAATTGGAGTAGAAAAATCCATGGAGCTCAGAAATAATAATTATTAAATAATATTAAATTAATAATAAATAAATAATAAATAATAATATTAAATTAAATAATAATTCATACCTCACTCTCTAATATTAAAGTAATCCAGCATATAAAAGATCAGATTTCCCAGATGCACAATGGAAGACAGTGAGAGCATGAACCCAGAAGAGTTATTCTTTCATGCATATATGCTAAAAACTTTAGATACTTGAAAACAAAGTCAGTGGCCCAGAACACGATCTTAAGCTCCAGTCACCAAACCATGAACATATGTCATAAATTTGCACATTTGACTGATTCTATTTTCTGCTTGAAATTATTCATGTGCATACATCTGCATGTTGAAGTTTGAAATCCACAAATATAATGTGGCACAGCAGGTCTTTCCAGATCCCCAGCATTTAAAAGGCTGCTCTTCATATGTTGGCTTCTCTCACTACTTTCTTTTGTTCGTGCTGGTAATCCTGGGAATGGAAGTCCGACATATCCAGGATTTGAAGCCTACTGCATTAAAAATAAAATACCTTAGCTATGATGAAAAAAAATTTGCTTTGAGTACATGATCACTTTTTTTTTCCATAAACATGTTCATTTCATTCTAGTTTTTCAGTTTAGGTAGAAGTTTAAACCAAGAGAAAATGTCATTTTATTATGAAGGCTGAGCAACAGCTACCACATCTGTTCTGCTTTCTGGGGGTTTGTCACTATGCACTGTAAGATCAAAGCAAAATGCAGAAATAGCATGTTTTCTCTTTGATAAAGAACCAATAAAATCAACATTTTTAGTTGATTTCAAACTTATGGCAGAAAATTACTGTACAATTAGAATGCAAATTTCCCTTTCAATTTCTCACAGGAAGAATCTGATTTGTTAATATCTATTTTTTCACAAGGCACTATACCCAGGTGCCTAACTATTCTATGAAAAGACTGGCTTTAGAAGTAGAGAAGATAGCATTTATAATCCCACCAAATCAGTCCTTGATACTTCATTAAGGCAATCAGCTAGTATCAGACTCAGTACCAAATAGCTTTGCCCTAGGCACTGGACTGAAACGGTCAATTTTACTCTTTGCCAAGCCAAGCTAGCAATAACAGTTTAGAGGCTCTAACTCTATAGTAGACAAGTGATTAGAAAATTAGAAGTATTCTGATCCTTTCCCTATGAGCTAAATCATGACACACTACATTTCCCAGTTAAAACTATAGTAGCCATGTTTTGAAATACATAATCACTAACTTTCAATCCAATTGTGCATATATAATAAAAAATATTTCTTACTGTATCTCCTTTAGGATGAATTGGTAGCATTTTGGGGAGGAGCCATTACAACACCCTTTACACCCACATTCTGATGCAACCAGCGCAACTCAGCTGAATGTATGAACAAGGAAATTCCACTTACCAAAATGTTCTCATGCCTTCTGATTTGTTTGTGAATTTGTAGAGTTCACCTGTGCAATTATAATGATGCTAAATGTCACATTTAAAGACAAATATAAGTGGTTTTACAAGTTTTTCTTATGCACAATCAAATGATAAGAGTTGTCTTTCAGAGCCACTGCAGAACAGCAGCTGAATCCTTGATTATCAGAGTGAAATCACAGCAATAGAAGGAACACTGAGAAAATAATATTGACAAATAATTATCAAACATATTCAGAAATACCGTTACTGAGAGTTCTTTATAACTGTTTTTCCCAAGACTCTGCTGGCTTAGTTCACCGGCTTTCAGTACTTACAGTACAAGCTTGCACATACTAACAGGGGAGTTTTTCATCACTTTAGTTAGTAGCAGTCACTGTAGTAAAGGCAAGCATGCCCTGAGACTGACAGTTGTGGAAGCGACAGCAACTCAACAATTAAATAGGACATAATAAAATTCAGGCCCTAAAAGGGTTGCTTCAGAGGATGATAGTATTGCAAAGTACTTTAGGAGTTAGCTAAATAGACACATATTTTCACAAGAGAATAAAATAAAAAAGTGAAATTGCATTAAGGTTACGTGGTACTTTTTCCCTGCTACCGTTTCTTTAGAAACAACTGTGGCAAATGGGAAATTTGGGTGTTATCACATACAGAGATAGCAAGAAACCTACATAAAGGTCTGTTGTTAAAAACAAGAACTGGAGGAAGAGCAGCTATAACCTGCACATGTGCAGTACCTCATTAGTTAATGTAATGGCCAGGATTTTTTTGCCCATAAGAACAAAATTAGGTGCATCTGTTCTTAACTTGTTGGCAACTTCTCTATTGAGACTTGAGCCAGTTGCATAGCTCTCATAAAGCACAATACATCTTTGATGGAAAATCCAGTGGGATGGTGTTGGCTTCAATGTCAGCTTGATCTAGGTTTTCATGCTCACGAGTGTAACAAAATGTGGCATTATCATTCACAGGCCTAGACCTGGACTGGCTATTATTAAAAATAATGTGCACAATAAAACCTTTTACATCCACATTAAAAATTTCATTCTGATGTCAAATTATGGGGATTACTGTGGGCACTTCTTGCTAAATGATATGAATTTTTTCCCCAAAGACCTAGTTCCCAGCATTATGTGATTGCATTAGACATGCAGTTTTCAACAGTAAAAAGTGCAAACATAGGGGAGGAAATCCTGATTCTTCCACTTATGCTTTACGCGAAAATCTTAGAATATAAATGTTAAAACATTGTTTAAAAAAATCCACAGTTCATAAAAATTATCAGAATGTGTCAAACTGTGTATCATAGACTTCTATATTATAATATATAATGCATATAAATGTTTGACATTTGGAGCCTTTCTCACAAGAGTTGGTGGCAGTTTTTTCACATTTTTAATTCTTGGAACCATCAACATAGGAGAAAGACTCCAGAAAACAGCCACACATGTTGTTCTTTTGGATATTTCCTCTGGCTATATCCAGGAAGTAGAACACAAGGGAAGGTATCTTCCCATGCAGAATAATTCCTGACACCGCTTAAAAAGTCCTAATTTTAGGCTCATTTCGACAAAACCACCACACCTATTGCTTGTAATAATTTTGCCTTTACCATTCATTTCTACAGTGAAATTATGGAGGTCTTAAAAGGAGTTAGGTCTCAGCAAAGATATTTGGCTCTGCTTTGAGGAGAGGGAACAATCAGGGTTAACCCTGTACCATCCACAGCTCTTTTGGTCACTAGTCTTACTATTTCTGCCAGGAAGTGGATAGGAAAAGGGTCTCATCCTGTTTTCTAAGATCCCTCAGGTACTTTAGGCCTTTTGAAAATACTACGGTTTTTTAGTCGTATTTACGAAATGTTTAAAACAGAGAAATGCAATCTTATCTAAGGTTCCTTTCGTCCTTATTTTAGGATTAATGCTAATTAATTACTATATTACATTATTGATGAAATTATATTCAGAACCTAAGAGAATATATGTACTTGTACTTCAGTAGTAGTATTTTTGCTTTTTCAATTTGCTTTTCAACACTACGTGAGATTCTTCAGAATTGTTTTTACCTCCCCAAGCTATACTTTTTCTAATTATTCTGCCTAAATGTTAAGATATCGCAAAGTAGACCTTCCCAAACAGTTGAATTCTGTCTCTCTCTTCAGCATTCATCCCTCTCTCTTTAAATCACCTGCATCCTTCTCTGTCTAAATGATGCTAATAAAAGTTCTGATTAGGACAGCATAAATTATGCATATGTAGAAATTGCGAGGAGTTGAAAGCAGCAGCACAACCAGATTTGTCTTAGGAACTACAGTTAACGGCCTAAAGGCAATATCATATTTAATGAATGTTCCAAATTTTTAAAAAAATTCCCATATTTCTGGTACAATTTGCCTATCTACATTTCCTTCCTCATATCTTTTCATGAGGTAGAAAACATGAGCCTTTAACGAGGAGTTCATATGAGTCTGTGACCCTGTATCACTGTTGCCTGAATTTCTTTCTTTAGTGACAAGTTTTATATTTTGATTAAATTTTTCCTTTTTTTATTTATTTTTTTTTCTGTGTGTGTGACATCTGTTTTTTTTCAGCTGTCTGGGATAGGAAATGAGGAACACTTTCCTAGCTATGTTGCCTGTCCTTAGCATTTATGGGTACCATTCATTTTCCAGATGAAATACTGTTTTGGAATGTTGTAAAATGATACTCCCTTTATGTTTCAAATTATTCCTACAGTGTTGGTCAAAGAAATGAAAAACACCTAATTTTGGAACATAGGCATAGGACCAGGTCACAAATGTAATTCAATGCTCTTTATATAGTGCTTTTGCTCTGGTTGTTCTAATGATGAAAGAAGTGCTAGGAATCTGTGAACTTGTTTAGTAAGTGTGTTTTTTGTGGGTCTGTTTATTCGTGAAATTGAAAAGTGAAGATGGGTGGAATCCATGCAAACCAGTACACTACCTGATCCAGACAGGAAAAAGTCATCCTCCATGGAATCCTGGTTTATTAACAGGGATAAACTTTTTATTAAATCCTAGAAGAACCCCCAGAGCTGGATTCCCCTGCTGCCTCAGCCTGGCTAGGAAACAGAATCATTATGTAAGGAATGCCCAGATCCCACTGCAGGCACACTGCATCTAGGCTCTCCTCACTGTGGAGCTGATTCTCACCTGTGATTTTCCCCACTAACATGATAAGCCATCTGTGTGGCTGTGTCTGAAATATTACCCAGTACTTTGCTACAATAATTGTTCTAGGAAGGGGATTCAAGGCAAATTTTGCTGGGCTTACTGTTATTAAATGGAGAAAAAAAAATAAACCCAAAGCAAAACAGGTCAGGTAAGTTAATTAGGATTTTCATCTTCTCAGGCTGCAATAACAGTATGTTTATAAAACCTCAGGATAGAAATTCCTGGGACATCAAGGTATCACCCGAGATGTTTAAAAACCATTACTAATTCAAACTTCCCTCTGATTACAACCATTCAAAATTCAAATCCCGCCCACTAAGATTATTGAACAGAATTAGAGAGAAGCCAACAATATTGTTTTAACACTCAGGTTGTTTTTTTATGCAGGATGGTTAAGAAGAGGAAGAGTATTGGATTTGGAACCTCTTCAAAATACAGATCATTTTTAAGCTCAGGTTGTCTAAAAAATGAAGATGAATTCAAGAAAATGGAAAGTGATTTTCTGTTACCCTTGTACAGAATTACTCGACCAACACTGTTAAAATTCTGGCAATCATAGCTGTAAAAGTCATTAACCAAATGATCTCCAGCCTGAAGAGGTCTTGTTTCATACATCTCATCAATACTTGAAACACGGGGCAAGACTGAACTGCTGGTTTTGACCCTCATTCTTGTGCCAAATTTTTCACTACAAACTCTTAAAAGCCTTTGTGTAATAATATATGAAAGAGATTAAATTACTCACTTTTGGTCAAGGTTTGTGCTTTCTTGGTGTAGTTTTTTGTGTTGCTTTTTTTTTCCTTAATTAATATTTAAGAGCAACAGCTAAGAAGAAGCATAATTATTTTAAAAAGGTAGGTTTGAAAGACTGAGGCAAATGAAAAAAAGAAGGCTTGGAACAGTAGCTCTACCTTAAGGATAATTCATTTTCTTTATTTTTTATTTAAAAACTGTAGTACATTTCATCTGAGAACTGAAAGATTCATCAATATTACTACATGCTCTATGCTGGTACTTATCCCAGTGGGTCAGATAAGTTAAAGCCTGTATTTGCAATTTTTTTAGTAAGCGAATTAAATGCTAAGCTCAAGCCTCTGGATGCTGTCTGACATGTGTGCGAGACAGGAACCGGCCCCTCTGCTGCTGGAGCTTTGCCCATGTATTTTGCCCTCTCCCATCCAGGACAAACCACGCTGGCACTGGTTGCTCTTTGTCTTGTGGCTGCACCACCCTTCATCTGATTCCCTTTCTTCAGGATTATTGAAGAAAATGATGACAAGAAGAGGACTGAAAAACAGTGATCATTGAGGCCTGAGTCAGTTGGCTGATCTGTATCTACATCCTGACACCTCAGTGGGAACCTCCACCTCATACCCTTGTGGCAGGAAGATGAGGAGTTACCTATCTGCTTATCTGGAAATTCTGTGTGCTTCTTCCAGTCAAACACACTGACCTCCATGACTGTGTTTAGGTAAGCATGAACACAGCTGTACCCTGAAGCAGATAATTTTTAAACTATTACATTCAGTTCACACTGAGATAAAACCATTTTGTTGTTATTGTTGGTCAGTACAGTGGTATTTGAACATGTGGAGTAAGCAGCTCTCTTTTTCTACTAACAGAGAACACAAGTCTTAGACCAGGCCCTGTAGTGCATTTACTGCTACACTCACATTAAGATGGACTGAAGAAAAATTAAACAAAAGAGAAAACATTTCCATATCTATTGTTTTAAGGCATCAGAATCAGACTTCTTCCCAGTGACCATGTGTATCAATGGAAAGAATGTGACAGGGCTAAAGGCTGTTCCCTCCTTCTTCTCCCAGTTTCCATTTAAAGATCCAACACATTTGAGAAGAGCAAATCTGTTTCCTATTTTCTGTTTGTACAATACGGATGCAACTTCTAGCTCCAGGGAGAAGAAAAAAACAAAGACACAACAAACCCTAACAACTGAAAGAAAAATGCATAAGCTCATGAAAGTACCTTCAGCAGAAGAGACTGCAGAAACTAGAAAAATCCATAGGACACACACAGTGCAATAGAATTTGCCAGATGTGAGGTTAACATAGTGGGAGTCAGAGGACTTGTAGATCTATTTTTTATACCCAGAAGTGATTTCCTGGGTGATTATGAGTAAAGAAGCCTCTCTTTAGCTGTCTGTGGTGTGTTCAGCACCTAAATCTGAAAATCATACACATTTTTGTGCTTCCATTTGTCAATTCATATTCTCTGTTCCTTATAGCAACTACTTTTTTCTTTCCTTCTGCTTTTATAAAAATCCAAGGAAGGCCTTGGTAAGACCTAAATAATAGTCCTAAACTCAAGGATCCAAAGCTGATAATCCTATCCTAACCTCAAAGTTGGCCCTGGTTTGGGTGCAAGACTGGGTCAAATGTCCCCAACAACATAAATCAGTTTACATTTATATTATACAATTTATTTATATGTATAGGTTATATAATGTACACAAATCTGTAATCTAGTGAGGAAGCATAAACAAGAGCTGCAAAAAAAAAATCTCATATTGACCAGGAGAAAAGGACAGCAGCCAACAGGAGGGTTCAATATGCCTGGGTAGGACCAAAGTTCAGATCTGAGACAATTAGAGCTGGGCATCACAGTCTGAAAACAGACGGTTAATTTCTCACACCAGAAAGTTTTGTTTCCTCAAGACACAGGTAGTAAGAAAGAATCTAAATCAGAGAAACTAACTTTGGCCATTGACAATGAAGATCCATTGACAAAGAATTATCACCATTCCCAAGTCCTTGGATCCAAGACCTTCATAGAACCACAAAATCATTTAAATTGGAAAAGACTCTAAGATCAAGTTCAACCATTAACCAAATACTGTCAAGCCCACCAATAAACCACATCCCTAAACACCTAATCTACACAGTTTTTAAATGCCTCCAGTGGCACTAACTCTACCACATCCCGGGACAGCCTGTTCCAATGCTTGTCAACCCTTTTGATGAAGAGACTATTACTAATATCCAATCTAAACCGTACCTGGCACAACTTAAGGCCATTCCCTATGGTATCATCTCTTGCCTTCAGGAAATTGTAGAGAACAAAAAATTCTCCCATGAGCCTCCTTTTCTCCAGGCTGAACAATCTCAACTCCCACAGCTGCTACTCTTAACACCCTTGCCCCAGACCCTTTGCCTTACGCATACATATGGGCATTTTTATAGATGTATTTTTTTTATTGGATCACTGAGTTGAGCCATTGAAAAAAGCTGCCATTTAGAAGGAGCTGCGAATCAATATTCTGGAAAGATTAATCTCAGTATTTGTTGCTCATAATAACAAAAAAATAAAAGATAATCAGATCCTGTATTATTGTATATTGTATATTCAAAATTAGAATACAGGAAATTATAGAAGCTTTTTTTTTTAAAAAGAAATCTTAAATGAGATGGTCACAAAGTACTGGCTTTCTAAGTCAAACAGTGTCTCATAATCCTTATTCTCTTTCTCCCACATGAGCACAAAGGTGCTTCATTTCTGGTGACAGACCAGATCTCTTTCATTATTAAAGGGCAAATAAAAGCCACAGATGATGCCCTAGCTCTTCCATTAGGGGGTCACTTCTTAGAGATGGGCACTGCAAGTAAAAAATCACCTTGACTGCAAATCCAATATAAGAATTTCAGGGTGACTTACAAACATACTGTTCACTTGGTTTGTATTGTGAAAATTTCAAGTTACAAAAAAATCTTTAAGTGACTGGAAAGACTAACAAGAACTTCTAACAGTAGTGTCACATGGAGAAACTGCTGGTTATCCAATGACCCCCTTACAGTACAATCATGTCATTGAACTGAACACCACTGTTCAAATCTGCCCTTTCATTATATATTTCATAAAAGGCAGAAGGAAGGAACAAGGAAAAAGAGGGAACAGACAGAATAATAACCCCTTATATTTATATGGAGTCTTGCATCCCATCAGGACATACCTCAGGGATGATAGTGAGACTCATTAGCCAAACACAGATACTCCTGGAGTTTAATATGAACTGAGAAAGACCAGAGTTTATTAGAATATCGTCAGCTCTGTCAGCAAAGAAATTTATGAGGTACATACAAGCATTAATGAAAATACAGAGGTAATCCTTGTTATGGGGATATATAATATTATGGGGTATACACCATTGTAAGAAAACATAGTCCTCAGCCTGATGGCTGATTAAATCAGGAGCAAAACCCCTAAAATCTATACACCAAACACTAGTCTGAACCACTTACTCAAGATAACTCAGGTCAGATGAGCTCCAGGATCCCAAATACTCAGAACTACATTTTTAGTCTTATTCTTTCCTTTTTAAGTCACTTCTTCATTCCCTTATCACCCTTAAAAAAACCAACCAACAACAACAAAAATAGATTCTGACTACTCTGTGCCCCCCATGTTTCGTGGAGAGTAACAGAACTTCCTCCTAGGAAGGTCTACACCCATCCTCTAATTTTAGTAGAAGGCTTTGTTCAAAAGGTGAAATCTCTGTGGCTTCCTGTCAAGGCGTTACATGCTTTGGAGGCAAGTGTAGAACAATGGAAGCTGCAGTCAGAAGTTCTTCTGACAGTCAGTCCTACTGAATTTTGTTAGTTCCCTGATAGCAAACTGTTTATAGGCATTAACCAGACAGTGCTTCATTCTCCTGGCTTCCTATCATCTACAGGTTGTCCATCTGAACTAACACCCACCAGTCTGTTTCTTATCCATGGGGAACATATCCTTCATTTTTCTGGTCTTGGAAATCACAGCGCACCTTTAATACCCCAGAACTGCATGCCTTACTGAACAAGAGCAGAAGAATCCATGCACTTGACCCACTAATACTTTAGCTCCACACTCGCATAAAACAGTTCCTGAAAAACACATGCTCACACATCCTTGGTACCAATTAAGATTGTGGATAGATGGGGCAGGAGCAAAGAGGGTGCATCTCTGGAGGTTTTCTTGTGCTGCTGTGAACTAATACAGCTGTAAATACAATTCTCATGTAGCAATATCAAGCCTTGAATGTGATCGAACTCCTTGAAATTATGGGACTGCTTCCAATATTCCTATTTTTAGACTTAACAACTTTGGCAATGCCTTACAAGCATCACTATCTAGTTTAAAAGATCCCTTGTTAGGGATAACTGCATTTTAACTGCAGGGAAATATTGAAATCACTTGGCTACGCTGAAGCTGCAGGGGTTTGGGGGGTGGGGGGGAAAAGGTTTCAGAGCAAATTACGCCTGTCAGGACTGGGTTTTTTTCTCCCAAGAATGGGGGTTTATTGTTTTCATTGTAGTTCATGCCTACTATGAAAGCCTTAGCGTTTTAGAGAAACATTATTACATTTCATATGTAAAGAAAGATTGCATGAAAAAAGGAATTCCTCACTGAAGTATATTAGCCTATGAGATAGATATTTATATATATATATGTGTGTGTGTGTGTGCATATATAGTTATGAATTTCACCAGATCTATTAAAGAAACAGCCCTGTGTAAGAAACAGTTAACAGAAATGAAAGGCTGAGTAACAAGGGAAGATTACAGTGGATGAGAAAAGAGCAGTTGGACTCTCTTCAGAACTACACACACATGTAAGGCCACACACATTCAAGAATTTGGGGTGCAAACCCAGTAGGATACAAAGCTGTTTTCTCATTTTTTCAGATGCACCACTGAGCAGCTCTGCCTTGCAGGTGGTGGAACACCTCCAGAGCTTGCTGTCTGTTACAAAGCTTAGCAGCCCTAAGCACATCAAAAAGCACCTCTTCTCCATAGACATTTCCAGAGAGCAGCTGGCAGCCATTTGGTGCAGTTGGTGGCTGTGAAGGACCTCAGAGGAGTCAGTGCTTTGTACCACAGGGCTTGTGGATGTCAAAGCAGTGCTTGGTATCGGTTCCTCGCTGTGCAGTGTAACTCATGACAAGGTTCCATCCTTGTCCAGCCCCAGTCCTGCACAGGCAGAACAGTCAGTCTTTTTAGCACTATTCTTATTATTATTAACAATAATAATTATCCTAGGCTGTCTGAGACAGCAGGAAAAGGGAGCTTAAAACATCCTTTAAAAGATGACAAGCACACAGCTGGCTGCTGGCTACAGCAGTGAGCATCAAAGGGTTTGGAGTGGAGAAGGGAGACAGAACCATGTGTGAGGGAGGTGTTTAGGGGGCAGGCACTGTCCCAAAGAGACATCACAAAATGATTCAGAAATACAGTTTCAGGGTGGGACAGTGGAGGCAGGGGAGTTGTTAGGAAATACTGACTTGCACAGAGGAGAGGTTACAAAACTTTTGTTTCAGAAACAGCACAGAAACTCCTGAGTGAGGCAGGGAGGGGGGCTGCTGAAGACAAGAAATTTAGCAATGGCCATGAAATTCTCAAAAATTCTTCAATGAGACACAGCTGGGCATAAGCAAGCAGTGTTTCATTCACGGGTTAGTCCTGAGAGAATATGGAGGTGAACCAGAGTATGTACTGGAGGAACACTTCTGAGATGCATAATTAAGATCCTGAGGTGACCTACATGCCTACATTACAGCCCTGCTAACCTCTGCTGGATCTCTCCTGCCCACACTGAATGCTGTGCTGACAATCTCAAATTAGTAAGGGACAGAAAAGATATTCCTGTAAATATTAAAGATATAATTAACCTTTTTCTTTACCATGAGCTTGAAGTTGATTTATCCAGAGGCTTAACATTCCCTTTTCTACACTCTCATACACACATATACAGAATTTTGACCTCTGGATCCCTTTCCTCCACTCCCCCTGACTCTTCACAACTTCCAAGCCACACAGTTCTTTCCACTCTGCCAGAAGCAGCAACCCAGTTCTGCTTGCAAATAACACAAAGAAACTCAGCCCAGCCAAGGCATGTGCTTCTTCACTTTTTATTCTATACATTTCCACACAAGTCACAATACAGAAAAAGTGTCCAAAAGGAACAGTAACCAGCTCTTTCACTATATACATATTTTTCCTTCCCCCAGTTTAAAATCATCTTAGTAAGCAACACAGTGATCAAGATACCTTGTATAAATAGGAAATGCAAGAAAATCATGGAAGTAAATACTTTCTTACTTTGTTACAAAAAGCCACTCATGCTTCTTGTGTTCCCCTTCACTGATGATTACCTGTGACTTGATTCTGTGTTAAACATATATGCTCCTTTCATGGGTACTGTTGTGTGCCTCGGGTTCCTTTTGCCAGCTGGCCGCCTTAAGATGTTCCAGAGCATTATGCATGGAGTCAGGTAGCATAAAAGAGCCTTTCAAGATGTTATTACAACTCCGGGAACAGATGTGGGTTCAGATAATAGGATATGTACAAATACTGGGACTCTGGATGCCCACAAAATGTTGATTAAAAATTCTCATTTGCTATTTGAATTTACTGCCCTGTTCCGGGGACCAAACACATTTTGGAGTGGTCCAGGTTCTGACCTCAATCACATCTTGGTTTACCAGGAGTGAAGTTGATGCAGAAGATATCAGAATCTGTCCATTGCCCATTTTCCACCATCTCCAGGAATCACCCCTCTCTCTCTATATATATATATATATACATATAGCCTAATGGAACCTTTCCATCAAAAGTCTGTTCATCACCATCCCACTCCTTCCTAGCCTTGATGACTCCTTCTTCACCTTCTTTTTTTCATGAGAACCTTCCAGTTCTCTAAAACTTTGCTAACCCTTGTGCTTGTTCTTTACCAATTTTCATCTCTCATTTGCCAAGTGGCCAGAAGAGATGTTAATATGAAAGGCCAGATAATCTGTTCCCTCAAATGTTTCTCTCCATTCCCCAAAAAACCCTTTTGCATCAACAAATCAAAGTGGTGACTTTTGGACTCTTAGGCAATATTCTGCCATACCAGTACAATAACAGAGAGGTGCCAGAAAGAATTATTTCTGAGATGGGCACTCCCAAAGGAAACATTCTGTGCTCATTGACAATGGAATAAAGCTGCTCTAAAATTCAGCAAAATACTCTTCTCTGAAGAAAGATAAACCAACTGAATGTTTACATTGACTTGAAATATTACCTGAGTTACAACTTTTAATACAAGATAGCTCAAACATGGAAATCAAGCATGAGAAGTGTAAAATAACTCATTAGAAAATTGTCATTCTCCATCCCTCTTTACTATCTCAACTTAAACCAGTTAAACTAAAAAGCATGGGACAGGGTTACTCTCACTGTGTCTCAAAAAATGGCTCCAGAAGAAGCAGGATTCTAGGATTCTATAGACAAATAATATTAAAAGGCGTGCGCGCACACACACACACACAAAAAAAAAAAAAAAACAAACCAAAGCAAACCAAAACAAACAAACAAACAAACAAACAAACAAAAAAAAACCAAAAAACACACCACAAAACAAAGCCACCAAATGAAACCCCAAACCAAAATAAAAAACAAAACAAAACAAAACAAAAAAAAAACCAAAACCCAACCAATTAAAAAGTAGTTAATATACAATATAGGTTGGGTTTGTAACACAAAGCATCTTGCCTGTCTGTGTTTGGAGAGGTGATATTATCCTAATTTTACAGATAAGAAAACTGAGGTACAGTAAGGCTAAATTATTTTTCCAGAAGTATTCCATGGAAGTGGCAGGAATACAACCTCAAACACTTGATTTGATACTTTTGGTCCTATCTCTTCAACCCCAGTACCTCCAGAGAGAATTTTGATAAATTCTGCAAGCAAATAATTGCCCTATTCTGTGACACAAGCATGTGGCACACAGACCTGTTCACTATCATAAGATGGAAGCATACCATTAAACTGAGTGATTATTTTTTGCATTATTTTCTTTGTTTTGCAGCAAAGCAACAGGTCAGGTCTTGCTGGAAAAAAATCCTCACTGAGTTAGCTGTGAGAGTCTCATAAACCAAGGTCAGGCTTTACACAGGTTGCATTTTCATTAGCACAAAACTGCAGCTTTAGGAGAGTTTGTGTCCATAGGAAAAACACGTTTTCCCCCATACCACTGTAGTTTTTCCCAGGACAAGGCTGCAAAACCATAGCTTTTTTAAGGCTGTGCAGAAGCAAAATAGCAATAGCAGTGGCACAAACTGTAGCAAAATACTCCTCTCAGTGACTCAGAGAGGACACTGAAACCTCCATGGACTGCCAGAAGGTTTGAGTGGGAGCTGCAGAGTCCTCAGCTTTATCACTGGCTAGACTTTCAAAAATCTTTCAAAAGCCTCCTGCTTCCAAAATGACTGGCACAGGGTTTGCAACACAAAATAAGATGGGCAGGAGAAAAATAACCTTCATTTCCCACTGTGAAAGCACATTTCACCTTGAGGAGATTTCTACAGAGAAATGTGGGCAGTCATATTCCATTCCATATTCCCTCCCCAGTGCACTGCACCCTGGTGGGTCAGTGGCCAGGGCTGGAAGCTCCCTAGTCCATTTTGAAAGGTTTTTAACCCTTGATTATTTAATTTTCCAATAGAGTTACAGGACACAGCACATGAAACACATGGTGTGAGAACAGATAGATGGCACAAAGGGCATTCTCAGGATGATTGCTCTGGAAAGATGTAGGCAGAAATCCCTGTCCTGAGACACCAGGAAGAGAATCAGAAGAGCTTGGAAGAGCCCTTAAGAAAGAAAGTCAGCTCCTACAGGCTTGCTACTGTCCATATGTATTTTACACTCTACCTGGCACTGGTGCAGTGTTGGAAATAGGTACCTTCAAAGAGTTGTCACTTTTGCCAGTAAGGTGAGAGATTGATCTTTCTGCACATAAAGCATCCCCTGCTTCCCCTTTCCCAGCTCTGTGAGGTGCAACAGCAAGCTAGGGAGAGACAAAGCTCCCAGGAGCTACTTAGTGCTTTGAAGGTTCAGCCGCTTCTTTTCTTTTCTCCCAAAGCTGTTGTGTGATCAAAGGAGGCAGATGGAAGACAATCACTCTACAGTGACATGTAAATGGAACAAAAAACCCTGATAAGCCTCTGCCATCTCCCTGTGATTTCTGTGAGGTACATGCTGAGCAGAAAACTGTACAGTAGCAAAGGCAGCCATTTTGCATGAAACACCAGCATACTCGCTTGACAGTTGGAATTGGCTTCTTGCAAACATAAGCACAGAGCAATACAATTACATTTGCCCAGGCAAAGATTATTTAACAGGAAAATCGCAAGGGGAAGAAACATAAGAGTAGACAAGAAGAAAATATACATAAGAATTTTCCTATTGATATTAAAACTAAGTCTGGAAAGGCTGAAATCAAGCCCTCAGGTATGAAAAACCCAAGTCCATCATACATGTCATCTGTTTAATCCTGAGATTACAACTCTGCATTACTGCTGGCCTCAGAGGTGCCTTTAGTTCGGCACATCCAAATCATTCCTGGTACAGATAATTTCAACATTCCCTACTCATGTCTGTACATGGTCAGAGGAGATCGTACCATCTGTGACTGGTCAAGCAGAAGTGTCCCAGGGGTTAGCACATGAGCAGGACCAGTCAAAAAAGGAAGGTAGGGTGAGCTAAGGAAAGAAGAGGTGATGAAAGATTAACAATTTCCGTACAGAAACTCTGAAAGGGAGGAGAAAGGAAGGAAAAGCGTCGAACACTGAAGAATATTTAAAATGAAATTTAAATAACATTAGGTTCTATTTCCTTTCTGTCATTAGCTGCCAGCGAGATCACTTTTTTCCTTAGCTTTGGCATGAATGTACTTCTCCCCTATGCCATGCAGATAAGGTGAGTGTTACAACAGAAGAAAGACCATAGACAAAAACCACAACTGCACCCATCTTCTATTAAACAGACACATCAACAGACTTTCCATTCACTCAATCAATGGATTTCCCATTCTGATAAAGGAGAAAAAAATGGTTCTGGAAAAGGGCTGAAGGAGGGGACAGGAGAAGAAAGACAGCTATTCACTTTGTGACCTACAGCAAACAATTTTTTGATGTGGCATTGCCTCCATTCATTTGGAAAGAAAACCTCCAGCATGGCTAAGGAGCAGGGAGGGGTGTCCTTGTGCACCTTAGGGCTCATGTCTCACTTTACAAAGCCTCAAGCTTTGCAAACAGAAGGGTGTCCCACTCCAGACTGTCTGGTGATGTCTATAGGGGTAGGAATACCTCTTCATCTGGGTAATTATTAGACACAGTGAGCACCCACCTCAATATTACAATTAGATATATCCAATTATGATACATAATTACTCATTACAGTGTTATTCAAGACATGGCATTGTAACTCCGTATCTACAAAACAGTGATGCTTGTAGAAGCCATTCTGTTGAATTCCCCATTCCCAGGGGCCATCTTAAATTTGCTTTTCTAATTTTGTCATCTTTCATTTGTCACATAGGAAAAGCAGCCCTAGGAAAGTGGGACTGCTTATTAAAGCCTAACTAGCCAAATAGAAATCACCAAGTAGAAATCATCATCAGGCTCAAGAGCTTCTTGAACTTCTTCTCCACACCCACAAACCTAACTGATTTGTACAGTTCCTAGACAGTATTTGGATTCTGTAGGAACAGAGATTATCTTCTACCTCTTCTTGACCATAGGTTGAGGAAAAGAGTGGAAATTGAAGGTCACTAAGGTAGCTGGAATCAGAAGGCCATTTTTTTCATTAAAATGAAGTGCAACACAAAGAAATTAATTGAATGTGGTTCATGCACTAGGAGTTAGGCAATTGCAGCAGCACTTCGGATTGTCACAGTGCACTTCACTGTGTGCTGGGTTACACATCAAGCAGCACCCCAGACAGTGACTAATTGAAGAGCCAGGTGCAAAAGGATGCTGGCAAGAGATGAGGCAATTACATATGTAGTATTATATTGCTCAAAGAAATAGTGCTTTATTTCTTGCATTTCAAAATGCTACAGCTTCTCTATACTTTGCATATGAATGCTGAGCCTGTTAAAATACTGATCAACTCTGAAAAAGCATTCCCAAATGAGGGTTCTGATTCTAGTGGATGAGGGCAGAAAAATAGAAACAAATTTTTGAATAAAGCGGGTTTTTGCTTTTTTGGGCAATCACCTATCTTTATGTGTCTGTCAAGAGAATTACCGCCTCCTTAGATTCCCCAAATCTCTGACACATAGGAGATCTAAGAGCATAAGCTGACTGTTTTAACAGGGCTTAGCATCAAATTATTTCCTGAAATATATATATGTTAAAATTGAAATAAATGTTTTTGTTGCAAGGCATCCCCCTGCTCAGACTTTAGAAGTCATGATGTGCTACATCAGAATGAGGGGATTTTAAAATTATCTGCCTGTGTTCCCTGCTCTCCGGGTAACTAGATACTTGTGTACTGCATAGATTTTGTCTTTTGCGTTGTGGGGTTTTTTTGTTTGAGGGTGGTTTTTTTGTTGTTGTTGTTTTTTGTTTTGTTTTGTTTTGTTTTGTTTTAAATCAATCAGGGAAACAAGAAACTGCAGCTGAGACTGGAATGTGGCACCTTATAAATAAGGCAGGAGACAAGATGCACTCTGATGGCTGAATACAGTAAGGTTGTTCAGCTCTAAGCCTGCCTAATCACTGAAGTCAAATGTAATGAATTTACTGGTGTGACCAAGGCCCGAAGGAGGGAATTTTCCCCTTTTGCACAAATGGCGCCATACTTGGGTCAGGAAATTCCTTGGCCAAGGTAGGAGGTGTTGCTCCAGTGCACATGTACAGGGGATGAAAGAACACCACTCCCTGTGGGCACCACCACAGGCAGCGCTGCTGGAAACACACCCTAAGCTCTGGTATCTGCAGAGGTACTCTGGTATCAGGCAGGTACTCCAGAGAAGTCCAGTGCCATGGCAGAACCTGGAGTAAAAGCAGCCATGGTCACTTGCTATGGTCACCTGGAGTAACTTGCAGCTCATTACTGAGCTGCTGTTGCAATCAACAGATTCTGGCAGGCAGATCATGGAATTTAAGGCTTAACAATGCAGCAATCTATTGCTAAGAAAAACAGTTGTTAAGAAAGCAAAATGAGAAGATGAGTACCACAGTGAGCACTCCAATACTGTGTCCTATGCATCCAGAAAGGCAGAGGAATATAAGCTGTTTCCAGGGCTGCTGAAATGTCCAAAGATACTCACATTTGATGCTTCAGACTAATTAGGAAGCAAATAACCCAATGTCACTTTGGCTCAGATTCACTGAGGAAAATAAAGAGAGGAAACAATATCTTATGAATGGAAAAGGTGAAAAATTGAGGTGAAAATGTTACTTTTAGCAAGCTTAAAAACAAGTCATATAAAATGCTCTAATTGATGTAGATATTAGTTTGATGCAAAAGAAGCAAAAAGTGGGAGAAGGAAAATGACACACCTCAAACGGGTCAGCACAAGGAACTGCTTTTTTCTTGTGGTACATAGAATGCTACAGGACAGGATTTCCTTCGGGTTTTTCAAGGCATTTAAATTTCCAGCATGCCCATACATTTCTTGAGTACCATTAAACCCCTAGAAAACTTGAGGCTACCAATATATCTTGCCCATTTGATACCTCAGAGACAGATCACATCAACATGCTTTTGTCATCCTGGAAGGGTCAACACATAAACATGTCCCACAGAAGGCATCAGGGATGGCTGGAAGGAAAATAGCCACCTTTTATATGAATTTGTGTTAGAAACTTTCACTACCACACCTTTCACAGTCACAGCAAAGAAAAAGACAAATATGAGCCAAAGACGTAATATTTCATTATGCCATGAAATATAACTGAAACAAACCTCCCACAGCCACACCACCAGAAAAACCATGTGCCCCATCTACTCTTACTCGACAGTACCAGCTCAGCAAATGCATCTGGGAAGATGAGTATTGACAAAACATAAATTTTGTTCTATTTTCTTAGTCTATGGTTCTTCCGTATTACAGTCCTCATGCAGAAGGGGACATTTCATGTAGACTGAATCCAGGCTACAGCACCATGAGTTGAGACTGAGCAATTATGCTGCTGCTGGGGAGAAGGAAGAGTGACAGATCTCAGTAAAAACACTTACGAACATCCCAAAATGCTAAAACAGATGAACAAGCCACCACGTGAAATGGCAAAAGAGCCACTGGAGTCTGACATCTGTTTTGTAACAGGCAAAAATTGTCTTGAATCCCTGTTTTACATAAGAAAAAACATCACATCTCACTCATATTGAAGATTGCCCAAAGAAGTTGTGGATGACCCATGCCTGGAAGTGTCCATAGTCAGCTTAAATGGAGCTCTGAACAACCTGGTCTAGTGCAAAGTGTCCCTCCCATTGCTGTTCTATGCTATAATAAATGAAAAATGTATGATATCATCATGCCTTGAATAAAACATAAAAGACACCTCTAGCATTGAAACATGAAATAATAAGAGCAACTAATGCTATGAGATGACAAAATTAAGTTTATTTTACCAACATTATAAATACTTTCTTTCCCCCCATATAACTGCAAAGTGAGATATTAAAACCAGTACAATGGAACAATTCAGAAGCTCCTCAGTTCTACTGAATAATGTTCCCTTTGATAACCAATCAAATTGGAAAATGACATTTTGTCAGTCCAGCAATCTCAGTAGCTGAGCATCCCTAGGGACTTTGTCATTCAAATGGCACAATTTCAAGTGTGTTCACATATATATGTGTGCACCTATATACATGCATATTGAGATTTATAAATATACATATATATATAGTAATATACACACATCAACAGATACAGCCGCTGAACAGATGCTTTTAGTAAATCAAAATTACATGTAATTCAAGTGGACACCCAGCTGCACACTGGAATTTGGGCCCTGCCCAGTGCAGACACAGTTGTACTGTACTAATCTAGATCCTAAATGCTCCAGAGATTCAGTACATATGTGTCACCTTTAACTGCTGCAGTCTGCCTGCTGCTGGTAATCCCATCACACTTGAAAAGGGTAAGGAATAGTCCTGCAGCATCCTGGTCCCAAACTACCCTCAGTGAACCAACTTCTGATATTCCTTGCCACACAAGAGCCATTGTAGAAAGCAGTAGATGTGCTTTGTTACCTACAGACAGAAAACATCACCAGTATGCATCACATGTGCAGTGCTTTGGGACACTTGAAAGCTAAAGGCACTGCATCCAGCCAGTTCCTGTCCTACCTCCGGTGCTGGGGGCTATTTTTATCATACAGCAGCTGTCTCCTGCTGAGCACACAGCATGGACAGCTTTCCAGAGACACAACAGGCTCACTCTGATCATATATCATACACCAGCTTTCGGTGAAAAATCCAAGTCACACTCTCTCGTGTGCTCTGAGTTCCTCTGAGCAGTCCAAATGGCACAAAATTGCTCGGGAAATCTGCCTATCCTGACAAGCTGCTCCAGAGCCAGCCACAGCTGCAGGCACCTCCTGGGTATGAGGGAAGAGCTGACGGGGGGAAGGCAACTGGACACAGAGGGACCAGAAGCAGTTCCCTTATCATAATCCACATCTGGCCTCTGGAGGCTACCTGTGATTAAAGCAAGCCTTTACTGCTCCACCTGCTTCATGGGATTAAAGAATCAGGGAGCTGTCACAGGCTCAGTGACCATACTCAGCTTGGCCTTAGCACAGGACAGAGCCAAGGTCCTGTGCTATTGAAACTTTCTCCATTTCTCAGATCAGCAAAGCAAACCAAAAGATTAACGTGATGGTAACATAATTCTTATTTTTATCAAATGTATAGAAATATTTCAGTAATATCTTTTCTCACAACTGGGAAATGATACAAAGCCTACTGTGAAACCATAGTGTGAGGATCTTTCCTTGTGGAAACATCACATACCCCAAAACTATATTCTGATTTTTTTATTTTAACAGTTACCAAATTATTTTCTAATATATACACATACTTATTTTCTTCACAAGCCTCTGGATAATTATCAAGGCAAGTAATTTGGCTTTCATATTTTATTTTTTAAATGAGAGAGGTAAAGACAGAAAATAAGACAAAATACATTTAATGTTGCCATTGATCTATAGATTATAAATATATATCATATCCTTCAAGAGGAAGATACTAAGGAAATATTCTGCCCATATTAAATGAATTTTTGAAAAGAGGAAAAAAATTTAAAATATTTCTTTTCAGTTTCCCCCTCCTTACCACAATAACCATTCATGGTTAAAAAAAAAAAAAAAATCATTAATTTGATTTCCTCCCCTTCTATCAAAGAAGAAAAATTTATCTGGATAATGACCTGAGTTATTTTCATGGTTTCAAAGCGTATGTAACTCTGGTGATCATCTATCAGAGAGCCACCCCTAGCAAGGCATGTGAAAACAAATACTGGTGGATATTTCAAATCAAACAACAAAGCAAAATTTAAAAATGTATTGATTGGGAGAGTTATGCCAAAAGTCAGCCATGAGCATTGGTCTGACAAAGTAGCAATTCTGTAGCAATTGGAAACCCCAAGGTGAAACATTTGTTTATGCCTGTGCATTTGTTTGCTTTCTCTTCTTTTATGGTTATAAGACGCAGAACAGATGAGTACAGGAGACACAGCTAGCCTTGACAGCAGCTAAGCTTTACATTTCAAACCTACTGTGGGTTACAAGGCAAAGAGCTGCTTCTTGTCCTTTTCAGGGACAGAATCCCCAAAACTTTGTTCCCTTGGAAAATCAGATTTTACAAGTTCAGTCAAAGAAGGTTTTTCCATTCTCAATGCGACCGGACTGGCTGCTGATGTTCCAGGTCTCCTTCCTCCCTCTGGCTGCAGTGCAAAGGGGACTAGGTCTGTCAGTCAGTCCATCAGAATTCCCTCAGACTTGCACAAATCTCTCCTCAGTGTAAAACCCATCTTTTGAGAAGTAAAGAACACCTATCAACTTCTAGGCAGGCCTGGAACCTGAGAAGAGCTGGATCAGCCATTACACACAAAAAAGTGATATGAGAAACCTTCCTAGTGACTTTCTGCTCTGCCATTCACCATGGTATATCCCATATAACTCCTTTCCATACAAATGCCTGTCTCACAAGGATACCATAACTGTATGCCCAGCAATGATGAGATTGATTTTGTCACTGCTGTAAATCTAACTGTGCCCCACACCCTGGGAAACAAGGCAATAAGCAGCATCCTCTCTGAGAGCAAGAAATCTCCATGGTGGCTGAGTACTGAGAACACAGCTTCCAAGAGGATGGCAAGGGAGGGGATATAGCTGATAAAAACACTGGATATTTCTTAAGGGTATCCAGAGCTCCTCAAATATTTTGCTACTGCCTGACCATTTGTGAAGACAACACAGCAGTAACAGGTAATTTTTAACTGATGAGAAGTGAGGGGAACAGGAAAATAAAAGCAGTGCAGGAAACTGTAAGGATGGAGGAGTGCCTGATTGAGTGGCTTAATGCACCAGTAGGTTTGGATTTTGCTCCCCCAGACCCTCTTTACTCTTTCCTTTTTTTTTTTTTTAATAAATTGTACAGATGAACATGGGAGAAGTTCATGCTACTTGCTTTAAGCAGTAAAGGTAAGTTTTGTGGCCTATGGATTCCACAGACCTTTGAGTGTCCCACCTCATCCATCATGGGCTAACTTATGGAACATAACCGTTCCATGGCAAGAGTCAGTAGCCTTTAGAAACCAGTGGCATGTCCTCAGGTACTTTCCTCGAGAGTGAGAGACACCTGGATTCCATCAGTTTCTTCCTCACACGATGCCTGAGTGCCTCAGATGCAGTCTCAAGATTTCCAGGGATCCTCTTGAACATTTTCAGACATCAGACTGCTGTCTCTAGATCCTCGTGGAAAACCATTTGATAGTTTTGTCGACTCTCCAGGTAGGAGGCCAGATCTGAATCACCAGCTTGCTGAGCTCTGTCACGAGGGGTCTTACCCTGCAATAAGAAACATGAAGAGAAGGTCTTGTGCTAACAGGTTTAGACCAACAGATGATTTCCTGGCAGAAGACAATTAAGAAGGTAGAAGCCACTTGTCTGGATTTCATCTGTTTCAGAAAGCTTTTTGCAAATTACAATTCAGTCATCTGCACAAGAGATCATAGAATCATAGCTGATTTTTCTTCCCATTACCTCATAGAGCCCAAGAAGGTAGGAATTGGTTTCGATTGCCTGACTGCAGCAAAGGTGCTTCTGACTCTGGAATCCAGAGAACCAATTCACTCTCAGCTGCTGACCACAGGGTGCTTGAGCCTAACTCCAGAGAGGCAGCTTCTGGACCATTTTCCTAAGCAATCAGACTGTTGCAATGACAGAATATTCCTTGGATTTAATTTTTCCCAGATTTCTTTCTCAGTCAAGCTCACATCAAGAGAGTGCTGTGGTTAGTGTCACTTTAGTGAGCATAGGGGCAAGGCAGGGCAAAAGAAAATAGTTAGCCATCCTTACAAAGCAAGTCAGCCACAATAATCACACCTCACAGATGCTGTGCGATCAGAAACCAAGGCTCCTGCAGGTGGTCCTTGCACATAGGCCTCTCTTTTGACCACAGGAGGAGGATACTGCTGTGCCATGGAGATGTCTCATTCACACCCAATGCACTGAATAGTTTGAGGCTGGGATCTCACTATGGTGATAACGACCCATGTTGGGGACAGAACTGTAGTCCCTTGTACTTGTTTAAATCAATACAGTTTTCTCTATAAAAATAGATTCCTTAAAAGGAACTGCCCTCAGCATACATAAGGAAGCCTCAGTCATGCAAACAGCGGGGAATGGATTCTGATCAGTCTCGTTTGGTTGCAGGAGTTTGTAGGTGTTTGATGAAGCTGCATTACCTTGGAGTCTGTCTTTCTCAGAGAGGCTCCCGCATCCACCAGGAGCTGGCAGACGGCGCGGTGGCACTGGCAGGCTGCCTTATGTAATGCTGTCTCACCCCTAGACCAAAGTACAGAAACCAGCAGTGAGACACATCACACCAATGTACATTTACGAAGCATGACGTGCAGAGGATAGACACAGAAGGATGCTGCATTTCTGCGAGGTTCACTCTTGCTGGCAGAGGTAGACTTGTGCACTCTCTCCCTTAGCATCTACATCCTTTGACTCAGTAGGAAAGCCTGCAATGCACAAATAGCAGACGAAGAACTTCTGAAGGATGCACAAGAAACATGCACAGATTTTACTTATTCAGAAGACTGAATGTCACATTCCCATCCAACCACCAGCATTGTTAGCTGCTGCAAAGGCAAGCTAGCTACCTTCTTATTTCACAGCAGGCAAAACAGCAATAGGGTTTGTTTCTTCCTGCAATTTCTTTCCTTAACTTCATTCTTGGAGTCATTCTAGAAAAATCCTACCTATCAAAGCTATGACTAGTGCACTTGCTGCCCCAGTTCTGATACTGTGCTCTCTTGGACATATGAGAGCAAGAACTCTCATGTGCTTTCTACCACTGGACTGCTAAGCTACTGGGGAAGATAAAACACATGCTTTTCAGAAGAGAAGACTGTGTAGTGGGAGCACATTTGTTGCAAGGTTTCTCTCTGACTGAAGCTAAGTCTGACGGGATTCTGAAACTGACTTATTCTTTACTGAGAGTAGAGAAATTTATCTAGATTTGCCTAGGAAGAAGAGGAAAGTATGCTTTGAGTGAGTTGAAAAGGGGTCCTTAATACCAGTACCCAGCAAGCAGGACCTGTGAAATAACAAATTACAAGAAATACATGTAGCAGGACATATCTTGCACCTACCTACACAGAGTGCATAAAGAAACCTCAGCCCCCATCCACGACAGGTGAAGTTGAAATATTAAGAGGCAACCTTGTAATAAATTGCTGCATGAGAACTAGTACCAGAATTGGACAGAATCAGAATTGGATACTATCTTATCTCCCCCTGAGGACCAAAAGACAAATTTATACTGCCAGGTACAGCTTGAACCTTTCCAAGAGTTAGAGGTAATGGAACCTCTATAAAGGGAAGCCCTCTTAGCTATGCTCACTGACACTACGCTATTGGATGAAAAGAACCTGTGGACTTCACTGATGCACCTTGTGCAAAAGGTGTTCTCTGTTAGAAGAGGAGGGCACTGTGGGGTGAGAAATGGCACACTTGATCCCTATGAGAAAGACCGCTTTTATTTTGCCTGTATTACATGTATTTTCCAGGATTATTCATGCTTTCCTTACATATTTTTGTGAAACTTTGGTTATACAAGGTGTAAAATAATTGGGAATTCAAAAGGAAAGTAATTTGCTTGGGTAGGGTTGTGGGGTTTTTATACAGGAACAGAGCCGACTGATGTTTTAACTACTTGATGGAAACCTTCAACTGCACAAATCCTGGCCACTTGAGAGAGCTAAGGCAGAGCACCCTGGATGAACCAAGAAGGGACTAAAAAAAGGTGTAGAGCAAGAAAAGTAATTTCCTGTCTTTTGGAATTTACTCTTCAGGTTGGTCTCTTAGTAGCTGGAGGCCAGAAACATCAAAATACAAGCGGGGCTTCTATTCCTCTAGAAAGATTAAGGAAGCATGGGAAGCAATAGGGCGAAAGTCCTCTGCAAATCCAATAAATATTTTGAGGCAAGAAAGCCAGATATGAGGTGGTTGATGTGTGGTTTTTAGGGGACCTTCTGTTTGTTTTTGAAGAAGTATGCCACTTTACAAGCTTTTTCCTATTTAACAGTTTGCACTTGAAAACCAAGAGGAGTCTGCTAGTTTAACACACATAACATGAAGGACAGAGCAGTTCGTACTTACGTTTCACTGTCTGTCATGTCCAGTAATTCAGATGGACCTGCAAAAGATAGCCAGGTATGTCATACAGCACTTGTCTGCAAGACTAAAAAATATATCTACCAGGAGAAGATTCCCAGTAAAAATATATAAAAGAAGACAAGTGAAAGCTTAACCTCCACAAATACATAAAACTTCAATATAATATTTGCTCATGTGAGCCCTTGCACTAATAAAATTCTGAATGCACAGTCACTGCTGGAGTGTCAGCAACAGGGAGTAGCAGTCTCTAAATTATACTGGGAATGAATATTCATGGAGTTTATTTTCTCACTCTTCACCTTGCTCAATTAAGTGGTTCACATAAGTACAGTACATTGAAAATGCTGATATGCTGGAAACCCTGATATATTGCAAGTTAACATCTATTGTTGGTACTAGAGGGAAAATGTCATTAAGATGTTGAAATTAGCCAAATTCCATTTTGAATGACATCCCTGTTCTACTCCATTTAATAGCATTATACAAAATGTAGATCAGGGTGGAATATTCCCAGCAGTCTTTATATTGATATGCAAATCCTATACTGGTTAGCTGTGATCAGGAAAGTAAGATTAAGAAAAACAGAAAAGATTTTTGCTAAGTGGGAAAAAAAATACATTTATATTAATGTCCTTTTGTCCTTGATAGTCACTACAGGCAGATATTTATAGCAGCAAATTCCGTCGCTGGAATTACAGTGATATAAAAAGGCCAGGATCTGGATATCACGTGAAAAAAAAACTTTTCCTTTGTGGTCTGTCGTATTACTCTTCTCTCCATTGCTCTATAGTGCACTGTTAGATGGTATAGGGTAGTTAGCAAGGGGAACAGGGAAACTTTACAAGACTTTTCCTTCCTATGCATGAATATTTCTCTCCCGCAATTTTGAAATTCAAGAGTCCTCAAGAGCTTACAACAAATCTCACTGGAAACTGAGGAATTTCTCACTACTTGTTCACGAAGGCCTACACACAACCTCTCTACACTCCTTTTATTCTGATTCTGAGTGTGTGTCAAAATACATCAGAGCAGCCTGTCTTTACCTCACTGATTTTACAATGTACACATGGAGTATCGCTGGGGCTCCTGGAGCTGCACGCAACTCCTTCACTACATCTTCTGTCATCATGAGAAAGGGTGGTGCTTAGTCCTCAGTGCACAGGGCGTTGTGTACCACTGCATACTTGTCATGACAGTTCTCCAAAATCAGTAGCCACATTTAATTATTTAATGCACCCTGACTCAACTGCCACATATCCTCATCTCCACACTTGGCAGTTGTGTGTTCACTCCTGCCTATCAAAAAGAAGAATTAATCACTACCCCTGAGATCCTATGATCATGAAGAAGGATAAAGGGGGATAAGCAGAGCCTCTTGTTGGAAGGAAAAAAAAGATAATGCTGGATAAACTAAAAAGGCAATTAAAGAACAACTGTAGTAAGATGAAAAGGAGTCCTTTACGCTTCCGAGAAGAAAATCATGTTCTCTCAAAAATAAAGGTAATTCCCCATAGCTTCCTGCAATGCTACATCCCAGTGATAGTGTCACGGTGTGACTGGGGTTTGCCAATTTTAATATATTTAATTTCTCTTGGGGATCACATTTAGGAGCAAAGACAAAGCAGGCTCAAAGCTTACAAGAGTACAAGAAATTTATTAACAACACAAAACAATTCAGAATGAGATTTCCAGATTATTCCCTCCTCCCCCTTTCTTCATACCAGCAATATACAGGAAAAACACTTCGGTCAGTTATTCACTTAAATAATCATTTCAGTTCACTCAAGAGAGAAAAGCCCCTTCTTTTTGTTTAGGCCTAGAGGGTGTCTCACTCTCATAAATTGCATCCGCCCGGAAACTACAAATTATGATTTTTCCTCCCATTCTCACAGTCCTTCCAGAGCTGTATATGGGTTGCTGAAAAACACATGGGGTGTCATTTTAAAGGCAGGCTGCTGAGAACACAAAAAGTCCTTTTAACTCACTCTTCACTCAAATGTCTCTGTCCAATTCCAGTCCCAAAGACAGAGAGCTCCATTTCTCAAGGCAAAAAAAAGGTCTTCTTCTCAAGCACTTTTAACCTCCCCAAGTATATTCTACAGTTTAAAGGAATTTTAAGTAAAATCACGATCCTCTAAAGCCCACAACAAAAAGGTTTTAAGCTACTTATCAGTGGTGACTTTTCCATCTCTCCTTCTATGACTTTGAACTTCATTCTGCTGGCCTCTGTAATTCTTCCTGCTTCATGCTTCTCGCTCTGGGGAGCTCAGGAAATCTGAAGTTTCATTCAGGCACTAAAAGTTAAAATTGTATCCAAAACAGCAAGAGCCAGGCTGAAGCCATGCTGGAAAAACGTGGCTACCACGTGGAGATGAGCTGGCTGGACTTCTTTCTGCCGCCACGCAGAGCCTGGAGCGGAGCCAGGCCGAGCCGAGCCGAGCCGAGCTGCGCCGCGTGGGGCCGAGCCGAGCCGAGCCGAGCCGAGCCGAGCCAGGCCGGGCCGGGCCGGGCCGGGCTCCTCCTGGGTCTGAGGCCGCTCCGGGGCCTTCCCAAGTCTGGGCTCTCCTCGCCCCGTGCCGGGGCTGGGGCCCGCCGGGGCCAGAGCCGAGTCCACCCCAGGGCCTTCCCGGGGCCGGGAGTCACCCCGGGGCTGGGCCCTTCCTCCTCCCGGAGCTCAGCCCGGGCCGGGCCCCATGCCGGGACCCGGAGCCCCTGCCAGCTCCTCTCCCCTGCCCCACCGGAAAGCAAAAGACGCAAAACTAACTTCTTTCCTGTGATTCGTAAAAGCGAAACAGCGTTCTAATTGGTTTCCTGGGCTGTCAATCAGGGTGACAGGTCTGGCTTTACAGGACATAGAGGTACTTGCCCAGGTAAGTGGAAGTAACTGTTAAAAGGTAAGTAAAGGTAGTAAAATAGAGAGAAGTTAGAAGAACATGACCTGAGAGGGAGATGAAAGCTGAGGCAGAGTGGGTCTAGAGAGAAGCCAAGGGTAAAGGAAAACTGGTGTGAAGCAGGAAGAAGTAGCAGGGCTAGGACAGAGGAGCTCAGTGCTGAGAACTGTGAGGACAGTCTGTGAGTACAGACCTGAAGAGATGACAGGTACACCCCACCCGAGTGCGAAGGGTGCTCTCCTGGACACTGTCCCAAATTAAGCATTTCATGGGAGAGCCCTGACTCCATCTGAGTTGCACATAAGGGCCAGATACTGGGGTTAATAATTAGCTACATGTGGCTGCTCAGGGAAAATTCCATCATTAGGATTTTCCCAGGCTGAGAACTTTCTCGGTCTCAGCTCGGGTTTTTTCCCAGCCTTGAAGATTTCTCAAAGGTAAACATAAAAAGAGAAAGAATTATAACAAAAGACAAACACCTGCTGGATGTGTGAGAGATGTGACAAGAGGTGTTAACTTTACGTGCACCAGTGAAATCAAGTCTTTCCTTGCTTGCACAATGTAGAATCTAAAAAGCACGGTGATCTCTTTAAAAAAGGGCTTTTTGGTTTTTGCTTCTCTTCTGCATTAAGGAAGTCTTGTTGCTGTGCTCTTTCACCACTCCACAGCCCCAGCTGCACAACATGGTACCAGGATTCTTTAATTTCATTCTCTCTGGCCTATCTCTGAAGCTGGAATGTCCCAACTCACAGCCTGAGCAGTGCCCTTTTCACTTCTGCTTCTCTTAAACCATCTCACGCCCTCCTCCTAATTCCCTTTCCCCTCTTTTTTGGACCTCATTTTTATATCAGTCTCCCTGGCGCTGCCAACCGACCATTCCAAATCCCTCTCTGCCTGGGGACAAAAGCTGCACAGATGTGGGAAGGGCTGGCACTGGGAAAGCTAACGGCACTGTCATCCTGACCCAGCAGGGAGGCGGCTGTTTCACTCTGGGACAAGAGACAGAGAAAGAAAAGGGGACCCAGGCACAGAGAGAAAGAGGACAAAATAACCCAATAGAAATCCGGAAGGGAAATGCATGAGTGAGATTTCTATCAAGGAAAACAGCAGGGGGGGAAATAAAAACAAAAGATAGAAATGTGTGGAGAGGTGGAGAAAGGGAAAAAAAAAAAGAGAGAGAAAGGGAAAAAGAGACTGGGGGGGCTGAAGAATGGCAGGATGGGGGGAGAAGTTCACATGAAAAGAGCTGAAAAGCATGAAGCACTGAGGGGAAGCCCAGCTGAGACCACTCTGTTTCCTCAGTATTGCCCACAGACTGTCTGTGTAGAATTATTAACTTTCTTCTTCTCTCCTTTTGCCCTCTTTTGCTCCACCAAAGCCCTTTTCCAGTTTCTCAGAAGGCAAAGCAGCCTGAGCTGGCTGTGGGAGGAGGGAAGGCAAGGAGATGCTCAAAAGCCACCACTCCTTTGCTGAGCTCACTACAACAACAACAAAAAAAGATTTTAAGTGCCCATATTTCAGAGGCATTTCCAAAATATACAGCACCACACATTCTTGAAAGGCCTCGGAGCTCACAGCATAGCCCTTCCCAATGGATGTGGTTACAGCTAAGCACAGAAGACCCACAGATATTAATCCTGCCAGTCGCGTGTCCTGTCAGTCCTTCATAGAACTGGGGAAGAAGGGTATTTACCCTAAGCAGTAATGCCATGATCAACATTTCTGGATGCTTATCTGTCAAAACACTCTTTGTTTAATAACCTGTTTGAGGTTATTATCTGGGGGACAAAACTGGACAAAACTACCTTCAAAGTAGGAATATTTTAAAAATAAAAGTAAACTGGAAATTTAGAACTATTTCTAGCCTTTCCTCAACTCCACATTCTTCTTTTTTATCTGATGTAAAAATTAACTGGTTTTTTTTCAGCTAGTGACTTTTAGCTCAGAATTTCCACTGCAGTATAGAGGCTAGTCAGGTTATGGGAGCATTCCTCCCTATATGTCTGTCAGTCATGTTGCCCTAAAATCTGGTAAACTTGAAATTAAAATAGACTATGTTATACCTTGTGCCTATGTTATACCTTGTGCCTTCTAAAAAAACTAAACTGTTTTCTGCTTAGGCCCCTCACAAATGACCACTACCCTGATATATTCCACAAATCTAGACATACAAACTCACTCTTATTCAGTGCTGCTTTCTGATGACTATTCAAACTTCGTCCCTGACACACATCTCTGTCACCACAAAATTTGTTTTCCCAAAGCCTTCTAAGGAACTTCTGAATCTGGTCAGGATGGAAATCCAGATTCACTGATGGCTCTTAACTCTGGACTTTGCAGTGCTAAGATTAATGAAAGCATCATCTTTTTTGTTATCAGGGGATGCTTTCTAGTGAAGCAAGGACATTGAGGTTTGAGGACACAGAAATGTTTAGGAGGGGATGCCCTACATACTGTCTGTTGCATCAGAAGCTATCACCACAGACTCCTAAGGCAACTGTAAACATCTTCCCTCTCTTCTGTTTAAAATTAAAATACCCTAGATGAACTATAAAATTCTTGCCTGTTTTTTGAATGTCTAGAGAAGACAAGGACAAGGCAAATGGAGTTATTTGTACAAGGTTTATAAATTATAAAATTTTCACAGTTGCCAGATAAATACTCCAATCTAAGTTTGGTACCAAATACAGATGATTTAGGAGGCTCTTTATCTAGCAGAGGTTCTTAAGCCTTCCTTGATTCTTCTTGTGTTAAGCAAGTATACAGTTAATTCTTCTCTAATGTACATGGATTAGGATGTGATGCAATTGATGACAGCAGCATTAAAAGGCTGTGGTTCTCATATCTACTGAGTTTGGCCCTCAGTTTCTAGCTAAGCATTTCTTACTTCAGCTACAGACAAGTTTTTAAAACTGACCCTTCTACTAAAAGTGAAAGACTCCTGATTTAGGTGGGCAATCTTGAACAAGTTATAGGTCTGTGTATCTGCCTTTCCTGCACAGGGAATGGAGGCAAACTGTTTTATTGGAGCAGCAGCCAGCACAACTTCTCTCACAGCAGCAGCAAGCAGCTGTTGTCCTGACACCTACTACATTGGTGCTTCAGCTTCTATTCCAGGCTTGTGCTGGGCCACTGCGAATTATATGGCAGTACTGCACAGCAGTCCTCCTGTGTGACTCATCTCTCCTATTTCTAGTTAGGATAGGTTGTTTTCCTCCTCTTAACATCAGAAATCATTCTGATCATGATTACAGAATAACCTTTCATATAGATGTGCCCTGCATGTTTGCAGAAGGCCATCTCCACGAACGACAGCTTTAGCACCACTACACTGTTCTGCTTCCTTTGTAATTCTAGTTCTGTGGGTGCCAGTCCTGTATTGCGTTGGATTCACCCCACTGTTTTTCATACTAGACAGTTGAAGTTCCTGGAGCAGTGGGTTTTTTTCTTCCTTTGTTGTTGTTACATTCAGAAAATATTCAGAAGATTTTTTCCTGTGTGGTTAATAACAATACATTTTCTGTGCTGTGTGCTTGAGGGCATTTTACAGCGGAACTGCTATTATCATTCACTATCCTCAGCCATGTGTGGGAAGCAGACAAACTCCAGAGAAAGTGTGACTGGACAGAGGTAATTGCCAGAACAGAAATAAGACTTAATTTTTATGAAATTTTTATGGGTGGATATCGTCAGAAACAAGAAGCTCCACAGAGGGAAACCTTAGATATTAGTAGCATTGGATCAGGTCATATACAGTAATTAACGCTGAGAAGATGCCAAATGCCAGAGGATGCAAAGAAAAACAAGTGCATGATTACATTTGTGGCTGAGAAGTGTCCAGAGTAGAAATGAGTTTCATTAATTGCTTAGGGGGAGAAGAGAGGCAGCCTCTATTAGATCGTGCATTGTCCCATGCACTCCATGATCCCCAGAGAATACTAAACAAACAATGCGTTCAGAGAAGCCCAGAGGACATATCTGGAAAGCTGCAAAAGCTTCTTGCCATTCTTGGGGATAAAGAAGGGAGAGAGGAACTGAGCTGACATTTGCTCAACCCTCTGATTTGTATTTGTCTAACAGTCCTTAATCCCTCACACTTCTCTATTTACTTCAAAAATTCCCACAGATTCCCTGCTTACATTCTTATCAGTTTAAATTATCTCACTACCCCTTCACCAAAAGAACAGTAACTGGGTCTGACTGTGACAAAGTAGATATGTCTAATAAAAATCCTAGAGAAGCATCTATGACAGTGAATTGGCACAGGTCATCTGCAGTGTGAAAAGAGACCGGGGCAGTAAGAAAACAAAACAAAATTATTCTTGTCTTCAGAATTTAGTGGCACATATGTGCACTGTGACTAATGAGATAATCCAGAGCACTTAAATAGGAGGTAGAGTTTGCACTGGTAAGGCTTGCTAGTACTGGTGAGATAACCAGCCGTTATTTGCATATAAGGCCAACTGCACTGACCTATCCATGTGTAGGTATCTATACGTAAAGGAGTAAAAGAACAACTCAGCCCCTTTCACTCGGATTTTTGGGGCACTGCTCAGTTGCCCACACACAGATATTTTGTGCCATTTGATATACCTAAGGGCAAGCCTTGGGATGCATTTACAATGACAGAGATGCTTGCTTGGGCTTTGGCTGTCAGTGCAGGTCAGGCCTCCTCTGGGCCTTGTGCATTATCTTGTAGAACCAAGCAAATGTCCTGGATATCCAATTGGACATTTATGTTTATCTAAATTAATAAAGTACACAGGTAACTGTTGCCTGAATAACTTTCTGGGCTCCAGTGACTACCTTGAATAAGATTACGGTATTCCTGTTCCACTCTCCAGTGGTAAAGGAACAAGGTTACAGTGGCTCAACAGGCAGAAGCTCCTAAATGTGACTACCTCAGGCACAAAAAATTGCTGAATAGCCTGCAGTCTCTGCTACTGACAAAAATAAGAAGAGTGAAAAGGAAAATAGGGCAAAAGCATGATCACAATCTATGAGTACAAAATGGAGATCATGAGTTTTTGCTATTGGGTGGTCTTGAATTTAACAGACATAATCTTGAAAGGTTGGAATGGATGTTAGGTGAATTTATCTAGAAAAAAGTAAGCAGATTCTTGAGCAGTGTGTTACTAAATGCTGAAATAATAACAGGGGTTGTATCGGCTCTTTGTTGTAGTAAATGTTTGAATGGAGATTAGATGCTTTCTACAACATATACTCTAATCAAAAAACAGTTCAGAGGATTCCTGTGGCAGAGGTTTTAACTAGAGCTTCACATTGCTTCTTCACAGCCCCCCTCCCCAGCTGATGCAAATGTGAAAACACCATCCTCCTCAAAAGCCATTCTAATTCTTCTTTTCACACTTTATCTGGTGCCATCACTCTCATTGCTACCCCATTCCCAGCCTCCTGCTCACATATGCTGCAGGTGGACATTTCACTGAGGGGCACCACAGATGAGTGAGGCCACTTCCAGCAGCCCACTGTGGTTTTGCCTGACTGACACTTGGCTGAAGTATCGCTCTCTGTGCATTTTCCCACTGGGACTCACCATGCTCCAGGATATATTTCACAATCTCACCGTTCCCGGTCTTAGCAGCATGGTGCAACAAGGAGCAGTGATCAGGTCCCTGGATTAACAAATTCGCTCCTTTTTTACAACATTCTATGAACTGGAAGGAAAATAAAAAGAAGAGAGCGAAAAAAACAAAAACATACAGAAGGATAAGATTGGAGGAGCAGAAAAATGTGTCAGTAAATTCTTTACTGGTTCTCATTTTAAGTCAGTACCAAAATACAATAGAATAAAATAAAACATTAATTTTAAGCCAGCTTTCAGGCCCTGAAATAAAACATCTGAAACCAGAAGTACTGACAATTATATGGGTTAAGGAGAACAGCCTGTATTTCCTAAACAATGAGACATTGCTACTCTACTGGTGATGATTTACTGCTTGCTAAGAATGCTTGCAAAGAACATCTGGAAACACTGTTGGGGTATATGAAATATATGTATTTGACAGAAAATTCTGGTTTCTTTGCTGAAGACTCAAATTTTTCCTCAGAACAGGAGTCAAAGACTTTATGACTAAATAAGAAAATTCCAACACAAAATTCCACAAAGAGGTGAGATGACTGTCATTGACTTCCATTCTCACAGTTCCTCCTGTTCAAGGCTGGCTGAGGAGGAAGCACTGCATGGGGTAAGAATAAGAGGAGAGTAGCAACCAGGCAGGTCTCAGAAATGCTGCAAACTTTGGGGGAGAGGGGGTGGGATTTGCAATGCAGATCACTGAAGAAAAAGGAGAGAATTCATTTATGATGCAGTATATCTGAAAAAGCACCGGAAGTTTCCCCATCAAAGCCAGCTCAGGCCAAAGGTTTTTGAGAAGTGAAAAGGAGACAATATTTTTATGACTGCTTTAAGAACTGCTCATTAGATGCTGCTGCCACAAGTGCTGAGGCAGTGGTATACGAGGGGTACCTGCAGGCAAAAAGTTGGTCTACAGCACTGCCCTTTTTACAAATGGCTCTAAGCTTCCAAGCTTACTTCTCATAGATAAAATTGCAATCATTAATCACAGTCCTCATCCAAATTTGAGGGCATGTTTTCAGATCCTGACTTGGTTACTGAGACATGCAGCCTGCATAGCTGTCTGATGTGGGACTTCAGTCACTGGCACAAAAAAATTTGCATGAGTAGTTTTGCCTCCCAAACTTACTTTACCAAGGCACTACATGTTTTGAGACATCCATCAGGTGATAAAACAGCCAGCTGAGGTTTGTTTTACCTGGTCTGGTGATGGCCTAGGTAGACTTTGAGCAAGCTAGCACTTGGGGGCTTGGCCACCAACCTCACTGGTGTAAAATATCCTTTCCTGTGTAAGGCGGCGTCAGAGCTACCCTGTTGTTCAACACTGCCAATACAGTAATTTTCCTGTTAGTAACTGGCACATTGCTGCATGCAGTGGGCTCTGAAACCTGGGCAAAAAGGTGCTAACACTGGATCCTATTCATTTCACACCTCACCTGAATAATGTGTTCCCCCAGTATTCAGGGTTTCCTGGAAAGGCTGTAAAATGGCACTTGCAAGCAGTCCCTACAGCAACCCATTTATGTTTTTGAGCAGAGGTATAGAGGTACAGTATATCTAACCAGCAAAAAACTGGTGAATAAGTGGACACTCAGTGCTCTGTACTTACCTTCGATAGATCACCAGATGTGACTGCCTGTAAAAGTGCTGCAAAAGACAAAAAGAAAACTATGTCAGGCAGAAAGCATTATGCATACAGATTCACAGCTGAGGACATAGCTCACAGCACATGTAAGTTAAGACTGAAGACATCCCTCAGTCCACTTGCATTCTCATTATTACCATAACCAGTGCAAACCCTGCACTGCCACACACTGGAAAGGCAGAAGACAATCCATGATATTGAAAGCTCTATGGACATCAAGGCATCATTTCCTATGCTGTTCTGGAATTGCATGCCTCTGTCTGAATTTTTCACTTGAGACACTTCTGAAACCTTTTAACAGTGTCCACAAGATGGACAAGGTCAAGTATCCAGCACCTGAATCATCACTGACCATACCAGTGTTATCTGCTCAGAGAACCTGAAACTAACTACAGACCTGTTGGAGTTTGTCATACTGATGGTGGAGTGGTCAGTCAGTCCCCAATACACCGAGAATCCCAAATTGTAGAGGATTAAGTGACAAGAGAGAAATTTCTTAAGAATTACTTATATTACAAAAACATTTTGAGATGCCAGAGGGGAGCAAGTCCCCTGGGTTTGGCAGGCAGGGTGAAAAACAGAGCAAGAGACAGTCCTCACCTCGTCAGCCTTTGTATTTTAAAAATACATGGAAGGAAAAAGAGACAAAATGGACAAGGGCTCACAACAAGGCAGGACAGAGCTGCAGAGAAGCTCTTACAACCCTATCACTATGTGGCTATCTTTTCTCCTCCTTTTCCTTATCATGATACATATTGTAAAAAACAATGATGAATAATCTTTCTGAGGAAGATACATGGTTTCATCGTAGAAAACACTAAACATCTGTCTTGCACTTTTTCAAGAGTGTCTAAGCCCATTTCTTTCTATCTTTGCATCAAGGCAGTGGAATCAAATTCAGCGTTTGCTCAAGTGCCACGCTTGATAAAGATGCCAAAAGTTCACGTAAGCAGAAACAAGGGAGGAAAGAGAACCACAGTATAGTCTTGCCTCTGAAAAATAACACACAGAAGCTGCACTGTGGGAATTCCATTCTGAACTTGCGACGCCTTCGGAAATGACAATACGTCCAAGTTAAACACTGCAGAAGAGGAAAGCTGTTCAAAGGCAACTCAACAAAGGTCCCTTTCTTTGAAAATACCTGGGACTATGTGTCTTTCTGGTCTCAGTAATGTCTCATGCCCTGCCCATGCAGCAGCGGGAAAAGCAAAACTCCAGTCCAGCTAAGATCTGTGTTAAGGAAGCAGTAGAGGCAATTCTTGCAACTTTAGATTTAGGGAAGTTTTTCAGTGACCATAAGTTAAATCAAACCCTAAAAGTCCCCTTGGCATCTGTGAGAGTGAGGATACACAGATTTTAGAAATGGAAGAAGGCAAACATCAGCAGGTGAGAACTAGAAAATTTGTCAGTTTTTATTTTCAGTGGTTTACATCCTTCTTTTTTTCCCCCAATAGTTCTAACAATTGTTCAGCCCAAATTAATAGCGGAGCAGAATTTAACTCATATAATTTGCTTTATCTATTTCCCTCTCTCTCTTTTTTTTTTGGTTTTTTTTTGGTCAGTCTGGTCTCACTGACACCCTTATTCTTTAGGCTACTGCAGTCTGGAATTGTATAAATATTTTGCACTCCTTGCATGTGAAAATCAAATGAACTGGTGACATGAGTTTTTCATTGCTATCTACATCCAATTTCTTAAGACATGGCTTCCCTGAAATCACTTTACTAAGAGGCAGTGATACATTTTCTTATGCAAGCCACGCTGAAGATTACAGTTCAAAAAAAAACCAGGACAGAGAGCTATGATTCTATGAAAAGCTTGACAAGATGAGAAAAATCTTCTACGCCGAATACCCATAATCAGAACTGGTCTGGTGATAAGGCTATTAGGATAAAGCAGCTCTAAAACAAATTCAACCTAATTAGACCAATCTTTTAATCTCTTTCCTAAGCGTCAAATCCAGTAAAGCATTTAGGCAAGTGCTTAGCTTTGAGCTAATTACATTCCTTTCACACCAAGTCTACCTGCACTCTTAAAATTAAGTTCTTTGCTAGAGTAGAACCTATTGGATAAATGAATACATTATAGATCAACAAAACCAGCTGGCATAACAAGAGATTAGACTACAGTAAAATAATTCAGAGCTGTACATCCCAATGCAGGAAGATTTCGAAACTATTGAGCTAGAAATGGAGAAATGTTCTTTAGAATTGGGAGCATATTTACATAAATATATGAATATTGCTTAGCACACCAAACCCATAAACCCAAATGGAACTTCTGGGAATATTGAGGAGGAGGGTGAAGATGGCAAAATCACCTGGTTGTTAAAGAGGTGATGAAGCAAGCAAGCAGATGGCATTGACAAGAGAGAGCAGACTGAGAAGTGGAGAAAAATGCTGTTAACATGCAATGCCAGGCTAGCTTAAAATTAGAAACGTTGAGGTAGGAATTGTTTTATTTCTTCTAAGCAACACTGCACCACAGGTGAAATAGATAAAATGAATTATGCCACTGTTTGAAAATATATAATATACCTTCAGGTCTTAAAGACATCTTAAAGATTACTTCATTTAATTAATATTTTAATTGAGTCATTATTTTCTCAATTTATACCAAGAAAAGTATTTCTAATTATTAATAAAAGTGTTTTGTTACCTTTTATATTTATTTAGCAAGTAGCTTTATTGGTGATGTAAGGTGACAGCTTGTCAAAACTGGTGACTGGAGTGCTCTGTTCATGTATTGAGGAAGCACTTGGTCCCCAGGCTGTCTTCTCAGCAAAGTTCTAACTACCCAACTAAGAAAAGAATCTAAATTTAAAAAAACAAAACAAAACAAAACAAAACAAAACAAAAAAAAAAACCAACAAAAAAACCCCCCAAACAAACAAACAAAAAAAACCCCGACCAAAAACCCACCCACTCCAAAACAAACCCCCTCACACACACACACACACACACACACACACCTGACTCATAGATTATTATCAAGGAGATACAAGTGGATAATGCACCAACAGAAAAAAAACATGTTGAAAAGGCTAATTGAATTGTGGTAATGCTGCAAGCTAATACAGCTTGAGACACAGGATAAACATCTACTAGTAAACATTATGCTAAAAACAATACTTTTCCTAGGGCATATATCATTCATCTAATTTCTATATTAGTGTCCATTGCTTCCATTGGAAACAGCTATTTTTATTTCATATTCTAAAAATCTATGTTAATGTAACTGAGTTACAGCAAACATTTTTGTTTCCCAGACAAAATTAACTTCTGAAGTTACAGTTGCTCTCTGGCCCTGCATGTGAAGCCAGCTCTATTAAAACAGTGCTTCAAAGTCAGTCATTAAGGAAGGAGTGAAGTATTCATACTCTATAACTTCAGAGGCTGCAAGATGCCTGAGAGGTCTCACAGGGTTGCTTGGATGGTCAGAAGAGAAAATAATTCACCACAGAAGATAACCTGGTTTGCCCTGCAACAGTTCATGTTGTGCTCCACAGACTAAAGATGATCTAGAGAAAACGATCACCAACTTTCAGCACCTAAGAGTCAAACTAAGACAGAGTACAGGTCCTTCAGAATGGCGTGATTCCAGGAGACATGTCTGATAATCTCCAGAAATAGCAACCTAAAAAGAGAAAAATGGGAAGTCTTCTTTTAAGATTTTCCAAGGTGTGATACTCCTAGCACCAAGCAATGCCCATGGTCTTGGAAATTTCAGTTCATCATACACCCTACAGGCGCAGAATGAGAATGTCTCATAAATGTAAGGGCTAACAAAGACCCACAACCGCAGCACATCAGAAAAATACAGCAGGAGAGGGGCAGAAGTCATCACCATCACCTCGCTCACTTCAGAAGCCATGAAAATTCTGAGAAGAATCACAAACAAGGAAAAACCTCAAACAACTACTCCTTCCTGGATGCCCTGCACAAAAATTTTCTCCTAATCCCAAAGCTGCTGATCAGCTTAACACCAAGGACAGACACAGGGCTCATCGCTATGTTACTATCACACCCGAAACTTTGCTGCTAAAACACCTTCAGAAAGAACATGAAGAAAAAGGTTCTTCTAAGACCTTGTAAGTAACACCTCAGGATCACAAGGTTCTTTGCTTAAAATAGATTGACATGGAAGATATTAAGTAAATTAGTTGGATTATATTTAATGAGACAGTAAGAGGAGATGATCTGCACTGGAAAGAATCTCAAAGAACAGGGTAGTTCTACAGCCTGCCACTGTCAGCAGTACAGGGGTAATGTGTCTTTTCACTTGAGTAAAAGCTATTCATAAATCATAAATATCCTCCAGATTCTATTAGTCAGATTGCACACCTGATCTGACTCTTCCAATGCCATATTTGAACCCACTACTTCTGTACCAACTAAACCACAAGGAATGCTGATAAAAATGTACAGCAACTTTGAAGTTTTCAACAGTTACAAGCAATTCTTTAATGAAGATCTAAAAATTGTGACTGAAGGGAACAGAATTATTTAAAACCATGCTTTAAAGTATAAGTACCACACCAAAGAGTTGTCATATTCACGAGCAAAATGCAGGCAATTACAGATCTATGAATGAAATGCAGTGTGGCAGCAGAATATTATTTGCAACAATGCGTGAGTTAAAAGGGTATCAATGCATCTAATCAGACTGACAATATTTAAGCACATGGGAAACTATGGCAAAATTCAGCTACCATAACTCAAGTCCTGGTTGGATGAGGGTGCTTTGACCAAACTAATTTGTTGGATGGCATCCCTGCCCATGGCAGGGGAGTTGGAATTAGGTGTTCTTTAAGGTTTCTTCCAATCCAAAGCATTTTATAATTCCCTGATCTCAAGCAGAATTAGGGCTCACACAACCTCTAGCTCTTTCAGAAGACGCAGTAAGATAATTGATAATCTGAACTAATCAGCCCCCTGCAGAATTCTCATGTAACAGACAATGCCTGCATCTGTCCAGCTCTTTCTAAGACACGTCTAATGCACTGATTCAGCATTTTGAATTGATATGCCATCAGCATTTCAGTGCTGAATGCTTCTTACTGGTTGGAGGCAGCTAATTAAAAAAAAAAAAAAAAAAAAAAAAGAGCTTTGGTGTGGAGGGCCCAGAATTAGAGTGACGGTGTTCACCACCATCTCCCACTAGAATGCTCAGGGGAACTCTTAAGGAATACCTCATAAGATACTGCCTTGTTCAAACCTTGTAGAGCTGATAATGAAAAAAAACTATAGGAGAAAGTGACATCAACAGATTTTTGAGCGTTATTAAACTTGGACTATCATTAGCTTCCAGGACATCTCCAACCCTTTATTGCTGTTTTAGTCTTTGTGTAATTTAGAGAGTCAGAAATTTAAAGTAATTACTGCTTTACACATTGAAAAGTTAAAAGTTGACCCTGATTAGAAGAGTACTTATACACAGTTGGAGTGTTCTAAACTGTTAAAGATCAGCATTACAGAAACGATAACAAAACGAGCCCTCGGGGTTTTTTTTTCACTAGTTTTACAGAAATCAATAATAACTTCTATTTCAATCACTCCAAAAGCTATGCTCTCAAAAGGCTGGAGTCCATATAGATTATCATTCAGAAATGCACTCTTTTCTCTGTAAAAAACAATTTATTCATTAAAGCTTTAAGACAAACTGGCAGTAATATAACTTACCCAGAAATGTACAGAACATATTTTTTTCTACTCTAGCCATGATCTTCAGCCTTGACCTGCAGATGAAAGGGGTGGGGGATACCACAGGGAATTGTTTTGTGGATTACTTCCCTTCTGAGAGGACTGTGAGAAACAGGCACTTAAGATAAAGAGCAGTGAATTCACTTGGTGTTTCTGAAGACCTGCCAGTCCCATAGAACAATTTTAGGGATCCATGAAGAGAAGTTGCAAATCTCTGCACTTGAGCTTTTGCATAAACTTTAGCTCTTTCCAACATTTTATCTGCTTTTAAAGTTACAGAAAGAAACACAAACCACCTATAAAATACATATGCCAAACTGTCTATATAACTGATAAATTAAATTACAAAACTAATAACGTTTGTTGGAATGACTTTGAGCTCACAGGTCTTTGATCTATAGACAACCCCAAGCTTCACTAAAGCTGATGATGCTTAAATATTTCCTTTGAAGATAAACTGAGTGAAAGGAGCAATTAAGTTTTTCTTCATGTGTTTTATGCACCTGCAAGTAGTGGAAGTGACAACTGAACACCATGAAAAAATTAAACAGAAAACGAACCTTGCAGGCTAAGGGGTCTTCTAGATGCTGGCAAAAAAAAAAAAATCCAGAAACAAGTGGTAAAATCACTTCTTCTTCTGTATTCACTGAAAAAGTACTTTACATCAAACAGGGAAAGGAAAAGGGTTCCTGAACTTGCTAGAGTAGTTCTACCTCAGCCCAAAGACTGCGTAAGAAGCATGATGCAAACAATACAGCAAAAATACGTACAGTTAAGAGATTTTCTGCCTAAATCATAATATCTCTTGTGCTGAATAAAGCAAGGACTCATTGATTTTTAATTTTTTCCCAAAATGCATCCATTTGGTGCCACTGCCCTAAAGAAACAAGGGTTCTCCGCAGGTTTTCAGATCATCAAAATCTTGGGCTTCTTATGAAACCTGAAGGCACCGCCACCAGTCTAGGCTCCCAACAGCTCTGCTGTGAGGCACTATTCCCATGAAAGACAACCTAACAAAGAGCCTGAGAGCTCAAAATATCCCCAAGAGACCAAGAAAACTGACAGTGCAGCAACCTGCTGCAACTAAGAGTTCAGAAGCACATCAGCTGAGCAGCAGCCAGGCACACATACACATCTGGTGACTGTTCAGCAAGAGGGATATTAGGAAGGCCTTCACACAGTATCTTAGCTGTTCCATCTGGACAGGAATACCTGCATAAGCACACATCCTCTTGTGGTTTGGGAGAGACACTTTTGAAGTCTGCTGGCCACCTGAATTAGTCATGCCTCAATAACATCTATTTCTAGGATTTCACAAAGAGGTAGAAAACCCTTCTAAATATTTGAGGTCTGTCCTTTGTTTAAAAAGCCCTGCATCTCATGCAGATTTAGGGAACTGACACAGTTTTGATTGCAACTGTTTGCCTAAACTGTGAATAAGAAAAAAAAATAACATGGAAAAAAATCAATAATTACTCAGGTGGCTATAAATATGCATTACGAACATTTACCTTTTAAGAATTTTAAATTCAGACAACTGCACCAAAACACTTGTAAGAGAGAAGGAGAGGGGGAAAGGCAAAAATAGCCACACATGCTTGCTGAAGGGAAAGAAAGTCTAAATTCTCACACAGAAGTCCCTTCATACAACTCTGGAAGGATAAAGAGGCTTTCAAGCAGATGTAAATGGCACTCATGCTGCCTTTAAAGCCACATTTTCACTCAGACCAGTTTAAAGCTACTTTGATGCCAATTAGAGTCCAACCTGAATTTGTTTATGTGGCACAAGTGCAGAGCTGAGAGTGCAGTTAATAGTTAGGAGTGGAAGTATTCAGACCCTAATGTTGAAGTTTTATTGCAAGACCAGTTAACTCAGATTTACAAAAGGATATGATGGTTAAAAAAAAAGGACTTCTTTTGTAAATAATTTAGAATCCCAAAGAAAAGTCACAAATAAACTAAGCACCATCTGGCTCATAACATCACTTTTTCGCCTTCCCTTTTTTCCCTTCCACCATTTGTATTTTTAAGCCAAAACAACAATTAATGTCATTCTCAGGAGTGATGCAGTGGAAGAAAAAGTCTGTGATGAAGTGAGAATGCAAGGCAGGGAAGACTTTGGCTGACTAATGCAGTAATTTTATCAACAGAGTGGCACTACCTTGGCAGAAGGAGAATTCTAGGTTAATTAAACAGTGGGGGTTTTTTTAAATTTAAAAATAAATAGGACTGCAAAAAAGAAGCATTGTGGGCCACATTGTTCCTCTTGTCTGGCTTTGTGGATCATTACCTTCACAGGCACTCTTAGCACACTCCTTTCAGATTTTTGCCACTGCAACACTGGCTGCAGTGCCTTTGCCTGGCAATATCTAAACAACCTTACCTCAAAAAGCTAGGGCTTCACAGGAGGACTAAATCATCCAAAATTCAGTTCAAGCATATTTTTTCTAGCCAAGTTCTTCAGTGGGTGAGGTGATTGCCACTCTTATCTGACAATGAGCAACCTTCATCAGAAAAAAAAAAACAGAAGCAAAGTAGGTTGCAAGGTTACCCAAGGCTTCTGCTTTAAAACAAGCACTGAAATTCAGACACCATATGCCTTACTCATACTTCCTCCAGAGGGGAAAAGGATAATAAAGGCAGTGGACATTGTGAAATAAATGTCTTTCTGTTTTCATCTATTACTGATTCAGATGCCCAAATCTGCCAGACATCTCCCCTCATCTCAGCTGCCTGCTGACCCCACAGGCTGTTTGGTTATGATGAGAGGTAGGGTGTCGGCACCTTTTAAAGATTTTATCCGGAAAGGACCTCCCTCAGCCCTAGACGTGCTTTCCAGAATGCTTTCTCTTGCCAGGGGGACCCTGGGTCTGCATCAATACCAGCTTCTGCTGAGCTGAAAAGCAAATGAACAAACGCAGAGAAGATCCCCTAGGCATCATTGGCTCAGCTGGCCACAGACATTTTCAAAACACTATCCAGGAGGACTTTCCAAAGTGGCTAATTAATCAAGATAAAGCCTGCATTCAGGAGCCTCCCTCCAACCCCTCTCATAATCTCTTTAATTTGTACAGAGAAAGTACTCCAAGACATCTCAATTTGTTGCTGGGTAAACAGGTGCAGCATCACCGTGAAGAATACATCTCTCTCTTTTGAGGGAATCTGGCGTACAAAATAGCCATTTTTTTTAAATCTTTATATTTTAATTCTACCAGTGCTGAGATGTTTGATTTATCTGCAGCACCCTGCTCATCCCTTTAATCAGTATGGCAGACTTCTTCAAAACTCGAGAAGAGAACATCCCTGTGCAGACTGTGACTATCAAGATTATTGGAGAGTGGCTCCAGGAAGAAGAAAGGATGCTAAGAAAGTGACGTCTGCGTTCCCACAGGTCACCATGGGCAACAGGAAATCCCATTTATTGGAGGTTCCAGGAAGTGTTGTTCCTTCTTGTGTTATTTTCTGGGACTCCTGCAACTATCATCTTCCTTGCATGTGTTTAGATTTCCTCTCTTTAACAGAGCAGACAGTGTTGGAGCAAATGGCAGAGTGTACAGTACATTCTGCCTCCAAGGCAGGAGCAGATACTACATAGCAAAACATTTTCCTTGTGGGATGGAGCCACCGCCTTCCATGCACACACATGATCAGTCCCTTCCTTATAATTCAGATAGAGGTCTCTCTATTCAGAGTGATATCCAGAGGCAGAATTACACCTCCACCTAAAACTTCCAGTTTGAACCCATGCCAAGCAATCCCTGTGGAATTTTTTTTGTAATAGAGACTAATTTAGAAGTCACCATTATAAACTCAATTAACTTCTAATGCACTCCTGGCTCTACAGAAATCCCTCCTAGGTGTAAGATATCCAGGCTGGATGACTCCAAGTCATGGAATGACTCCATGGCATGGAGCCAGCATCTGGCAGAATCTGAAAGACATTTAAATGTTGCTATTTGACTTTTCTTTATCTTAATCTCTTGTATAATATTATTACTTTGTAATATCTAGCTGTCGTCAAAATTGCTCAATTGAATGTATTTCTCTCTTGTCTTAAAATCTCAGTTGTGCCCTATTCTCTCATGAATTTTGAATCTATTACAAACAAAATGCCCAAAACCACAAACCCTAAATCAGAGAAATTATGCTGATGCATGAAAACCGCATGTCTGCTGGAAAAAAAACAGGGCAAAAAGCCCAATTTCATTGGTTTATAGGGAAATGAGTAGGAGAGTAGTGACATTAATATTTGAAACCTCTTGTCTCTCGATCAGAATGCAACTCAGATGTGTTAAGGATTAAGCTCTGGTTAACTGCTACTTGAGGTGCATTAGTATAGCTACTTAAAACTGAGTAATTTCATCAAAGGCAAGGTTCTTCTATTTGAAGTTAGACACACAAATATTGAGCAGCATCAGCTCCAAGTTGCCATGACATGAATAATGCACCAATGTTCCTACACCATTAATAGCAACAATCCAGAGTTTGCTGAGTGTTTTTCAGAGTGCTTGATACGGAAATAGTACTCACTGTACACTTTTTAAGGCCATTTCCTTCAATTGCTCACATGATGATGAAGGAACAACTCAAACACGCAAGGTAAACAAAGAATAGTAGAGAGAACCTAACTTTAGCCAGGTGAAACTACAGATACGAATATTTAATGCAGATTTCTGCAGGGTGGTTGCAAAAAGGGGTGGGTAGGGCATGATCCAGTGTGGACACAAAATACAGTGCAGCTCTGAAAGGTGCTGGGTGAATGAAGGGTTTGGTAAACCTCAACCATTCACCTAATGATAACCAGACAATCACTGTGAAGTAACAACACGATGACGTTAGACAACATTAGAAGTCTGCATTTGCACCACACTACCGTACCTGTTCAAGAAGCAATGGGTGCAATAACATCCAATAGTATCAGACTTCCTGAGCATATCACTGGGACTTTTTATATAGCAAAAATATAACAGGTGATGCCCTCCACTAAGAGATAACTTGCCTGGCCCTCCATCAAGACATCTACCAGGATTCCTGTGGTCCTGGCACTTGCCCATTGTTGAGTCTCATCTAACCTCAACACTGAAAGAAAAGCACTGACTTCCAAGGCTGCACCTGACGCATGCAGAGGTGCACCAGGGCCTACCTGATCAAACATGCCATTCTTCAGAGTCATCAATCCCCTGTCTAAACTAGAATGCTTTAAGATTTACTCGGCTTTTATCATTATGTCAATCAGTTAGAGTGTTTGGGGGTTAGGGGTTTTGTCTACTCCTTTTGTTAGTTGAAAAGAAAAAAAAAAAAAAAAAAAAAAAAAAAAAAAAAAAGATGGATTATGGGTTTCACTCTTTAGTTATCTATTTCCTAGCTACCTGTACCGAGAACAAAGACAAAAACCTTAAGAGGCTTTGGGTATATTTCTTTTGAAGTTTGGGATTTTCTAGCAGTGCTCCTTCTCTTTCTCTTTCTCTTTCTCTTTCTCTTTCTCTTTCTCTTTCTCTTTCTCTTTCTCTTTCTCTTTCTCTTTCTCTTTCTCTTTTCCTGTCAATTAAAATGGCTCTGTTTTGTAACTGATATAGGTACCTTTAACACACGTCCAAAACAAGGAGCGTTGTGTGCAGTTACAATTGTCCAATAAATGCCCAGTCCTGGACAGATGGTGCTTTATCTTCACCTGCTTGTCAAGACAGCATAATGCATTGTCCTGTCAGATATTAATGGAAGTGCCACTCACATTAGATGTTAATTCTGGTGCAAGTCTGCTAGAAGACTATAAATGCTACAGATACTGTTTCCCACTACTGCTTGTAGCAGTCAGGAGCAGGACATACAGAAACCAAGGTGAGGAGCACAATGTAAAAATCTATGCAGAATGCAACCTTCTGGTCAATGGGAATGAGTCATTTAAAAAGCAAGAGGATGATTTAAAAAAAAACATGAAGAAACAAAGAAGAAAAAGTGACAACTGAATATTAAAGCAGACAAAACAAAGATTGGGGGGCAAGAGGAAGGTTAAAACAAGAGATCTAACATAACAGAGAAAGAGCCTTTTCTCAGCAATGATCAACACATCACATCATCAGAAAATCAGTGCTAGAATGGTGTCCATAACAGAAAAGAGCAGCTGTAATACAGGACAGAATGTAGGTACAGTGAATGTACATGATTCCACAGTTGGAATATTCATATTTCCTCACTATGTAGCCCAAAGCATTATTGCCTTATTAAAAAACAAACAAACAAAAAAAAAAAAAAACAAAAAAAAACCAAAAAAAACCAAAAAAAAACCAAACAAACAAACAAAAAAACCCCCTGAATGTTTAAAATATTGAACAGATACATGGCTGAGTACTGATTATTACTGAACATATAAGTCTCAAAACTGAGTCCAAGATACATACTCTAAGAATAATACGTCAGGAGACATCTGCATAGACACTATAAAAGACAGGCAATTCAGAGATAAGTTTTCATCTTTCTCATGAACTCTCTTTGTTTAGATAAGAGATTTGAGATCTAAGACTAGTTTGAGATGCCTCTGCACATGCAGTCTCAGTACACTGAGAACCTTCTAGACTGTAAAGAGTTTGTGCTGCAGCACTTTTATCATATTTTCCTTTTTGTACTATGTCCATTTACCATGGTCTGTAGCTGGCATACTGGGATAGAGGAAATCCAAGTATTGGACCCTTCTTTCTGAAAAGTCACTGGAGAATGGGAAATCTTTTGTTCTTGAGAGAAGCTCCTACATATTTATATGGATGATAAACCTAGTTAGATACTCCACGGTCACAAAACTCCTAATAAATGGCACTATCATGTCACTAATTGGTCAATGCCTTTCACTCTGCATTTCAGAAGAGGTTGCTTGTGAGAGAAAGGGAAGAAGAGGCTATTCAGAGATGTTGATCAAACCCGAAAAGCCAAATCATGGCAGCAGATGGTAGATGGCAAACCGAAAGGTTTGGTGAAAACCAGAATAGTATAAAAATAGTGGAAAGAAAGAAAGAAAGCATTTTACAGCATGAAATACTAACCTTTAAAGATACACAAGTAAATGCATATACACCATCTGTTGCTCCATTGATAGATAAAGATGAAGCAATAAAGTAAATGCAAGGGAAATGAAGTAGCAAGAGCAACCTATCATTAACAAGTTTATGCATTGAGATTAAATACTTGAAAATACTTGAAATAGTATATTAAACCATAATGATTTCAAATATCTTCTGAGAGTTGGAGACATGTTAACTTCTCACAAGTGTCCTGTACTGCGTATTTGAAGCTATGGTCATAGTAAAAAGCAAATGAGCTATTAAATAGGAAAACTCCATCTGGTTCACAAAATCAACGAGCTAAAAATCATAAAAATCTAATAGGGCACACCAGGAAATTAAACCTGTATAGTCTCGTACTTTTATTTGTCTCGTACTTTTATTTGTCACAGGATCTGCTGCTACCAGACACTGGAAATGTACTATATGGGCCAGATATATCTTTGGTCTTGCATGTTTGTTCATTTTTATGGCTTTCTTTACGTCTTTTGTTGCTGAGAAAGGACTTGCCAAGGAGATGGAAGAGAGTTTATTAATGACAATATGTTTGCCATCCATTATACTGGACTGAAAACCTTGACTGGAGCCAAGGACAATGTAGGTTGATACCTAACTAGTCACTCCACACTCCAAGAAAACATAGTTCAATGACGCACCTCCAGGCTCAGACGTCCTTACACCTCCATTTGCAATGGTCCTTACTACTCGCATCTGGAATTTTTTTGAGTAATGCTTATGGTATTGGCCAGAAAATGTTCAGATTGTGTGACTGCACACAAATTAGATGCCAGAAGAAAATAGATATTTATTTTTAGGACCAAAATAGTATTCCCAGTTCAGAGCCACATAATGAACTTTCTGCTTTCAGGCAGTCTCCCTTTTTTTGTTCCTTACTCCCTGTGCAACTCTGGCAGTGCAATTACCATCCCTTCACAGCATGTCTCTGGATTTCAGTGCCAATGTATCCATTTACTGATGTACTGTAGATGGACTTATTAAGCAGCTGGTCACCACAAACTCCCTCTTTAGTCCTTAGGGAAAGATAAGATCCTTCAAGTCTCCCACACAGCAACCATATTCCTATAACCTGCAACTCCTGCTACTTAAGCTGTGAGATCTTTCTGTGTAGAAGAGCCTACCTGCACTAAATACCCTACTGTCCTACTAAACTGACTTTACTGGTAACCCAAGATAATGTGTGTTCAAGCCTTTAAAACACAATGCATTCTCCTCTCAATGACAAAGATGCTGTCCTTTGAGAGTCACAAGAGGTATTATTATCTTTACAAAAAACATGAATCGTCCTTTAAGCTACACATCATTTTCCACAGGTGAAGCTCTTCACAATTGAATGAATAAACTCTAAACTCTTGCAATAGTTCAATTTGATTAAGCAAGACTCATTTTATAAATAACAACTTCTGTCAGTCCCAATTTAACTAAATGACCCAGCACTTAATGTCTAAGGGTGAACAACGTTTCATCAACATCAAAGTTCAGTTTTTATAAAAAACATTTTTCTTCACCACAACGGTGTTAAAACAGAGCTTACTCACTAGTCTTTGGTCTCATTTTTAAATAGCTGTTAGTACCTGTAAAACAGATCTTACCTTGATCTTCTGAAGAAACCGGTGACCTGGAACAAAACAATAAAATCCAGTCAATCTTTGGTTAAAAAAAAAGGTCACAAATCAAGTTTAGTTTCAGTCTGGGGAATAGGATATGGAGTAATTTGAAGTTGGTTTTTTTTTCTTTATTTCTTAGAAGAGAGGACTGAAAGCCATCCAACCAAAAAAAAAAAAAAAAAAAAAAAAAAATTAGAACTGAACAGGCCATCTAGAAGCAGATTCTGCAGGCCAGAGTGACCATATGGAGCCACCTCTGTGAGGACTGATGCCAAGACTGTCTGTAGATACTTGGCAGAAACTCATCTGCTACTGCCATTGCCAGAAGAAAACCTCACAACTAGGGGTGGTCAATGAAATAACATCTTGGCAGGAACTCATAGTCATTATAGTGGCCATTTTTTTGCCATAAATCAATGTATTGGTTCGCATAAAACAGTAGTTATATTCAACAACAATTCATGCTACCCTCACAAAAGTAACACAACAGATCAAATTTTCTGTAAGTACCAAAAAAGCAACATACCAGCAGCAATACAAGAGTCATAGAATACCCTAACCAGAGGGAAGGGTTATAAAACACCCCCTCAGTGTCCCTGCTGATAAAGAGAAGAACCGCAGTGAATTCCAGGGATTTGTGTCACAGTTCCCATCACTAAGGATCATACTCCTCATGGTTTTGGTCATCACCTAGAACAAAGGAACACAGAAGTACTGGCCCCCCATTTTTCCCTTCGCTGCATTAGTGTGGCTTAGCAAAACTGGAACTAACCATGGAGCTCAATCTGGGATGTATGTTCATTATTTAGACCAGACTGACAGCACACAGTCCAGTGGACTCGACCATTCCTCAGAACTCCCCCAGCAAAGACTCCAGTTGCATACACAGCCTTACTACCCAAGTAACAATGTGTTTGTTCCTGCAGCGAGTGGGGCAACCTTTATTTCCTTTCCAAGATGCTTAATTTCACAACAATGTACAAAAATAATAATTTAGAAAATATTTTAAAATGTTAGTGTTGCCAGCAAAGAGATCAAAGCCGCAGAGGGGTGAAGGGAAAAGAAGGAACAAAGGGAAAAAGAGCACATGTATATTTAACTGAGTCAGCAGGGGCTGAGGGCTGGAGGGGGGAAAAGAAGTAAAGGAACCCTGGGTTAGAGGAACAAAGGAGCTGAGGAATGAGCCATGATCTCATTTCATAACAAGGGTTTGAAAATGAAGGTTGGGGGATTATAGTACATCAGAAGCAGATATGCAAATATGTAGATGCAAACAGGAAAAATTGAAAGGAGGAAGCTTTTCTGCTAAAGTATATATATATATATATATATATATATATATATATATATATAAAATTTTTTTTTAATTTTATTTTTTTAAATTAATCCTCTACTCCCATTAAAGGCTCTGATTGCTGCTGAACATTCCAAGCATGTATCCTGCTCTGCTGCCAGCCAGGCCAGCTCTGCCCTCACCCTTTTGCCACGTGTGTGGAGATACTGCAGGAATGCAGGTAACCCAAAGGATTTAGCAGGCACCAGTAGAATGGTCCTGCTTTGACCAGTTAGTTACAGACTTTTGTCCTTAACCCCTAGAGAACCCCTTCTGAAGATCAAAAGCCACAGCATTTTCTACAAGGTTAAACAATGCCAAATGGGTCATATCAAGAGGTGAAAATTTTTAAATATTTGAGAATATTTTTACATGCAAGAGTCGTGCAAGGTTCATGTATCCTGACTCTCCACCCATTGCAGTATTCCACTGCATCAGCAGAATTATTCCTTTGTTTTGTTTTTTAATTGCCCAGTTTCATCACCTTTCAGTTCTTTATGTGAAACAATAAAATAAACAATGCAGATTATCCTATAATTTGGCTCTTCTTTATGCTTGGTAAAACAGATGTTATTAGTTCCTTAAAGCATCAACAACAGAAGAGACGCTATTACAATACCAATGCCTTCTAAATTAAAACATTGATTGAAGGGAAGGATGAAAAATATGTTTATGCATATTTTGTGTGCCTAAAATTATTATATATTTTTCAAAATATTACTGCCTCTTTTCTTTGTTGCATGCCTCAAATAGAGTGTTTGTAAGAAATTAGCATTACTACCAATGCTACTATCAGTGCTTTTATTTGAAAGAATCCATCAAATATCTGTGTAGCCTGGTATCCTGAGAAAATAAGGTTCATTTAACCTTATTTATATCAGTTTCGTCAGGTTCATATTGGTATCTTGATGTGTACATATGCACCTCTCTGTCTCACCGTGATAAACTCTTGTTGGCTCATTTTATCCCTTAATAATTGACAGAGTCAATTCCTGCTTTCACACAGCAGGAAACAAAATAGCATAAGCTCAAATTTTCTGATGTCACAAAGAAAGATTTTGTATATCATAGCCACAGCAAAAGCTTCAATGAGAGTTTCCACCACTGGAGATACCAAAGGCTCAACCGCAATAAACTGGGCGTCCTTTGTTCCACTACTGACATGAAGTATTTTGGAAAAGAGTAGAGAGGACTTTCAGCATTCTCTTACAATTCCAGGCCATGCATTTTAGCAAGGGGCAGGCTTTCCCAACTGCTCAAGTCCTGTCCTAACTACACCGAGGGGATTCTTGTTTGTAGCTATGATGGAAGTAGGTGAGACTGTAGAAGCCTCTACACTAAATAGAATTGGGCATTTTATGCACTGACTCATCCAGCCCATGCTTAAGACAGACTCTAAGAGAGGAAAGAAAGAAAGCCTAATAACCTGCTCTAAATCTCATCCACTCACTCCACACCCACAGCAGGCTTTCCTGACAGGAAAAAAAAATCCAGTAGATGCTTGTATTTCTGGTCACACATCTTTCTCTCAGGTCTGTAAGAAGTGTGAGAGATACACTGTGGCAGAACTGGTCACCAGACAGGTGTTCCAAGAAGGGACGATTCTTATCTGCTAACATCCACACAGAAACCATCTGTCTAGTGTCAGCTACCCTCCCAGTATGACCCTGGCTATGTGTTTTACTGTCATAATGGAGCAAGTTATCATCTCCACAACCTCTATGCCTTAAAAAAATTAGAGACAACTCAGAGATACTTCAGAAAAACTTATATACTGTCAAGATCTGTGGTCTCACCTGGGTCAAAACACTTTGCCAAATGACACCTTGAAGAGATTTTTATTTGGTTAAACAAAACAGAAAAAAACTTCAGGAAAAGGTTCAGGCACTGCAATATCCTGTTCTTGGCCATTTCAGAATAGAATAACTTTTTTCTTTATATATATATATATACATACACACACACATTAACTGGGTTTTCTTCTGGTTTATCTTGGTGCAAGACTAATTTGTAGAAAGAAGGGATCACTATCTCCCCAAGAGAGTAAAGGCAGGCCAAATTATCTGTGACTGGCTACATCTCCAGAACAATGAGATTCAATTACCTCTTCTACCAACAGTTATTTTCCCATGCATAACTGAAACTGGGCACCCTGATTTCATATATTTTCACTAAAGGCTTCAATCTGACTTTCCTCCTGCTCTGATTTTACAAACATGTATTGATGCAGCAGATAACTTTGAGTAAAGACATGTTTCTGTGATAGGGCAGAGGATCAGAAGGGAGGAGGAAGAAAAGCACACTGTGAAGAAAGGTCTTATCACCTCTGTTTGATTTCCATGCTGTTCAAAGCCCTCCTTTCTTACAGGTCCTGCAGCAGTCTTCTGTTGCAAAGTGGCAAGCTTAGCTCAGAGGGATAATAGAACTAGCAAGCCTCAGCCTGCAAGAGGAAGCTGTGCAAGGTCTGTTCCAACTCCCCTTACACAAGCAAAGCAATAACATTTGGGCTTTACATAAAACCCGCAAGCTTCTTCCAGAAACACAAGCTTCTTCCAGGTACACATATTTAGAAACACATTAAAAAGCCATTAAAATGGTGTAAAAAAAGCCTGATCATACATACATTAGATGCATCCAGTAAATTGGAATACTTACAATATTGAAGGCATGAGACCTGGCCACCTAAAACTGCAACAGGTCTCCAAGTTCACTGTCTGATCCAAAGCTCACTGGACTTTTTCTGCTCAATCTTGCAGGGTTTGGATGAATTGCTGCAGAAATCTAATCCTTAGTATAGCCAGGGGAGCCTTTGGTATCACACAAGCCTCTCTCAAAGAGCCAAACTGTCAGAGCTGTTTCCAAGTGCACTCTCCAATGTGAATACATTCGGTTTGTTCAGCACTAGGTGGGTAGAAGAAGGAATATTCATTTCGAAGGAGGGAAGTGCAGGGAATGTCACAATTTTGAGCCTAGTCAACTAAGGAACCTAGAGACATACAGCCAGACTCCAGGAGATTATTTCTAACAAAATTTCAGCAGATGAGTACATTATTCATGAAGACAAAAGCCTCTGGAGAAACAAACTTGGAGCTGATGTAAAGCAGCTATTTTAGTCAATAAACTGTAGCAGAAACCATCTGCACTAGGCCTCTTTAAAACCAGCCATTTAATATTTAAAGGCCAAATAACACTCTCTGTGCAGCAATTCTACTGGTGTTTATGACCATTACACCTTTTTTCCTTCTTAAGGAATGTATTTCTGCAAACCTTTTAATTCAGTCTAACAGCTACCTGTGAGGAGGGGAGAGGAAGAGCTGTCAAATTAAACCCATTCCTTCTCATCTTGCATCTCTTAAAAATCAAGTGGCATCCCTGTTGGGATTTATTCACATATTATTCCAAATGAAGAAAATTTTTAGCATATCAAATATTTTTAAAATATACGTGAGGAAACCCTCTCACATTCAGCAATTTGTATCAATACCTCTGTACCTGTGTGTCCCCTGCACTCCCAGCTGCAAACAGTACATCATTTTACCAGTAGGAAAGCAGAACTGCTTGCTTTCGTGGTCCCTGATCAGATAATGCTCAGTCTGGGCATCACCACTTTCTGCCATGGCACTTGATGAACAATAAAAGCCTAAGAATTTCTGAGAGCTTCCCCACACTTTCACTTTGACCCTGTACATGCCAAGATCAGAGTGATCATCAGAGGTTGGAGAAGTACAGCAAGTTCAGCAAAGGCAAATGCAAAGTCCTGCACCTCAGGAGGAGTAAACCCATGCAACAAGACAGGCTGAGGGGGTCTAACACCTGAGAACAGCTTTTCAGAAAGAATGCCTGATGTTAGCAGAGTACAAGTTGAACATCTGTCAGCAGAGTTCCCTCTGACAGAAAGCGTCAATGACACACTGAGCTGTATTTGCTAGAGCAGAGCCATAAAGTAGATGGAAGTGATTTTTGACCCTCTTCTCAGTACTTATGAGACTTGAGAATGAGACAGACATTGACAAATAGGATTGAGTTCCAGAAGGGGCTGCAGAGATGATGCGGGCATAGGAGGACAGGCTATGGAAGCTGGCTTCATTCAGTAAGACGAGAAGGTTTGGGCAAAATTGAATTGCTGCCCTCAACTACTTAACAGGAAAGGATATAGAAGACAGAGTCTGCATGAAGAAAGAACCAAAAGTCACAAACGGGCACATGAGAAATTCAGATGGGATGTATGGGGAAAAAAATTTACCACGTGGATGATCAAAGAGAGTAACACACTGTGTAAGGAGACTGCTGAATCTCCAGTTTTTCAGATGTTCAAAACTCATCTAAAAAAGGCTCTGAAGTTCATCTAGCTGGATGTATTCTGAAGATTTGTATTAGATGACATTCAGCATCCTTCCCAACCCAAGTTCTTCTGCAATTCTTTAAGTCTCTCTACAGAGCTTTTTGGTTTTACTACCCCATTTTTCCTGTCTTTCCTCTCAAATATTTCTCTTAGACAATGGCCATACTGTATCACATCCATGGGAAAATGCTGACCAGCAAAGCCCCCAGAATCTAAGAAATTCATTCAAGTTATTAATTAGTTTGCAGGAATCTGTTTGGACATGTCTTGTAACCTGCAATGACAATCTAGAGACAAACACTCGGGAGATTATTCTTTCCTAATGCTGCTAAAGGACAAGATCAATACTAATTCTAGCATCTCTAACTTCCGTCAGTAGTCTCCATCTCTACCTGCACAGCAATCACTGCCTCAGGCTGTTCACATGCAGTCCAACATAAAGGAAAGTAATTGGTGTTTCTTAGGGAAGCCAGGGCAGCTCAGATGTATTGTATTCTGGGTCTTAGGTATGTCAGAGTCCCCTGTATTGTCACATATCTTTTTTCAATACTGCTTAACTTTGTCTCTCTTACCATTCCTCTGTCCACTGTGGATTGTTTTAATGAAGACTTGAACCACCACAATGTAGCTATCCCTGAAGCTGTACTGACACCCAGAGGAGTTGTCTGGGAATTGCTGCTTAAAAAGGAAATCGAAGATCTCATTGCAAACGCAGATACAAACCCAAACATGCCTATAGTTAATTTTTTAAAAGGAGAAGAAGGATAGAGAAATTTCCTATTAAATTCATCTTGGATAAGATAGTTTCACCTCAAAACATGACCTGAGCATGCTGGCTTGGTATTTACTTGAAAAAGAAGGTGTTTCCAAATGAGCAGCAAGATCACAGTAGGATAATCACAGTTTCTTTGGATTTGGTTTTATGTTTTGTCTTTTTATGAATACCTAGCCTTTTTTTCTCTTATCATCACATGGCACCAAAATATGCCAATGGAATGCAAGAAAATTATTTTTAAAAGGGCCTTATCCCAGCTTCTTTGAAATGTTTTTCCATTTCCAGATTTTAATTAAATCTTTGTCATGGGTTGCAATACAGGATGTGACCAGAAATGTGTATTCTATCACCATCTGTTGGTGCAGTGATCCTTATCACTGTGGGACATATTATCTGCTAATGGGCCATCTTTAAAACCAGGTAGGGCAGTCATCTTTATCTTTTCCACAACCCATCCTTCTTCCAGGAAGATATCATCTGCTAATAGGCCGTTACGCCCCACTGTATGGCTGATAAAATTACATCATCCCATTGGGAGATGCTCCAGCTGGGAGAGGAGTCAAGCCTTTCCTACCTAGAGAAAAACTGAGATTTTGAACACCAAAGCAGCCTTCTTTCCACTGGATTTCAGAGGAAAACTGGACCTTTCCACATCATCACTGGACCTTTGGAGAAAAACTGCATCCTTTTACAGAAGTGAAAACAAGCCTGGATGTCAAGGGACTGGATGTTGTTTGACACAGGTCATTATTAAGACCTGGAACAGAACCCAAAGTGGCTACATTTATGCGCTTCCTTAGCATTCTGCATGAAAATTTAAGCATATCTATTAGGTAACAAAACATCTGGCATTTCCTCAACAACAAATCAGTGCACTTTTACTTAATTCCAGGAAAAGATTAAAGCAGAGGTCACTTTATTAGGACTTCAACTTTTATTTAACCCAGAGAAAGAAATTATTTTGCTAAGCACAATGCCATGACAGCCCAATTTTGAGCACCTCAGGTACAACTTGGTTCATAAGACACATCTCCACTTGGCCCTCAGGCTAGATGGAGGTGAAGCACATCAGTTGCTTGGTGTCTTGAGATAGTACCCAAATAATTTTACCTCACTTTGGGTTTCTAAACAATCCAGAAGCTACCCTAAATGGCGTGTTTGTTACAACAGTGCAAAACAGTCCCTTTTGAGAAACAGCATTTTGTTCTTAAAACACAAGAATTCCTCAGATTCTTGCATTTATGTTAAAGAAGAAGTGGCCTGATTTTCACAAATACTAGGCAGGAAAGCGAAGGTTTCTTAGTGCTATCTTTTAAAAAATAATCTAAATATTAAAGAATAAGCTTATTTAATATGCATAACACACAGATCCTAGGCAGAGCAAAACTGTTGAGCTGTTTACATCCCTGCTGTAGACTAAGTGATGGAGAATAAAACTTCTGTTGGGAGTTTTAGATATGGCTTTTGTGCTGCACTTTTAGATGTCTGGCACTGAAACAGGAAAATATGAGTCAGGGTTATACTGGCTCCAAGCCACCTCTGGCTCTCTGATTTCAGCTCTTGGCATAATTTAGCCAGGCCCATCTGTCCCTGCTTGCCCAAGGGCATCAGCACTGCCAGAAACTCAGCAAGGCTCTGTGTTTTGTCTTTACTCCTCTTGTATTTCCCTCCTTGCACACACCTCTGTGCCAACACTACTAAACACTCTCTGTTTCAACTACTAAGACAAAGCTGTGGGTTTTAGTGGTCCTTTCCTAGTGCAGAGGACCAGCAGGCAAGCAGGGATAAATTGAATGTTTTTATGCTTTCAGAAGTTTCTCTGCTCACCCAAGTTCTTTGGCAAGCAGGTTAAAAAGTTAATGTACCTCCTACACCTTGGCACATAAGCCCAGAGCCAGGGGACTCAGACAGTCACACTAGACATGGAAGAGAAAGAGCAGCTCTCTGCAGAGCAGCCATGCTAAGACACACAACCTGGGAAACAACAAATTTTACAAGTAGCCCCAGTTAAGAATCTCACTTTTGTTCCATGAGTTAAGTGAAGGCTCATGTCGGAATATCATTCCCAGCCTCACCCAAACACTAAATTTTGCAGGTCTAAAATACTCCATTGCAAACCTCAAAAGATGACCTATTTTCACACAACTATCCTTTGTATTTAGCTTTTTACCACATGATGTTTTTGACATTTTCCAGTTTTCAGCCACAGCAGAAATACAAATGTATCTGAAGAATTATAAAAAGGTTCGGCTTTTTTGAGTTTAACACAGTCACCTCAGACAAAGTTGTACTTCTGTGTGATAGTTTAGAGCAGCTATTTTACCAAACTACATTTCTATTATCTTTGAAAGCCTGTTAAACCAGAATTTTGGGATATGAACACAAATAGAAATACAGCCTGAATGCATATAATGAGATGTCCAGGTGTGAAATCTTGAACACAGTATGTAGCCAATGTGTGTGTAATACATGTACAGGACTATGTTTCTTCCATGGGCTCTGAAGCTCACTAGTTTTGGCTTTGATAGGACAGCTTGGTACTGAGTGAGAACACATTAAGAACCAGCATCCTCTCCAAGCAGATGGCAGTTCGTTATGGCAGGGACAGAGCACATGGACACAGGCTTGCTATTCCTGTGCAATGCTCAGAAAACTAGGACTGGGAGGTTTGGGTTTTGGTTTTTGTCATTTTCGTTGGTTCTTTTTCTTCCTTCAACTCTTACAATTGAGTAAGTACACATAAATACAGACATGTCTAAAACTACAAGGTACGTAACTTTTCCAACCTTGATTGGCTTGTAAGTCTGCCATCCCGGAGAATATTTGACCTATATTTATGTCTAAAGTATACCCAGAAGAATATATCTTTCTGTCAGTCATCCTTTATCATCCCAATAAACCTGTCCACCTGCTTTTCCAGCACTTTTAATGTCACTGGAGACTGTAGGTCTGTTGTTTCCAGTCCCTAAAGCTGGACACAGGGATATTCACATTCTACAGTGGCATTGTCAGATCCACTCTTGCTACCCTGTTCCTCCCAGGTACAGTTACCACCTGTCCAATGCTTGCAGGGAAAGCAGTAGGCCCTAAAAATTAAATTATCAAATGTTACTTTCTTGTACCTATACAAAAAGAAAATGAGATTATGAGAAGTTATTCTACTATTATATTCCTGTCTTCTTTGCTGCAAACCTCTTTTACTTCTCATAGAAGATTCTGCTTTGCAAACCAAGGACTAAAGTAGGCAAGCAAGGCTGGAAGCAAAAGGGGAAAAGAAAACAGTTGTTTAAAAAAAAGAGAAAAGAGACTCTACTGCTTCAGTCTTGGCTATTAGCCAGAGAGTGGAAAGCAGATTAATAGCTGTTACGGTAAACTTCTTAAAGGAAACCAAGGTGCTCAGCTATCTCTACTTGGACAACATAATTTTTTTATCCTTTAAATGCACTCCAAAATAAAAACTTAAATTCCATGTGGAAAACCTGGCTTTGCCCCTTTGTCTACTGGAAACATTCAGAAGGCATTTTCAAGCTAGGTGGTCGTTGACTTTTTAGCATGCAGATAAGATGGTTCCTTTGTCAAGTATGTGTGCATTCTGTTGCTTGAAGTTGCCCCAAGGAGAGGAGGAGAGCTGGACTGCTTGCATTTCCCTTTCGGAAAGTCAGATGCCAGTCAAGAAGCAAGTTCTCTCTAAAGAAGCCAATTTGTAGTCTCATCATGTGTAGGAGTGCTTTGCATATCACTGTCTGTCAAAATAATTTGTCAGCAGGGTGAATTTCCTCAGCTGTGCATCAGGTGTCTAGATGCCACAAAAGTCATTAAGAGGAGGCAGGTTGGTGAGAGAAGAGGAAGATAAAATCCCACTCAATCCATTCTGGGGAGCTAAATATTGAATGACAAAATACATTGGTAATAAGTACTGATGAGAAAAAAAAACAACTGTGCAGGATACAGTACATGACGTGCTCTATTTCTGCCATCTATCGAAGGGGCGGATGCACAAACCTACCTCACATGTGCCTACTGTTATTAAAACCCCTTTGCCTCAATAGCAAAGGCTGGGGACTTCATTTTTGAAGAAAACACACACTCTTTGCATTGCTTTCACATACACAAATAAGGTTACAGACATAAAAATCTAAACAAAATTCTGATTTCTTCTTTTCCCAATTATGGTTGACAAGAGCAGAGGCAAATGCTGTGTCTTAAAGCTCAGTATTACTGGGCTGGGTTGTCAGGATGATGTGTAAGTACCAATTACTAATGACTGTTGCAGAAAATTTCAAGAAGTAAAACCCATGAATTTTCTACAGCCCAGTTCTCTGTATATAAGCCACTACTTGACAGTAGTGACATAAAAATTCTACTCATCAAAACAGAAGAAGAGATGATCAAATAAGGTTTTGCCTGTATGCAATAACTTAAAGGTAACATCAGAAGCTGCTGTAAGTTTGTGTTGAATAGCTTCCAGAACTACCTGATTCTCACTGTTTGCAAAGGTCCCTCGGGTCCAGTGCATGAAACACCACAAAGCCACGGCTCATCCCCCTGACCCAGCAGGGCTTGTATGTGGCAACACTTCCCTTTGTCCTGCTTTTGTGCCTTCAGATATCAGAATTAAATGCCAGGATCTTTCCATGCCCAGAATCACCCCTGAAATGGTACCACTCCAGCTGAAGTAGCACAAAGCCTCTTGAATCCTGAGTTGAGAGCATATGTTCTCATGTTTTACCCACTCAGGATAAATCAAGAGCATATTTCATGCAGGCCAGTCTTTGCAAAGCTATTTTAATATGAACATTCTTCTCCATTCTCTCTCATTTTAGCATTGTTTTCCTCTCTTAACTCTGCCTTTTCTACAGCTGAGTCAAGGTGTGTCTACTAATCAGAAATGGCCAGGAGTCCCTGAGTAATTCTTGCATTTTTCCCCACTGAGAATCTCCCAATCTCCCAAAACAATGAACATGGCTAAGAACTTGACATATATAGGGAAATTATATTCACAACACAAGCTTAAATTGTTTACCACACCTGTGCACTAGACTAAAAAAATAAACAGGTGCCATGCTTGTCAACGAATTCTTCATAAGTGGGGGTAAGGAAGATTTATAGAGGAACTGAAGGAAGGTTTTCCTAATGGTGGATAAATTCTAGCTTCTATCGGGGATGTGTATAAAATTTTAAGTATTGTGACTGCATCATGTTATGAAATAGTAAAAGTTTTTAAAATACAGGAAAGATGCATCAAGATGCATCACTTTATTTGCACTCAGTCTCATGCAGGGAACTTGCTTTCCCTCCAAACAATTTCTTATTCATCTGCTGTATTCTTATAATTTATTTTTCTTAACATTCTTCAAAATTCTTTACCTATTTAATCCATGTTTACCTTCTTCTGAATAATTCTAAGTCCTCCCTACAACACTTTCCCTATTCTTTGAGTCTACATCTTCCTTTCCAGTGACAACCCCACTTTTTGACATCACTTTCCTAGCAAGAGGCGGAGTTGTTTCAAGCAAATCTCTCATGCTCCACTTTTAGGTAGTGAGAGAGATCTCTTACAAGCTATTTGTAAAAGTATCCAATACAACAGAAGAGAAAGAAAAGGGAGAGTTGAGCAAAAAACAGACACTGCACTCTGTTATATTCGAGTTCTATTATAAGGACTATACAGGAGTGTACAGTAAAGGTAATGGTGATTTATGCCTTCACTAAAATAAGATTTGTTTGAAGCAGTCAGTACTCATGGAGCCTCATCTGCAAAATGGAAAGCAATTCTTACAGGGGTACAAATACCTTATTAAGACATATGCACTTCAATCTTGCAGTATGATTTTACAAATACAGCTTGAACTAAATCTGAACTAAAAATTAATTCAGGTTTTGCTGACAAAAACACCAGAGTAGACTACCCTGCCTATTTAGAAGCCGATGCTGAGTTTTCCAATGCAATATTTTTTGGGCAAACCCTTGGATTTCTTAAGTCCTTACCAACCTTTGGAATTTTAAAGAGTCATTGTCACTAGGCAGTTCCTGCCTAGCATGTTCTGAATCACCTCTTTATATTTTCTAAACTTTCTCTAAATAAGCATTCTTGCTCCTTTCTACATGCAAATTTGTATCCCTGATGCTCTTCTCATCTTGTAATACACAACAATTTCTCTTTTAAAAATACCCTAAACCACCTTGTAACATCTGCATTGTCCCATGCATTTCCTGGGCAACAACCAGATTCTTGTGGCTGAGTTAAACACTTGGCATTTACCTTTTTTATTCTTCCCTCTGAGAAACTAGGTTATTATTGCTTCATAAAGCAATGCCTGGATGGTACTACTAGCTAATTAATGTCTAGTTAGTGGAAACTTCCAGCACCTTCCAGCACCTGTTTTTTCTTCCTCTCCCTTACAAGACCAGATGGCATCCTGGCCAACCTTCACTCATCCTTCACAAGCCATGCCCTTGATTCAGAAAATGCAGCCAGCAGCCTGGGAAACACATCACCATCACAGCTGGACAGATGCTAGAAAAGTGCTGGTTACTGCCCCCAATAGTGGGAAAATTAATGACTTCAATTAAAAGCTATAGATTAAACCTCTACCAAGATGTAGTCACCTTTTCATCTCTGTATGCTGTTTGGGGTTTTATTTTATCAAATTTTCCAGCTCTCATCATATAACAGGGTGACAAACAAATAAGAAGATAAATATATGGCCAACAACACACAGCAGGCTGTGAGGTCTTCTGCACCTCACTGCACCATTTGATCACAGAATGAACCCTCTCATGTACAAAGGAAAGCTCCAATTACCTGTATTAGAACAGTCAGGCCAGATTATTTAACTTTTTTCAAGATCAAGCACCTCTAGTCCTAGTAAATTGTCTTCCCAAGGTGGGTTTTTTTAATGCAGTGTTCACACTAATTGATGTTCCTATTAAACTATAATCTCCCCCAGCTCCTGGTTACTGCATCATGACACTGTTTCATATCCTGTCCAATCCATCACAGATCAAAGAGACATCAAATAAGGAAAAAAACATGAAATATACTATTAGCCAACAGCTACCTGAAAATAACATGAAGTTCAGTTAATTGGAAAAAAAAAAGCATCATTTTTCTCTCAGAAAGACTTCTGCCTCAAAATCATTATATTCACACTATGCTTTAAGCAAACAAGCTTGTGATAAAAAGCAACACTTAACATTATAATTACTTTCTGATCACGTATTCTGTTCTCTGCTTTCATTTACTGAAATAATATAAGGGATCATTCAACTTTGAAATTTTTAGCTACATTCCTCACTTGTCAGAAATAATTACGTAATCTTAAAGAAGATATATATATATGCATATACACACATCTATATCTGTTCATATAGTGATGACAGATACACTCTAAGTATCCTGAAGCTATATTATGACCACCTGTGCTCATATCCTGTTTAGGAGAAAAATGACTATTGAAAAAGCATTCCGAGTGAATCAACATGACACTTTCACACTAAGTCCCCTGTCATTTGCCCTAGGCTACAGGATAATGATTTTTGAGTTGTACAATATTTCTGATTAGACAAAAAACATTGGATGCTGATGACTCTCAGAAGATCCATGAGAACTCTATGTGCAGGAGGAATTGACTCCTCTCTTTTCTGCCATATTCTTGTTTAGGAATTTTACTGAAATCCTTTTTTCAAGTTATAATTGAAAAATAATTTCTGAAGGGACAAATCTCTGCAAAAAACCTGTGACCAGCTTCAGCTGTCAAAATATAATAGTGCTTTCTAAAGCATTTATTTTTTTCTTTAAAGTGCCAGTTAGACAACCTGAGGCAACAGAAATCCTATTTCTTAGTTTCCAGCCCTTCACACTTTTTAAAAAGCTCCTTGTAGTGGCCTCCCAGTAACCAAACTTACTTCACAGTGGACATGCACAGAATGCCCATGGTTAACCAGCCGCTTGCGAAAAGTTTTTTGTAAATTGCCATTTAGAAATTCTGTCATGGATGCTGAAAAGAGAAGCCAGTCCCACAGAGCATCATTCAGCTGTCTTGAATTTATTACCTTGCTGCCTCCACTGTGGTTCCCTGATCATTTACTGTACACCTTCCACCTTGGTAGCAAGTGAGGCCATGTCTAAACATTTTTCAGAGCTTGCCCACCTGTCTAACAACCTGCATAAACCCAGAATTCTGTGTTCTGGAAAGAAACAGCCACATACCCTTCCCCCATACCCCTAGCCTGTCACTCATCTCTTCCCTATCTGTACCCCATGCACTCCTCATTTTCATTATTCCCATTCTGACTCTACTAGACACCAGGTTATCCTCTATGCCCTGAACAGCTCCCATCCTTTAACCCTGCTCACCAAGTTCCTGCACATGCTCCCTTTTTGCTTCTACTCCTTTGGGTCCTGCAACTTCTTGTACTTGTTCCTTCATACACCTTCTCCTGACCATCTCCATCTGACCATGACTACTGCATCTCTTTTCTCCTTGCTGTAGAAATCAGCTAATGAGCAGCACAGTCCCACTTCCCTCAGCCCTGTAAGCAGATCTGCAACATGAATTAAGTACAGAGGAGCATAACTCCTCTGTGAGCATGTACAGACAGAAACTTTTGAAAGCAAAGCTCTTAAACCTGACGTGTCTCCAAAGTGAACAAACAACCTCATCAGCAGGGCAAATTCAGGGGTATTTTCAAGACAACAAAAGGCATCTCCCTGGTATTATGATGACATTTTACTAAATGTCAAGCTTCCAAAATTTCATTCCAGTGAGGTTCATTCCACTACCAGCACTAATTCATCTCAGGAAAGAGCCACTGGATTTATTTGAAATAAGGTCATTTAAAGGAGCACATTTCCCACAAACCTTGTCTTCAGAAAGAACTGGCTGTTTTGTTAAAGTTTTTACTGAAAGAATAAGAATCAATCATAGACTGAGTCTTAGAGTGAAAAATTTCAAGGAAAACAATTAAGTTTAGAGAAACTGTGAAGAAAATTCCTCATAGTAGGCAATGACAGGGACACTTTACTCCAAGCAGTGCTATGAGCTTATTTGTATTTAATAAATCTAGCAAATATAATTATTACAGGTAAGCAAACATTTCCAGTCATGCTGATGTAAACAAAATCATTCTTCTTACCAATAAGAAATTAGTCCACATATTCTCGCCATCACTACTCACCGCCTAAAACTTTCTCAGAACTTTGCCAGCTTCCAATTTTAGGCCCTGCCATTCCAATCTATGGAAAATGAACCTGAATTCACCTTTCTTCACTTTGCAAAGAATATAAAGAACTGATTCAGAATCTCCCAGGAAGAAAACCAGGCAATTTTCTCCGGGCAGTGATACCCTGATCACCCTTTCTTGCCGTGACATCATCTCCTGACAGCAGTCTCCAGGTAGCTGGAAAATTTCCAGTTGGTAGCCTCATAGCTAGACAGCCTGCCATCCACACTACACCTGTCCAGGAGCTGTAGGCTCTGCCTGCCCTGTGCCTTGCAACTCTCTCCCACACACATCCTGACAGGAAAAAAAAAAAAAAAAACCAAACTGAAAAAAAGGCCACATTGACACTATTCCTAATTTTTCTATACTAAGTTTTAAAACCTGCCCATAGGGTTGCTGATAAAGTAGAACTAGAAACACAATTATTCATTATGTAGTTGGGGGATGGGGGGAATAGAACCACAAAACACAAATAACAAAGACAGCAATACAGTTGTGACAGATGTTTCCCACATAAACTTTGCTAGTGATCCACTGATGGTTTTGAAAATCCAAAGTGAACTAACCAAAAAGTTGAGAAAAATTTCTAATATAGGTAACCAGAATAAAAAATATTTTTAAAATAAATCAGAAAATAGTAGATAGCACTAAGTAGAGAGTACTAATTTTTACTAAGGTAAAAAATTATTTTGTGGGGAAATTATCAAAAAGAAAACCACTATACAGCCATCCTACATGGTTCAAGATTATATGAAAACCATTTCCTACATCTTTGATAGCAAGCAGCAGTTCTAGAGATTTCCACTTTATCACATTGCAGCAGAGCTGCCTTGAGGGTGAATGCTTTGACTTTTCACCAAACCAGTTGCCAAGAAGATTTTCTTGGTTGGAGCTTCAGACATCCAAAATAAGGTATTTTCTTTCCAAAACTTGGATTTAGGTTTATTAAGAGGAGCGGGTGCCACAGAGAATGAAACGAAGGCAATAACATAAAATAATGGACAAAGAGGAAGAACAGAAGGGAGAAGAAAAAGAGATGTAGCAAAAAATATTTGTAATTTCAGCATGTTGGCACAATTTATTAACCTTAAAGGAGACATTACGAGTTGTCTGTGGTGACAGGGACAGTCCATCATCAAGCAGAGAAATGCAGAGGGCTCTTACTGCAGCATATGTGTCTGGCTGGCGTCCTTTTGTTTGTCAGGCACCTCGTAGTGGGGAGAAATCTTTCCAAGGCCACTGTCGCTCAGCATCCTCTTCCGAACAACAGGGTTCCACCGATCTGAAATCCTAAGGAGAGAAGGAGGAGGAGAAAGGCATTCACACCTCTTGTGTGCTCCACTTTGAAGCTGTCTTATGGCTCCTAGCATTTTTGAGCCCATAGCAAGTTAAAACAGATTAATTTGCTATGAGTACAACGTTGCTCCTGAAGAGGAATTTCTGGTCTGTCAAGAGGATGATAAGAAACAGAGACACTTCATGGTCATTCTTAGACACAAAGGGATTCAGGGTGTTACACAGTGGAGTCAGAACTCTAACCATGCAGAGAAGTTTGTAACTCAATCATTAAATATTCATAGCAAGATTTAGGGTCAAGTGGTGTGACGTGGTTAAAAGGTTCTGAAGTCCACTAGTCCTGCTGTGTGCTCCTGGAAGTCTAATGGAGTAGATGTTACACTACTGTCCTCCTGTCGTTACCATGGTTGGATTTGTTCCTACCTAATATCAATCGTCCCACATCTCCTAATCCTTCAGAGAAGGGGACCAGAAAAAGATGTCCACTAATACGACTGCTGAAAATCAGATCCCAGCAGCACTCACCCAGTTGCCTGCTCCACTACCAGGTCAGGCATTCCTGGTGGCGTCCCCACCTGCTGAGACATTGCCATCTCTGGATCCAGAATAAATATGTCATCGTGCGAAATTTCCGTCACAAAGTGCAAATGTTCCTGTTGGAGTGACACAAGCAACAAATAATGTACCTGTAGCATCACTGATCTCTCAGAGTACCCAGCTGCCCTAGAATGAGTCGAGTGCATGTCAGGTTCTCTGAAGAATATTCAAGGGATTTTGTGTATTTAAGTGTGTACTCATACACACATACACATTAAAATCAACGCCATAGAAGTCACCAATTAATATATCATTGATTTCAGGCCAAACAAGATTCCCCACGAGCTAGCTGCACACTCACAGCACCACTTTAAAGGCTGTTACTTGATGACTATGCCATTCTGATGAAACCTGGAGGTCCACCCATAAAGCCGAGGTTTGCATTTTGAAATGAGGACCAAAACCTGTGGTCTCTTCTTTGATGACGGTTGACAGGACTTTTCATTGTTTGGGTGTACTCTTCCAGATGTCCAACACTTGTATACTCCACCACTGTTTTCACATCTCCATTACCAAAACTCTCTTCCTCAATCCTTTCTTTTTGTTATTGACACTGAAGGCTTATTGTCTTTCAAAAAAAACACTGAGTATATGCCTGTCTATGTAGGCAAATGGGCAAATTTGTAACTATTTGTGTGCTGGGACCAACACACAGTATTATTTTTTTTACACAGAATCAAAGGATGAAGGAGTAGGCATTAAAAATGACAATTAGTACAGTGTCAAATATCAGCAAAATGCAGAATAAGCCAGAGACAAATTGCCAGTTTAATCTGTAGCAGCATCTTCTTCATCCCTGCCTTCACAATGCTAGATTACAACATCAAACCATTTATTTGACTGTGTGCAAAGAACTCCCATGGTGTCTACATGCAGGCACTGAACATGGGAGCTCTGATCTGAAGTCATAGCTCCCTCTGCTCGAGCTAAATCATTAGCTGCTTTTGCTAAGTAACAGTAACATGTCCATGTGATCCAGAAACAGCTTACACAGGTCACAGGGGGACCAGATACAAACAACCACAGTGTGAAATCAACAATTTGAGCTTAATGCTGAGTTACTAATTGGCCTGTTCTGGCTACAAATCAGAAATTCCAAAAGCCCTGTAAAATTTTCAGCGTCTTTTAGAAAATATATTCAGATTGTCAGATCTGTGCCACAGGTCTGAATTCAGCAGAGATACACATTGTTTTGGGGCTCCTTGTGAATATTTTATGCATCTCTGTTCATAACTCTCAAATTGTAACCACATCTTAACTTCAATAGCTATTTCATGGCACACACACACAGAGGATCAAGACTTCTGGTGCCTGAAAACATAAGTGAAAAGATAAATACAAATACATTGGCACCACACAGACACCTCTAGTAAGACTTGAAAAGGAAAACAATTGCAGAAAATCCTGATCTGTATAAGATTGGTAGTAAACAGAATGGCATATTGTCAGAAGACACAAGACTTCAGTGAAACAATGTGAATTAGATAAATTAAAAAACAACCCAGAATTTTTTTCTCTACTTCTCATGAGACATCCTGAGTAACATTTTGCAATACACAGGAAGAATGGCAGATAATTCATTTTAAGCTGCATTTGATGTAGCTTAAAGGAAAAAAACCAAAAAACTATAGAAACAAAAAACAAATAAGGATTTACCTGAGATCTGTCAATGCGGTAAAAACGATCAGCAGAAGTTGCTGCAAGACAGAGAAACAACAGCAGAAAATAGTCTGAGCAGGACTGCACGGACAAGACGGGCTGCACTAACATCACTGTTCCATAAAACCACCCCTGTGTCAGAGAAGTCACAGTGGCTCCACAAGAATATGAGTTAATTCCTTATGTCCATGTGAGTGGTGTGTCTCGGGTCAGTACTGTGACCAACTTCTTTGTCAGTGGTACGGGCAGAGGGATGGGGCATGCGTCTTGGCGAGTTCCCTGCTCACACCAGCCTTGGAGGAAAGCTATACCAGTCAGGGCCACCTTGACATGCTTGAGAGGTGGGCCATTGCAAACCTCATGGAGTTCAACAAAGTGCAAGATCCTACACAGGAGTCATGGCAATTCCATGGATGGAGAAGTGATTGAGAGCAGCCCTACAGAGAAGGACTTGGGGGTGATGGCTGGTGAAAAACTCAGCATGAGCCAGTTTTAGCCCAGAAAGCCAACCATGTCTTGGGCTTCAGTAAAAATGAAAGTGAAGGGATTCTCAGCCTCTACTCTGCTCTTGTGAGACCCTGCCTGGAGAGCTGTGTACAGTTCTGCTGCCCCTAACACGAGAAGGACCTGGAACTGTCAGAGCAAATCCAGAGGAGAGCCAGGAAGTTGATAAGGGGACTGGAGAACCTCCCTTACAAAGACAGACTGAGAAAGTTGGGCTGTTCAGCCTGGAGAACAGAAGGTTGCATGGAGACCTCAAAGCAGCCTTCCAGCATCTGAAGAGGTCTATAGAGAGGTCGACAACAGACTTTTCATAATGAACTGTGGTGACAGGACAAGGAGTAAGGGGTACAAAGTGAAGAAAGGGGAAATTCAGGCTGGATCTTAGGAAGAAATTACTGTGGGAGTGGTGAGATAGTTGAACAGGTTGCCCAGGGAACTTGTTAATGCCCCAGCCCTGGCAGTGTTTGAGATCAGGCTGGGTAAGGCATTAAGCAGCCTGGTCTAGTGAGAAGTCTCCCTCCCCATGGCAGGAGGGGTTGGGTCTAGATGACCTTTAAGGTCCCTTCCAACCCTTAACATTCTACTATTCTGTGATATTCCTATCCCATTAAATGCTGAATTTAAAGATAGTAGTCATCAAAAATGTTAACTTGAAATAACTATTTTTAAAATGCATTAAATGTATTTCAGTCCTCTGAGAAGAATTGATTACATTAAAATATGTGACAGAAAAAGCTGCTTCGTTCTGCTGAGAGCAAGCATATGCTGAATTTGATTGATATAATGAGATAATTCAAATTCTGAGTCTAAAGAATAATAATATGCTTGGAAGCTCGGCCACAGACATTGACACTGGATTAGCAATATGTTAAAGAAAAATTTATGCTACTTATGAAAAACACATGAAAATAGGGGGATTCATTAAATAAAGCATATATTATGAATCTTGTCATAGCCAAATAATTTATATTGTGAAACCCAAAACTATTTATCATCTACAGTGTGTTTCATCAGATGTGATTTTTTTGTATCTGCTTTGCATTTATTTGGGTGAGTAAAATCATGTTGATTCACTCTGCAGTTTTGACACAAGAGCATATTGATGTAACATTGAAGGTTTTGGCACTTCACAGGAATATCAAACACTGAAGACAAAAAACTGAACACATCTATCCATCCAGCTTCCTCCGAAAACTAAACAGATTCTTGCTAAGGCTTTTATCAATGTCCCTCTTGAGAGACAAGGAAGGGTGATTAGAAATTGCTAAGGAGAACTTAGTTTTGTTTTGAGCGTTAAAAATTTAAGTCTCCCCATGCTGAAGCTTTTGTAAAAGCAGATACTATCCATTCCAGCTGCCAGTTCCTGTGCTCTGTAGCCCGATGTAAAGTCACTTGCTTTGACAAAGTCTAGCTCAAATAGAAGTGCAGCTTTCCAGAGTTCTGCAGAGCTACAAGGAAAGGGAGGTACCTTTCTGTCACCTAAACACTGCAGTGCCTAAAGACTAGAGTGTCTGCAGAGAAACCAGGGTGAAGAACTCAGCCTAACCAGCAGTAGTGAATTGCACGACTGGCTGCACTCTGAGCTTGGGCAGTGCACGCAATAAAGTCTGCTCACCACAGCAGAGACACTGATAAACTAAGCTTCTAACCTGCCTCAGAGAAACGGCTCTCTGTGGGATGGAAATAGCTACAGCAGATATTTTGATTGTTAGATGAAGGGCCTGCTTCATTTTTCAGATGGAAAAGGGGGGCACTCAGCTGCTTTTTTACCTGCTCACTGTAACAAGAAGGAATAGTTACCCCTCTCTAGTAATACACTCAGAACTATCCTACAAAGCACACCAGAGGCAAGAAGCATGCTAGGCACAGGAGAAGGGAGATGCACTTACCATCTAGGAAGCACCATCTAGGAGAGAGCCTCTGAACAGAAAGCACTCTGGGGAAAGAGCTTTCCTGGTCCTGGATAGGGCATGAAACTTACATTATTAAAAAACCCTAACGAACTGTTTCTTCACCAAAAAGGACTATTTTTTAGACTTTGACTTTTTCATTTTGCGCTACTGACACAACAACAATTTTGCACAATGTGCAAAATCTATATAACCCAGGAACCAAATGAAATTACTGAGAAAGAATTAAGATCCTCTTCCTGACCTGTACTTATCAAATACTATCCCATGTGTTTTTAGCCCTTACTGGAGAGGCAAATGGGATCAAAAGGGATCTATGAGAGCAGAGAGTGATCATGGCTCTGCTCCATGCTGCCAGTGCATTGTCAACCAACTTCATAAATCTGCTGCATATAACATTTAAGCACAAATATATCTACATAGGGCAAAACACAGTAGTATGCATCTTTGGCACACACTATTTATATAGAGACAGATTCGATCCTTATTCACATCTTTAGCAATACAATCAGCACATCTGTAAATGCTGTAAATTCAGAAACATGTTGGCTCGAGATTAAACTTTACTCCTCTTTCAGACAACAGACCACAGAGTAGTATACCAAGTCAGGTGGCAGGAAAAGTAAAAGCAACAGGGAGGATTTTACAGGTTACCATAAACCTTATTCTCACATACAGCTTATGGTATCCAGCCTCTGTGCATCACAGAGATGGAGACAATGACAGCAAAACAGAAAGTGAATTATAACTGTACATGGAGAGCAAATAACACATCTCAGTGATTTCATAGAATCAGATTGAAAATTCAACTTTGTCTAACACGGGCAAACAGACTTGTGGGATTTTTAAGTTTGATTGTATTGCCACTAGAGTGTTTGTCAGAAAATCAAGGATCTCTGAAATCCACTTGCTGGCATTGCTGTATCTACATGCACAAAGCTTTATGTATCTTAATATTTAGTCCACTCTGTGTGGAATGGAGGAGACTGCAACACAAAGGAGAAAAGGAAGAAAACGTCCAATGGTGTGTACTAAAATGCAGTTTATAAAAAGAGGAGAAATGAGCAAAATTCATAGAGTACAAAATGCTGAGAAAATGAAGATGAGAATACTGGTAGTAAATGTCAACTGAAGTCATAAATTGAACATTGTGACATACTCCCTCCACGACTTCATTACAGTTCAACTACAGAATTTGTTTGCAAAGTCTCAGGCCCACAAGAATGACATTTTGTAAGCATTAAACTCATTAGAGAAGCAAAATAGAATGAGAAAACACTCCAGTATATTTTTTCTCATTTGCACCTGGTTTTGGTAATATTTCTGCTGACTCCTTATGTTTTGAACTGCAGAGGAATTATGCCAGAGAACTGCATGTGTGAAACTTAAAAGTACCCATGACACCTTATTAGTGAGGTATGAAGACAGTTCCATCAGCTAAAGCACCCTATTCCTGTCATTTATCCCCCTCTGTTTCCCATATCTGTAATATGTGGAGGGATACCAACAAATATGGAACAAACCTCAAATTAAACTAATGAGACAATTGGCAGAAATGACCCACTGACGGGAAAAAAAAAAAAAGAATCCTAGACAAGCAAGCGCCAAAGACACAACACAGAGGGGTGCATTTGGAATGTAACATCATAAAAAATGAATGGTATGTTAGGGATTTCACACTGCTGTGCACTAGAGAAGATAGGCACACAACTAATTTATATACTGCTGTAACTGCAGAGGTTAGAGCCAAGTATGGAGCAGATTTCTGACATTTCATACTCTCTTGTACATCTTCCCATATACACAGATTTAGCTCCGCATTTTACCTCAGGCGGTTTCCTACACATGGAGCAGTCGGCAGCCACTTAGGTTAATTTAGGGTGAGTGGAACAGACTCATACATGCTGGTTTATTAGTCAATTTTCTAGACACTAACACTGTTCTAAAACTGAGTTCCAGGGCAATGATTGATGGAAATACCAAGAATATGAAGTTAGCATTGAATAGGGAAAGAAAGAAACAAACCATGAACTGATATAAAGAAGGCAACTCAAGAAAAACATGCCAAATTGCATTTTCTTATAATGTCTGTAGCCAGTGCATCTACAGGCATTTTTGTGAAACTGGAACTGTGTATCACCCAAGTAATCATTAACCCCCAAAAAAATTGTTGGCAATTTCACCACAATTGGTTCGTGTAGGTTGGTCTCTGTATGCTTCCTCAGTGAGCTCATTCCTGCTGATCCCACAATACTTGCATTGTTATTTCTAGGAAAATGCTATGAACACCATTCGAACTTGTCCTGTAACCCTAAGTACTATGTCAACTGACCATAGTTTGTGCCAAGTCTCCATGCTAATATCATATAATTTCAGGAGTCAGTAGAGTTAGTGTCAGTTTACTTCCAATTTAAGTACTCTACAATGAATTGTTTTACTGAGAGAAATATGCATTCTGGAATGATACTTCCAACTGAAAAGACAAGTTCTGTATTGCATAAATTGTAGAATAAAGTTGCAAAACACAAAGAGACCAATTTTAAGAACTATCCAACTACATTAAAACCTATTGATCTCATGAAGAAAATGCACATGTGCTTAGGATGGACTAAAAAATTACGCTGAAGATTATGTAAAGTAAAAATGAATGACTGTCCTGTACAGAATTATTAAGAGGTTGAGCCTGCTAAAACAACTTTTTTTTTTCCTCAGAGACAGACTTTATTACAGCAGCTACGCAATACAACATGTCATTGTTAAGTTTCTCAGACAGAGAAACAGTTGTACTTTTTTCATTTGTCCTACAGGATACATTTTCTCATTCACTTCAATATGGAAAACACTGCTATTACAATATCATTCACATCACCAAGCTCCAGTAATTTCAAAGGTGATTGCATAAAACTAGCCCAAGAGAAAGTAGAACTAGCTTCCAATATTTAAAGGTAAATACAATAATCAGATAATTACAAATTCATCTAACATATGAGTCTTTCACCCAAGAACATATGGGTTCAAGACTGCCATTCCCATTTTTAAGCCTCTTTCTGTTCTGATACTAAAAGGAAAGCTTTTCTTACCTGGTAATGAACTCTCTGTGTAGCAGATGTTACTGACTGTAGGTCCTAGCAAGAGAATGAAAGACACAGCAGTGATGAAAAAGATTAAAGCAACAACAAGAGCTGTTTGTAGTCCTACTATCTGAAGTGGCTGGGCAAACACAAATCATTTTACAAATATTTTTCACTGGTTTTAAGCATATAAAACAAATTCCACAGAAAAGTCAAGGAAAGCTCAATCAAAGTTTAGACTTGTATGCATTTGATCCAAAAAATAGTTAAAAAAAAAAGATATTATACTAATGTATCTTTATCACATTAAAAATCTATTTGTTCCAAGAGAACTGCCTAAATTTACAATATCAGCAACAAAACTAATGCAAGTACATAAAAAATCTTTAAGACACTTCTCTAAATATTTCTGAGTGATTAATGCACTAAAGAAAACAACAGACAGTTCTCTCTATTTTAAGACAACCTCTCTCCAAGAAGGTCATAGCAGAATGATTCTGACATTTAACAGGGTTCAGGTATCTAATTTATTTTAATAGAGATTTTATCAAATAGTTATAGCACATGACATAGTCTACTAAAAAGCGTGGCCTGCACACCATTGTCCTCCAGCAGCATGCAAACCTTGGCATCTCTACTCCCAGCAAATGGGACTGAGCTAAATCAAGCACACATACACAAAAATTAATACAAACCCTGCAAAAGGTTGGAGAAACATGGTTCCTCCACAACCACTATGGGTAATTCAACCAAAATATCTAGCTGCGCCTCCTTCAGGGGTTGCATTTAAACTGCCTGAACTCAGTGTGAGATCACATTTCCAAACTGATGAGATCATAATCATTATTATTTCACTGTAATTTTCTGCACTGGCTCCTTCAAATATGCACCACCTTACAATGTGGTTTTAGGTCTGATAATAATAGCCACACCCCAGGTCTGAATGTCCAAAAGTGGATTTGATGAAGGGAATTCTGGCTGAAATACAAAGAAGTGAAAGCCTAAAGTGAGATACTAAGTTTCCTATTCAGACTGCAAGTGTGGAGTTCAAAAATCTATGGGAAGTCAATGGCTCCCAAAGAGTTCAACGGAAAGGATGAGGTTCATAGTTCCTACATAAATTAGACGAAGAAGTTATACATTTTTATAAATATTAATATATAAATTGTTTATAAATGTAATGTCATCAGACTTGTAAATGTTATTGAAAGCTATCACCAAGAGATTGAAATAAATCAGAGACAATACATTAATGAAAATCCATTAGTTTATTACTAGAGGTATTCACACTACAGATGATTAAGGTAATGAGGCATTTGGAGTCTGCATTTCCCAGGGTGTATTGTAGAATGGATCCTCATGAGGCAAGGTGTTAGAGAATAAAAGCAAAACTATTGTTAGCTGCATGAACACCCATTTCTGTGTCTTTGAAAATATCTAGTTGGTATTTGCTGCCCTAAGCGGTGTCTCAGATTAGTCCATGACAGTATTAGGTAACGATTTTTGCATAATTAGACCTACTCAAATACTGCAGTTTTTATCCTTGCCTAACACACTTTTAATCCATAATTTATGTAATTTCAACAAGGTATATAGAAAGTCCTACTATTCCGTTACAAATCAAGGAGAAGTAAACACACCAAATTCACTTCAATTCTGTTATCATTTAAAAGGAACCAGTATGATTTTTAATTTCCTGTTTAAGGGATATTTTTCAGTACTTTTATTGTCACATCTTAATTCTAGAATTTTGGTTTCAAAGGTAGGCAAATTGAAACACTCTTGATACATGGTTGTTGCAATTATTTGGACCCTGCACTCAGAACTGAAAGAAGCATAGAATAGGTTTGCAAATGATACCTGAATTCACAAAAGCCTCACCTCTTGTAGACGATCAATGTACATACGACAAGTCTCCAAGTCACAGTCTCCTCGTACAACTATGATTCCTAACGGAATGGCTGAAAAAATGGGAAAAAAAAAGGAAATTCTCTTTAACTGAAGTCTCTTGAACTGTAACAGACTTGAAATGGTTTCCAACTCTGTTTTTTTACTATCCTCATGAAAGTTTTCTACTCTCTAAACTTTAACAGTTATGTAAAAGCAAGAGCATATTATTCATATTAGTTTCACCCATTTATAATGATCAAATATTTCAGTTTCAACCATCTTTCATGGTTTCATGAAAGAGGCTAAAACATATCCAGTTAAACTGTGTACTTCATTTTCAGATCTGAACATCAAATATTATCTGTAAAACAAAGGAGAAGACCCCAAAGTAAGATTTATGGGAGGCACCCTTATACCTTGAAATAAGAGAGATATTTCATTCTCACAACTCAAAGTCAACAGATTTAAAGCAATAGAAGTCCCTGGTGATTTCAGGGAAAACTATTCAATGCCAGGTTGTCTTGAAGTAAGGCTGCTTTTCAATCAAAGCAGGCATTATTCCATCTACACACAGAATTGATATATTTTCTTATTTAGTCAGACAGGAAAAAAAATTAAAATATAATTTGTGAAAATACAGCAAAACCTTTCAGGTTAAGGCAAATTTTTAATAACAAGAGATTAAGGTTCCCACATTCATTCTGTTCTTGCCACCAAAAGTAGTCCAAAACAAATTCATAAAAAGAAAAATAAATAATAAAGAATACAATAAAAAAGAAAAAAGTGAGTCAGCAAGAAAGCCACCAAGAGACCTTCCTACTAAGATCTCGTTAAATAAAAAGAAAACAAGTGAACATTCTTGAGTACCTGATTTTTTTCTCCCTGAAGGGTCTTTAATCAAGTAATGGCCAAAAAATGTATGGGAGCAACGGGAAACATATTTAAATCTTTGAGTGAAATATTCCAGAAGCAGAAGAGAGTATCAACACATAAACAATTTTGATAACTCGATAACAAGTAGCAACATAAAATCGCCAAGTTTTCTGAGATAAACAGAAAACACAGTTGTGCTGCAACCCTCCCTGCTGTTGAAGAGAAGTTGCTTAAGAGGAAGAGATATTTAAATACTGACAAGTTCTTCATTTTGATAAAAGAACAAGACAGTGCTAAAAAATATTGGGGAAGAGAGCTCCCATTTTTCTGGTCCACTGAGGCTTGAAGTACAAAGAGGAGTTCAGTGGATTCCAGGGAGAAGAGTTGGGGAGCACCTACTGCACTCAAGGTCACTGTGGATCTCAGAGTCCAGCACAGGGCTCAACAACGCTGCCAGAATTGGGCTTGGGAAGCAAATTGAACAGCAGAAGAGCTATGGATCCAGGAAAACTGGAGGCAGGGGTAAAATGCTGGAGCAAGAACAAAAACATAAAGAAAGCATAGGCAGGAAGGAAGAAGTCACGCATCTCCTGAAACAACACTGACATCCAATAGTGATGACAATCCCCCTGCACATTTTCAGAAGGGCTAAGTGGAAACAGTGCTTGCAGAGACCTCTCAGATTCTTTCACTACAGAGCAGAGACTGAGAGACAAGTGAGTGGAAGGATGGTCACAAACAGGGCTTGCTTCATGCACTCCAGTGCTCTGGGTTACAGACTGATTCTCTACGCTTATTGTTTATTATTGCTTAACCTGCCTTGGCAGAAGCCCCTTAAGCTCTTTGCAGAGAGTTCTTAATAGCTATCTAGTTTCAATTGAGCAGATCCCTTTACAGCCCTTACTGAAAGAACTGTTTTTTAAATTTATTTATAGCACTAAAAACTGAATTGTAGCAGACATAGCTACACCTCCAACACTACAGAGCACTAGGGAGTTACAGCACTGTTTCACAGATTGTCAACACAGATTTTTTCTCTCTTCTATGCACTTAATGCACTAAAGCTTTGACCTGACAAAACAACACAGATAACAGAATTGGAATCCTTAACTATCACCATTCCTGACCAACCAAAAGAGAAGAACATTAAAAAAAATTGTAATTCTTAAGAAATCCACCAAAATACCTAAAAAGAAAAAACTATCATGCGATAGATATCTTAGTGGTGATACTTCGTAAGTCTCATCTAATGATTGAAGAAGTAGTGATTCACAGCTGTAATTAAATTATCTCGAGGTGGATCTTAGCAGTCAAAGAACAGCTCTGAAACTCTGGGCTGTGTGACTTTGTTCTTAAAAAGAAAAGTGCTGCCTCTAATTGTTTGGAAATTGTGAATTAGCATGATCTATGGTTCTTGGGGTTAATGGCTAGCTAAGGGGTAATGTGTGGGGTGGGTCTCTAGTGGTTCCATTCCATATGGTTCATGGCCTTTAAAAAACCTTTAAAGTCATTACTGGATAACACTACAGTATATGCTAAAATGCTGCTTTCCAATTGTTGCTGTTGTTGTTTGTTTGTTGCTTGGTTGGTTCCTTTTGCAAGACTCCTTTGGCTTTCAGCAAGGAAAATGTTCACAGCCCTCATTTTTATCATAAACAGCAAAAAGCAATCAAAATCCACCACACAGTCAAGACTTGCAAAGTGCTTCACAATAGTTGCTAATCTAAAACAAAACAAATGCTTAGTGATTGATAATGGGATAGAAACTCTGGGGTTGCTGCTCATTCTACAAATAGTGCAATACCATACAACAGAGGCAAAATGAGTTAATTTATGACAAATCAATTAAAGGCCAAGTCAATGTGCGCTGTGGGTACTTTCATCCAGGACTAAAGGAGCCTCTGCATTTGCGATGTGGATGAGGATGTGGACAGTAGAGAACTGTGCTATAGAGCACTGGGATTACTGGATATGCCAGGAGAGAGGTGGGAGTGCAAACACATTAAGAGCACGGGCACTACAAAACTATTTTCCATGTACCCACACATTGTCCATTCCTGTGAATATATGGATAAACCCACACATGTGAATATGCCAAAAATAAGGGATAGTCTCAGATCATGAGCAAAGCCACAGCACTCAAGTGCCAGATACTTTTCTCCTGAGGCATCTGCTCTTCTGGCCACTTGCTTCCATCTCCAGTTCTTTTGTGCTCCCTGCATGATGAAAAAGGATTTTTTCCAGGCAGCTGTGATGAGCAGCAGTGCAAGAACCCCAGGAAATGAGGCAGGCAGACAGTTGCTTCATAATCTGAACCAGTACTGCAGAAAGGTTTTTGTTCCTAGCAACACTAACCAAAGCAAAGGGTCAGCAGGAGGAGGGTTGGCTAGATGCAGCAGTATGGCCAGCGTGGTGTTCTAATAAACTGCAAGATTAGGAATGATTTCCTCAGTCCTCATGAAATTAGCTATGGAATTCATAAACAACAAACAAATCTTCCACCTATTAAGTACCCATTATGCAGAATACCTAGAGCTAATGAACTCTTTAATAGTGTTGAGGACACAAATGAAGAAAGCCCAAATATACTTACATATATTATAAAATTCAATTAACTTCCCTGTTTATTGTTATGAAAGGATTCAATTTGTGATCTTAATACCATGCTTAACCCACTCAAATCCCGAACAAAACAGCCTTGAGACAGAATATTACAGTTGATGTGAATGCCAGGAAAACTAGTTCTAATTCTGACATACCTCAAGAGACTGGGGAGATTAGATGTTGGATTGTAGATGTTTAATGTAACAAATAAAGGATCCTCACTATTGAATATGTCATAAGAATGCCATTTTCCTGAGGGGCTTCCACTGATATTAAGAATACGAATGATGAAGTAAATTCATGGTAGAGAATTATAAAATATTCAGACATTTACCTTAAGAGGTAAATGTTTTGCCACTATTGTTGTAATAAAACTGAGCTTGTACAAAAGGATTTTCTTACCACACAAATCTAAGCCATGTGTCTCTTCAGATCCCTTCTGCTTATTACACTGAGAAATCCCAATTCTCCCTAGTTCATTGGTTACCAGTTTTTTTAGCCCACTTTCAAAATCCTCACAAAAGGAGGTAAAACACAGTGGAAGTTATCAGATTAAACCAGACCATGTTTGAAAAGGAAGTCATCCCCTCCAGTCTCTCAGTGATTTCTCCAATACCCTGCCAAAAAGGAAAAGGCTGCCCAAGTCAAAGGAAGAGAGAACCTGTGACAAACACCACACAAAAAAAGAACATATTATAGAAAATAATTTGAAGAGCTGGGAATTGAAACTGGATGGGAATGGATATTGGGATTAAGAGCTGACAGCAGAGATCTGGTTAAACAACAAGTAAGTATTTAGGGTAAAGATAAAGAACAGGAACCTGAGCTGTGAGGTCTGCAGAGACAGACTAAGGCAGGAAGGATGTTTGTGGGATGAGTTATCCAAAGGGAATAACCAGGACTGAAAAAGTAAGAGGAAATCAAATCAGAAAAGAGCTAAGGAAACATACAAGTAGAATATGGACAGAAGAACCTCTCAGAGAGGCCTGCATGAGAAATAAAAACAAACAAACTACAGTGTGATTTCCTGGAAAGTTTGCAAAGGAATTTGATATTCTTGCTTCTCCCCACTTCTCTAAGGCAAAAATATAAATTTGTACCTATTTGAAATACTGCACATCTCCACTAGGTTAAGGAAGATGACAAACTTAACACATGACAATTTCCCATTAGCTCAAAAAGCAGAGGACTGTACTGAATATGTCCTATGAGGTGTCAAGACAAGGTAGATTTAGATTAGATATTAGGAAGAAATTATCTACAATGAGAGTGGCAAGACACTGGAATGGGTTGCCCAGATAAGTGGTAGATGTCCCATCCCTGGGAGAGTTCAAGGTCAGGGACTTTGAGCAGCCTGCTCTAGTAGAAGAGGTCCCTGCCCATAACAATGGGTTTTTTAGACTATTTTTAAAGATTTTTTTCCCACTCAAATCATTCTATGATTCTATAACTCCATGATATGAAATTTCAATGGCTTGGGTTTACTCCTTCCCCCAACCTCAGGCAATAATGATTACCAGTATTTAACTCACTACTGACTTCTAATCCTCTGGCTTTCACTTTGCTAGGAGGTCGTAAGCAATCCATCCAACCCCTCTCAGTTTCAGGTCTTGTGAAATCACTGTGATGAAGGAATGCCTAAACTAGCTAATGTGCACACAACACATACTAACAAAGTTGTTAGAGCAAGGCACTGACTTCTAAGCAGAGTGAAGGTAATGCTGTCTCTTATGGACCTTCTACCATGTGCCCAAAGAGCACATCTCCTGACAAATAAATGCCCATTGGTCCATCCTTTACAGGATGAAGGAGAAAGTTTGTAGCTGCACAGCCTGCCTCATCTAAATCCATCCAGCTCAAAGTTGTTTCCCAATACAAGCACATTTCCTTCGTGGCTCATTAGGAAGTCTTCTGCTCCCTGATGACTTTTATATTACATAATCAGGATATAAATATCACGTCCGAAGTGTTGACCCCTTCTTTCTTATCTAGTTGTTCAAAATCACATGAGCTAGTCTCCAAATTAGCTTCATCTGTGCTATCCCTAAGTTTTAGAGAGTCAGAATGCTTTTGATTGATAAAGGCTTCTAAGTGCATTTCTGGTATGAGCAAGCTACAGTATCACTGTACATGTACACATCACAACTCACAAGCTAGTCATTCTGTGTACCTCCATGTGTCTGATAAGAACACCTAGGATGACCCCAAAACCTTCAGGTAACCCACAGATATTGAAGGCACACACATTACAGACATTTAGCTACAGATAACCAAAGAGGCAAGAGTGAGAGGTTAAGATCCTAACATGGATCATGCACGTACACACACACAGCAAGGAGGCTGCACAGAAAAAGATTGTTAGATTACAGACATTCCAATCACTATATACATTACACTAAATTTTCTCCCAAAATCTCTTTTAGTCTAGTGTGCAATTTTATTCTCTAGAGGACATAAGCAGCAGTTGCCTCCATGTAAAAGAAAGTGTGGGAAACCCAGAGCTAATACAGGGCTGAGAGTTATTTCTGATACTGTCATTACTGCAATCAGGTATGATTCCTCCTTAATCTCAGTGGTACTGAGGAAGCTAAGACTATTCTCCATGGCTAGGGCACACACAACAAGTTAAGGGCAGTAAGGACTGACATACCCTACTAAAAAAATCCCACAACTGTTCCGTTACTGGTTATTTTTTTATGGTGCAAATCTGAAATGGTGTTGCTAGGAAGAACTGAGAAGCACTGAAGATCACTAGGTAACTAGCTATCTTATGTTTGGTTTGTCTGTTGCCTTTTTTTTTTAAACATAATTAGTTTCTGCCTATGCCTCCACTGCCAGGAAATTCTTCTTTATATTGGAAAGGAGAAAATAGGCTGTCACACAGAAAGATTTTTCAGTCTTAAAAATAACTAAATTGTTCACCCACAGTGCTTCTTTGGACCACACATTCCTGCTATTACAGGAAGCCAGAGAGAGTTCACACAAGATAAGAAGGCAGCAGAGGCAGAATTAAATTCTGTCCATCTAGAAACATCAATCTAGCTCATTTCTTCAGTAAGATAATCTTATTTATGGTCATTGTAATGTACAACTGTCATATTGGCCAGAGATGGTGAAGCTTGTGACTAAGGTGACAAGTGCTCAAGAAAGAGGTGCTAGAAAAGACAGCTACATTTTCAGTGAAAAACGTAACAACGTAACTAAAATGCCAACATATATCCCTTTCTTAAAATGCTGCATGGAAGCATTCATCTCTCCTCACTGAAGGATCAATAAGCATCCTTTGCACCATCATCAATCATCTCCCACACAATAATACTGATCTGGTGACAGGAGAAAAGAAGGAGCAAGGGAAGGGAAGAAAAGGACAATTCAGAAACTGCATCTTGGTTAAATGCCAGCTGCATTGACAAGAAAAGTAGAAAACAACAGAAGGAGAATGAGCTAAGGACAGTCATGCCATTCAAAGGACAAAATGGCATTCTTTAATTATTCTGGAGGCTTTCAAAATGAGATGTCTACCTCCAGCAGAGCGAAGATGAATCTCCATGAAATGATTTGTATCATGAGCTCCTCTAATTCAGGAAGTGCAATCTTAGGTAAAATAGTTGATAGATTCAAATCAATATTTCAAGCAAACAAGGGGGATTAATGTATTTACTGTGAGTTAAAATGATCCAGATTATTACATTGAGGTCAGAGTTTTCGAAACAGTATTATGAAGACATGTAACAAGCAAAAAACATAATAAGTTCTTTGCTATTTTTCCTTCAGGGAAAACTCCTGATTAACTGGCTTCCTTTCCCTATTCAGATTGCTGTGAGATTCTGCATTGTTCTCAAATTATTTAGGCAGGTCAAAGTGTTTTTAATCCTTGTGGATGGAGAATATATATTAAGTGTACCATTCTGGATTCAGTTGCAGGCATTCTGCCAAAGCCTGAACTAGTACATAGACTTGGTCTCCTGCAAGCATCTAGTGAGACATCCACACACACAAGAGCTACAGTCCTGTTGAAGGAAACCAGCACCTTTTCAGTAAAAACTCCCCAGTAAAAGAGGCATTTAAAGTTATATAGGCTTATGACCACCAGTGTATAGTGCAAGTTACATGCCCTCTCACAGGACATTCCTACTGCAAAGGCTAAAGTGAAGTATCTTTTCTGGTTTCTTTTAGGATAGTAGGGATATTTGCTTTCTCTTATTCTTAAAATATTAACAGCAATGCACAAGCATTACTGGGACAGTTAAAAGAGGACTGGTAGGAAAAACAACTTGATGAAAAAAATATCTGGGGAGAAGTCCAGTCCAACTATGTTATATTATCAAGGTGGACATGCATTTACTTCAAAGAGACAAAAGGGTTTTATTATAAATGACCCACCAATATCCAGAAGCAATCTTCTTAACTCTTGATGAACAAACATCTGATTTTTGAACGATAACCTCTTAAGCACACTCCTAGTAAGTGATCAAATCCATAGAAAACCTAAAACTGAGACATTAGATGAGGTGCTTGTATTTTCTCGTGATGTTATCCTTACGAATTTTGACACGTGACAAATAACATATATACACAATTACCACAGAAGTGACAATAGTGTAAGAAGTTGTATATTTTATGTCAGAACATGCAATGGCTCCTAAGTACAAAATACAAAATGCTAACTACAGACACAAAATTTACATCCATAGTAAGGATGGATGAGGACAGTTCTCCTCAGATGGGAAATCCTCAAATGAACCAAGTTGCTTCTGACAGTTGTTTCTGTTGGGGAGTTGTGTGTTCAATGTGGCCTGAAATCTACTCAATTTCAAACTCTGAATTGAAACTTGAAGCAAGTTCTCCTCCAGTGAGGAATAATCTTGATCCTGTTAAAATTCTTCTCAGTCCAGTGAAGAAGGTTTTGATTGGTTTAAATATGATCAAAATCCACTTACTTCAGTTAAGGTTGTCAAGACCTATATCAAAATTCAAGCCATTTCAATTCTTTTCTTGTGAGGAGAGATGGTAGATTGAGGAAGGATGGGACTAAAAGAGTGAAATGGAAACAATTTAACCATCTTCCAACAATAAGCAAACCAATTAAAAGGATTCTCATCCTGTAATTACCAGAGCACTCTGTATTGCCAAGAGAATGGAAGCTCTGTTGCACAACACAGTCATTCTTGTAATTTAATTTGAATAATGAGCCAGATGCATAATAGGATTATTAAACTGTTATCACGAGCAGCCCTGTCTCTCATTTATTAATGACTCTGTGTCACAAGGAAAGGAATTCCATTTTTAAGTTCAGATTGTCATCATTAATGTTGCCAAAGCAACACTGTCTGCTTTTGACCTACCTCTAAACATGGTAATTAAGCCACCACATGAGGAAACAAAACAGCCATTATTCTCTGAAATGGAAAACTGAAGGCTGGTAAAAAATAAGGGTCTGGGTAACTCAGATTTGTTCCCCAAGATAAATGTACCTGTGCAAGAACCATGTTCCAGGTCAGTGCACATTCTCAATATCAAATATATCATGGTCTTCCACTCAGTTTGAAATGTGATGCTAATCATAAAATCTTGCACAGTTTCATATCCTAGAAACCCAGCAGAATCAACAGACAGACATGAATAAAAAATACCCTGTGTGAAAAACACTTATTTTACAGTGATATAATCAGAGGGCAGAAACATAGTTAAATACGAAAGCAGGTGGAATCCCTATACATGATCTTTATAGAGGCTATTTATATAGAGGGGACACATTTGCACATATGTACATATAGATGAGCATACTCTCTACATTACTCATCCAAAATTGTATGCTTGTCTCTTTGTTTGGGGATTTGTTGTTATTTTTGGCGTAGGGGTTGTTTAGGTCGATGTAAAATTTATACCAGATATTCTACCAAGAGCAGCTACAATCTTGCTTCTTCCAACTTACAAGCTTCCCGAAGTTTTTCCTTGTCGTAATGTAGCCCCTCGTATTCTTGTAAATTAATCCTGTTCACTCTGATCCGCAGGCGATCTGGGATGGAATGAGGACTGCAAGAAAAGCAGAAAGCTTCTTAGACAATGTGTTCCCTGGAAAAGCAAAGGAAAACCGGATATGAAGGGATTTCAATCTTCTCTGAAATAAGAAAACGAGCAAGCCTCTTCAAAAATGGGCCAAGTCCCCACAGGCCAATTCCTGCATTTAAAATTATGACTTTCTACTGCACAACAGCATCTATAGCATTACACCTTGAATAACAAGCAAGATCAAGAATCTCTTTTGCTATTTGTGTGACCTGAAACTGCAAAGATTTTTTCTGAGTTCTTACATCCCTATGTAGCTACCCTGCCCTTCTCCAGTTTAACTTTGTGTACATTCTTAGAGCCCTACCACAGCCAGTAGATAGATCTGCCAACTTGAATTTCAAGACATAGAAAGATGTCTTGGACATCCTCTGCCCATAAGAGCATCCACACCACATTATTGAAGGATCCTGATATAGCATCTCAGGTCTGAGAAATAGTCAACAATAATGTGGCTAGGAACCAGATTTCTAAAGTTGTGAGTCTAATACTCAGAACACAGGAGGACTTTTAAAAGCAAGTAGCAGTATGGCAACTTCACTTTTACAGATTTCAGTCTGATTTAGATACCTCAGCTATTGATAGTTTTGAAAGACCCAGTAGGTCAGTATCTAGAAATTTATGTGTTCATATATTGATAGAAATGTCCAGAAAAGCTTTCATTTCATGCTAGTTTCTACCTTAATGTAACCTCTTTTTTTTTTTTTTTTTTTTTTAATTTAGCTGGATGCTATGCAAATCAATTTAGCCACGCTTGCATCTTCTGCTTTTCAATAAAGATAGACAATTCATGTATTACAATGCACATAGCAAATGTCTGTCCTACAGGAACTCAGGCCCAGGTCAGTTAAAAGTAGATTATTTATTCTGTGTTTTTACCAAAAGACTGTCTATATTTTCTATTTTAATCTTGTTTATAACAGGACTCTGCCTACAGTAATATTAATACACACAGCCTTTTGAAATTCAAAATGTTGTGTGCTATCATAAATATATGGGTTTGCTTCTTTCTTTGTCTCAGTTTTAAACTATTTGACTTACAGCATTTGCACTGCTAGTGAAGGACAAAGCACATGTCACAAATTTTACCTGTGCTACCTAATTTCTAAACACCGCTTCAAATGTGAATTTTCTTCACTAATGTGATCAATTAATTAGCCGTAGACTTATGTCCTATCACAATGGGCCTCATTTCAAACTCATTATCACAATGAATAATCTGGATATCTCATGAAAGCAGGAGAGGAAAGACAAAGAAACAGGATGACCTCATTCCAGTATCTGCCAAACCTTGGCTAATTGCCTCCCTTCCAACCTACCTGTGAGAACCAGATGGTGTTTGGACACCAAGGGAAGGGAAAGACAACACTGACTTATGTAGATATGCTGACTCACTACCTAATGCCATGTAAGGAAGAAAAACAAATGTTACTTCTTAGCTTGAAGCCAATGGCAACCTATTGCATGCGCAGTATCACCAGTATCACCTTCTGAGTCAAATTAGTCCTTTCACCTGAAAAGAAGTGAACAAGATCTTTTTCTTTGTTTGGAGCTGGAGGAAGAAAAATACCTAAAATAAAGAGCAAATCTAGAATATATTTTTCTTCCAGGAACACACACACACTCTCCAAAATTCTCTTTTAATTGGAAAATGCTTAAGAGGACACTTCCCATGCTTTTGCAAAAAGTATATTTTTATATATATGGGCATATTGTATATATATCTCTGACTTTGCTTCTGCAGGAGCAATATAAGTGCACCATCTAAAGCATGATGTATTTTCTGAGAAGAAATAGGGGCAGGTCTAGTGTAGGAGGGCAATCAACTGGCAAGTATCATTTTGATATTCTGTTCCGCCCTCCTCTCACACCACTTTTATAAAGACAGGCTAAAACCATTACATAAGGAGGTTGTGTGCTAAAACATACATCGGGAGAAAAACAGAACTTGGCCTCTTGACCATTTGAAAAGTTTAGTTATCTTAGTGAAAAAATGTAACCTTGGAAACAGTAGCTTTCCATAGAAAATAAACTATTATCAGAAACAACAATGCCAGGAGTTCCTTTCTACAGGGTAGCGATTTATACACTTAGCCAGGTCCAGTCACTAGAAGCATATCCATAATACAAGTAAACATATATACACATTCCTAAAAATGTGTGTGTATTGATACATACACAAAGGAGACATTTATTCAGTAATTGAAGCTCTATGGTTTTGTTCCTTCAGTTCTTTGCGAACACCCTTTGTTCTCTTAGAATAGTCACTGGCTGACACATTGTGTCACTAAATTTTATTACCTATTCAAAATAACTTTGATTCTAAAACTCACTATTTGAATATTCATTTCTTGTGCTATCAGACTAGCAATTGAAACCAGGGAATATTGTCTTCATCAGTCAAACTAATTAACTCATTCATTCACAAACCTCTGTTTAATGCTGCTAAGCAAAATACTTCCACTATCAACACTACTGCAGTCTTCATAGACACTGCATCATAATCCATATTATTATACAAATAGATCAGACATGCTCAGTATATGCAGAAACCAGAAAGATTAAATAAGCATGTCCATGTAAAAGCAAATAACAGGGTGATGAATGTGAACACAAACAGTAGTACAGTATTAATAGAAATAGATGTCTCTGAATACCACGTAAAACAACTTGCTCAACCACAAGGAGAGGAAGATAAGCTTTCCACACAAAGAAGCAATTTATAAATAAATCTGGGGAGATTGCTGCACTTAAATTCAACCTAAAACACTTAAATTACTTACCTCTTACCAATTATTTTTTAAAATAGTGTGTTACATAGTCAACAAAAAGTATTTGAAAGTACAGATGAATGAAGTCCATTACCTTCTAAAGAATCTAATTAAGAACTCATTCTACAAGCATACCAATCCACAGAATTAAATCCTAAATGTCATTTGCCTCATGAGGATGTAAATAAAGACTGAAGTCAACTAAAACATTCTATTTTTTCATGTTTATTATTTATGATTTAATTTAAGCACAAACCTAAATATGAATTTTCTCCACGATCTTTCACCTAGAAAACATACTCAGCTTTTGATGAAGTCATGACTTCCTCCTTTCACCCCTATTTATCATCCAGCAACAAGTGAGACAGCTGGTTTTCCTAGGAAACGTGCTCCTGTCGCCAGTCTTGCAGGGAAGAGCACAGGCAGCGTGAGCTTGGGTCCTGCCCAAGCCTGGCACTCTGGCTCAGCAACTGGTTATGCTTCTGCCATGCAACCAGCTTGGTATGAAGCTGGAAAGACAGACTTGTGAATTATAAATACCCTAATCCCTTTATCAATTATTTATTAATTCAGTGAACCATTTCTTAAGCTTCATGTCTCCACAGAGAAAGGAATAATAAAAATAAATGGTCCAACAAGTCTACAGAATCCAGTGAGAAATTTCTGGTCTTCAAGAATACAGCCTACCTCATCCCTACACACAAACAGATTTTAACATGATTCAGTAAACTGAAAATGAAATCTACTTCCCCCCATGCAAAAAATACTTGAATAAAAAAAAAAAATCAGTCTTTTAGGGGATGCTTGCAGTGACAATGAACGATTAATAAATTACCTGTCTCCTAGAGAAGAAATAAACATGAAAAATTAATTAAGTGTTCCAGTGTTTAGAGCAAATGGAAAGAGGAAAGCTGTAGCCAAAAGAAAAACGAATTCATCTTACTTTCAAGATCACATTGATAGAGCTTGGAAATGATGCATTAAAAATAAGTTTCTGACAGCATCTGTCTGCTTCAAACATAAGAATGCCACAACAGAGCAGACTCATTCACTCTCTTCTATGGATGAATTTCAGTGCTTCACAAAAGCTCACTACTATTTTAAGGTAAGTTCTTGTTAAGTTCTTTACCTGAAAAAAAAACATACCTTTGAAATTATAAGCTCTACCACATATTTTTCTTTCATTTGGGAATCTAAGCTATATGAGCAGACATGTTATAGAATGCTTTGCCAAAGGACAGTCGCCTTGGTTAGGAGAAGCACTGGAAAGAAAAGATAAACCTCATAGATGGGATAAGAATTCAATGATAGAACAAAATAGTATTATAATAATAAACATGGTAATAATAATAATGATAATGATAATAATAATAATAATAATAATTGCAATGATAAATAGAGAGTAGAGAGAGCTACAAACACAAGAGAAAAAAGTGATGTATGATATGCTCACCATGCTGCATATCCCCAAACCGCAGCCAAACCCCTCACAGGTAACTCTACCAGTTTGCATACTGGGAATGATCTTCTCTGGTGTGGAACATCCCTTTGGCCAGTTTGTGCCAGCTTATCTGGCCTCATTCCCTCCCAGCACTGAGTGCAGCTCCTCAGAGCAGAGTGTGAGACACTAAGTCCTTTACTTGGGACAAACACTATTTAGCAAGAGCTAAAACATTATCCTTGCCATAAATTCAAAAAACAGTTCTGTACAGCTACTAGGGAGAAAATTAGCCATGTCACAGCCAAAACCAGAACAGAAGCGCTATCCCAGATAAGCCAGGTTAACCCACTGTACTAAATTTTTTTGCACTTTCTTGTCTCACAGTTGCTTCAGCAAACACACTTTGCTTTGCAGAGGCTAAACCCACACAGACACTTAAAGTACAGACACATACTGGCATTCTCAGTAGAATCCTGATACTTGCTTGCCTTCTGTTGCATGCTAATTGTGCTTCTCTCACACTTTACCTTTCCAAGCACAGGGTGTTCTCCATAAGTAATAATCCTTCTAAACGGAATTAAAGAATTTTCTGGTTTGGAAAGGGCCTTAAAATGACTTAGTTCCAACTACCCTGCCATGGGCAGGGACACGTTTCATAAGACCAGGTTGTTCAAAGCCCCATGCAACCTGGCCTTGAGCACTTCCAGGGCTGGAGCACGCACAGCCTCTCTGGACAACCTGTGCCAGCACCTCACTGTAAAGAATTTCTTCCCAATATCGAATCCAAACCTACACTCTTTAAGTTTGAAACTATTCCACTTGTCATTACATGCTCTTGTAAGTCGTCCCTCTTCATATTTCTTGTAGGCTCCCTTCAGGCACTGGAAGGCCACAATTAGGTTACCTCAAAGCCTTTTGTTATCCAGATTGAACAATCCAAATTCTTTCAGCCTTTCCTCATAGGAGAGGTGCTCAATCCTTCTAATTGCGTTGGGGGCTCTCCACTGAACTCAGTTCAATATCTGTCACATGATGGGGACCCTGAAGCCGGATGCAGCACTGCAGGTGAGGTCTCACAAGACCAGAATAGAGGGGCAGAATCACCTCCCCTTGCCCTGCTGGCCATGCTGCTTCGAATGCAGCCCAGGATATTGTTGGCTTTCCAGCTGCCAGAGAATATAGGACAGCTTCATGTTCAGAAACTCACATGTTAAACAGGAAAAACTGATGAAGAAACAGTGAGACTCAATTCCCTATAAATCATGTTTCAGAAAGAAAGAGGGTATCTATGAGCATTTTCATCCTTATCTCTGCATTGAAGAATAGTTCACTTTCTACCACTTTCTCCCTTACACCTTGCCTCCTACTATTCTTTATTAGACTCTCCTCTTACAGACAGTAACCAGAAAGTTGATTCTATTTGGAATTTGGACCACTAAAAGCCAAAACATTATTTTCTATTACCCTTTTGTTATTCACACAACTTTTATACACATACTCTGCTGCAATCATTACCACATAAACTCCATAAAGGAGCAGTATTTACCAATACAGTGATATTCATATTTTCATTTATGCAGAGTCTGTAATTGAAAAAAAAAAAATTACAGCCTACCCACTGTGTTTATTCTACTTGTAGAAGAACTGTAGAGGCTATGCAAGTAAATATTTTATTTTCAATGGTAATTTTTTCAGCATTCCTTTGTATCAACCACACAAGTCAAATGTACTCTCACATGTGCATCTTCTCATCTCTGAACATCCAGCAGGAAAATGCAAGTCTTTACCTTCCTTTTCAAAGTTCCTCCATAGTAAAACACTTGAATTTGTTTACATACCTTGTATAAGCATTTGCAGAGGATCACTGTACTGTTCTACTATCTCTGAAAAAAAACACTATATGAGCCTAATAATTGGCTGCCCCAAATTCCCATGCATCTCATGCTGCAGAAATCCTGACATTTATCTAAGACAGGTTATATCCATCACCAGGTCTCAGTAGGATCTGCCCTGCTGTTCAGTACTAACTGGAACTCAGTCTGCTTCTATGTTGTTCAACAAAAAAAAACAAAGGAACATTTGAATCTCAAAGCCATCATAATCCAAATCAAATTTCCCTGTTACCTCATGGGTTCTTATTTTAATTTGGCAGGCACATTAATTGGGCCCCAGTGCAGCAGCATGTTTAATCTACTTTTACAGATTTTAAGATACAAACATCTTTGACTTTCAAATTAGTTTGGGGCTTGCAAGTTTTTCTCTCCCTGCTTTATTCTGACAACTGATATCAAATGGGTCATTAAAATGAACTGCATCAAAATTTGGAGGTCATTTTCCAAGGGATATCCCTGAGCTTGGAAATGGTTCTCATTCTCTTAGATAGACAGCTCAGTGTTCTGTGGAAGAAATAAGGGTTACCTCAACTATTTTCTAGAGGCTGATTTAGATGCTGAATTGTCGAGAAAAGTTAGTTTAATTACTTTATGTTTCTTAGCAGAATACAGCAAACTGGACCCACAGAAAAGGGACACCAAACTGGGAATCTTTCCTTGTTTGCAAAATAATGAGTTACTCGCACTTTTCTGAAGTTTCACAGAGCTGCAGAATGGTTGAAGCCAGAAGACATCTCTGGAGGTCATCTGGTGCAAACCCCTGCTTAAGCAGGACCACCTAGAGCAGGCTGTCCAGAACCATGTGCAGGCAGGGTTTGATTATGACTAAAGATAAAGACTCCACAACCTCTCTCGGCAATCTGTGCCAGTGCTCTGTCAACCTTATGGTAAAAAGCATTTTTTCTTCAGAGGAAACCTCCTGTGTTTAATTGAAAAGATATCATCTCAATTCTTTCCAGGAATGGTGCCTGCTGCACCAAACTTCAGATGTGCCTGCTGCTATGGATGTCTGGGGAGCTGGCTCATGGCTGGACCTGGTCATCATCACCAGACGTGTCCTGCTCATCTTACTGGGCTACTGTGGAACTGTGGCCTTCATGGCAAGATCCTGTACCCATCAGTCATGCTGTTATCTGAGTTCTCTCTTCCCATTTGTTACTGGATTTTACTGCCTTATCTCTCAGCTGATTGACACAGGGTAATAACAAAAGGCTGTGGAACTTATAGAATAGAAAAAAAGCCAGATACTCACACAGTGAAGGAATCAGGGGGAGCCGAGACTCTCCTCAGGTCAGCAGACTGCACTTTATGGATACTATAAGGCAGCAGGAAATGAGTGGCCAGGAGAAAAACGGCACACAGTGAGGACAGACAAGTTAAAAAGGTGAGAGAGACAGAGAAGGAGTGGAAGAGAAGAACGAAAGAAAAAGACACACAACATTTAAACAGAAACAAAAGGAATGTGTGACAAAAAAGTTGAATGAAGTGACATGCAGATCTCTGAGATCACACTGGGAAGCCAAGAGCAACTGAAGACATGCAAATGGAGAAAATCACTACTATGTGGCACACAGGAGCTTTCCAAAGACACAAGTGAGGACCAGTGACAAGCTTGGCACACAAGTATACAAGGAAGACAAGGGACCACAGAAGTTCTTCCACAGGCACTGAAAAATTTCAGAGCAACAGACTTTGGAAGCAGGTCTAGAAATGCAAACAACAAAGCTGAGATCCAGACGGATGGAATTATCTCCAAGAGTTGACCATCTCTAATTACTGATTAAGAAAAAAAAAACCCTTACTAGAGATTTTGTATCCACAATGACAAATTCCTCTTTTCATTCTTCTTTCTCATACCTTAGGGAAACCTGAATTTTGTATGTAGTGACTCCCAATATTAATTTACCTTTAGTGTTTATATTCAAATTATCCCTTTCTTTATCTTGAATGCATCGAATATGTTCTATCTAAAAGCTCTTCCCTCTTCTTTCTCTTCCACTATGCAGGATGCTCTTCCTCAATCCAAATTAAAAGTCATTGGGACCGAAATATGTTTTGCAATTCAGAAAGTGTTAATTAACTGAAGCTTTCTGGGGAGTATATTGTACAGGAGTTTCTAATAATAAAATTATTCCTGGAAAAGCTGAACCACAGTTCCTCTTCTTATTCCCCACAATTTTTGGTATAGCTCACAACAACCACATTCTTTGCTCAGTCACAGAAAACCAAGCTATGTGTTGTCTCTTTCACATGCTACTATGATCAATAGTGGAGAACAGGAATGAGAACTTAGCCAACAAGTGTTTCAAGGAGAAAAAAAAAAAAAAACCACCCAGAGAAAAAAGACAATCGGGGCAAAAAATTACAGAAACCATGTAAAACTTTTTCAAATTAAGTATTTTTCTACTCACTTCCTATGTGGTAATAGTATCAAAGTTGACAATAATAACAACTCTGCATTTCTGTGACCAAGATAATTTACTAATTGCAAGGAGCTCAAGAAGGGCTGTCTAGTAATTAAGGACAGCTCCAGACCCACTGATTTATCTCACACATCTAACATTCAAATGATAGTCGTTAAAAAACCCTTAATCTATCATGTTCAATCCAATAGAAGGCTCTCTGGGAGATTCCAACAGAACAAGGGGTTATACCCTAGATATCAAGTTAAGAAAAATAGACAAACATATTAAATTACATATTTCTTCACTTGTGCAATACTACCAATCAGCATCATATTGAATGAACTTCTTACAATACTAATATGCTTTGTAGATTTTAACCTTTAACAAGTCATCTACTTTTTATCACATCAAAAGATTCAAGTCCTCTCTCCTTCCTTTTCAACACCTCAAAGCGAAGTACATACACAGATATATATACAGAAATAGATGTAAATATATACACACACAGTTTCTGATATGCGAAGTTAAGACTACAGTTCCTGACAAACCATTTGCATTTTCCCAATTCACACATCTGCAGAAAAATAATTCAGCCAAATCAAAGGACTCTGACGGCAATTTAGTGTACCATGGTACATTTAAATCAAGCTAAACCACAAATAATATTCGCTTGACAATTGGCATATACTACAAATCTATATTTCCCTACCACAGTTTAAACTGTGATCTAAAAATCCAAACCTAATCATGCTAATTATCAGTTTGAAATACCATGAATTCTCTTTTTACATTTCCATTAGTCTCCTTCCGTGCAGAAAAAGATGTCCCAGGATTATCCTTTGCTTTATTCTAGCTTTCCCTAATGACTGAGGTGTTGTGGTTGGGTGAAATTGGGCACTGCTGCCCATAGTCAAAATCCTGCTACTCTCTGCCCAAGAAACATGAGTATACCTTATGTATTTTCCAGGCAAATAGAAATTGCACATTAGAGAAACAGGCTTCTACTGCAAGCATTAGTCTCAGTAAGAGAAAAGCATTAGTCTCAGTAAGAGAACAGAGTGCTAAATTGAACGGGGACATGCTGAAAGCAACCAGGGTGGCTTTGATTGCATTAATAGATTGAGAGCCAGGGGACGACAAAAAACTCTTAAGGGCTGGAGTCAAAGTTTGAAGTAAAGCAGTATCATTCTGTAGATATACAGCTGTGAGAGGGACAACTTTCAAGATAGCTGAAGAGAAAAGATGTGCCTAAGACCTTGCCTTTTTTTTTCCAGTTATATGAGTTAATCTACTGAAAGGTATTACATCTCTTCACAGAACTTGCCTCACCATTACAATTGTAACTGCAAAATTCCCCATTGATTTCCCCAGAAATATATTTCGGTGCATGAATGTTTGAATTAAACGTGGATCCTTAATAATTTTAGGCCATTAGTTTGACTAGATCCTCAATAATTTTAGGCCATCATCTCTGGATAAGGGACAGACTGTTTTGCTTCACGTTTAGAATATTTGATGAAAAACAGTGAAGTCCCTTGCATTACTCATTTTAGAAGCAATGAAAACCTATACAAGGATTACAATAATACCTTCTACAAAATAATATATATTATTTTATTGAATGACCAGTGAAAATTTGGCTACTTAGGTTTCTTCTGATTAAAATGTATCTGCAGTTCTTGCAAAGAAAGTTGAACTATGAAAAGGAATGTTAGCCCTGTGTAGTCCTCTTCACAAGCTACTGGTTTCCAATCTTCTTAGCTTTTCTCTAGTCATATTTACAACACTCATTTCTTATTGGAGTTTCTGTACTGGAGAAGGATTTCCTATAAAGTACAAACAATTCTTTCAGGACATTCAAATCTTTCTCCACAAACTTGGCCAAGCAGCATGTGTTTACAACAGGGACTGAAGTAGGTCCTGATTAGTTCTTGATTGTGGCAATTTCTTATGGGGTCTTCAACACAGCTTAAAAAGCAGACCAATAAAGCTGAAAAATTAAATCAAAACAACTTCAAGGGCAAATGGCATACATATGCAGAACCATCAGAAGCCAAGGGGCATACTGCCAAGCCTGCAGAAATCTCTTTAAACAAACAAACAAGTAAATAAATAAATAAATAAATAAATAACAGAAAGATACACTACCAGTCTAAAAGCAAGACAGGGGTAACTCAAGATAAAGAGTAAAAGAAAGCCAGATAAGTATTTACAACAGAGTGAAAAGGGACTTCAGAAGATGTGTTGTTTTGGGTTTTTTTAAATTTATTTTTCAAATGTGCTGCAAGTCTAGTACATGCAAAATCCATGACGGAATATGCTGCCCCACATGGGCCTCCTGCCGTTATGACATGCACATATGCAACTCACTCATTCAGCAAAGGCATAGACGTTCTCCTCTTGCTTTTCTGCACCATGTTGGCTTGGTTCCTCAGGGAGATTCGGATGAGGGAGGGAGCCAACCGACAGGGTTCACCATCCACTTGCATGGGGATTGACTTGTACGTCAAAAGCGTCACCTCCCGGCATTGGTGCAGCCTCTCTCCATGACCACCCACCTGCAGAGCAGCCTGCAAAGCACAAAGAACACAAACAAAAAGCCGCAAAAGGACAACACACCACACAAGGAAAAGAAAAGATACCTCAGAACAGAGATAGCTGAGGCAGCTAGCCTATCCAAAATGCCACTTTGCTGACAGCATCTATTATGCAGTAGTCCATACCTAAGCTATTCCAAAAGAGCACAATGAAAGTGTTTTCACCCCAAAACTGCGAAGAAATACTCAAAATTTAATAAAGAAAAGTGGTGGGGAACAAGCAGATGTCTAACCGCATGCATTATAGAACTCATCATTTACATATACACACATGTGCATACAAATTAATAACTGTGTTCGTTCTTGAAGCTTTCAATTTGTTTTGGTTGGTTTGGTTTTACAATATAGTAATGCTAATAATTATTTGCTCTTTAAAACAACATCCCTAATTAGATGCATCTGTGAGACAGAAAAATTATTTCCCCTTCCTGAACAGAATAGTCCTTAATGTGAATTAGATAAATTTAAATTTTTTTATTATGAAAGCTTACACATCAAGTCAACCTCAACATTAGACAGGCTGAAAAGAGCAAGCAGAAGGACATTTTTAAAACAATTAAATATCATGTTTAAGAATTCATTTCAAAGACATTAAGCAAGGAAGACAATGAGCAGATCCTTCAAGTTCTAGGCAGACATGTTTGGGCAGAAATATATTTTTTTAAATGAATATGACTATTATGTGACAACTAACTCTCATGTCTCGGATGCAGAAAAAAAATATCATATTAATGCAATGCCAGTATAGAACAACCTAAACACAAGTCAAGGCCTGTGCACTTAATATTATGGACAAATTGACAATATTATCAATAATGTAATAATGCTTTTAATAAAGTAGTTCTTTTCAGTTTCACAGACCCACTTAGGTACAACAAGCATTAGGTACATACAAGGCAAATTTGGATTATATCAATATAATCTAGGGTTACAATTGCTCTACAGTATCACAACCAAAGCACATCTGTAGACCCTCAGTTCTCAATTAGGCTTTCTTTAAAAAGAAACAGCAGCTCAAAGGCTCCTACTTCTTAAATTCAGCCCAAACTGAAATTGTTGGTAGCTTTTGACATCTGTCTAGCCACTTCCATTGACTAGAACTGTGTTAGTGGCAAGCACAAAAATCTCTTCTGACTGAAAACTGTCAGTTCGTACATGCTAAAGAGAATTTTGACTTTTTAGAGAGTTTAAAGAGAGTTTAATTTTAAAGAGTATTTTCAAAAACATGGCCTAAACTCTTCATATTTATTCCACAAGATCTACTAGGCTAATAAAATTTTTCTTGTGGGTTATCTCCCTAATCCACTAGACCCATTAAAAAAAAAATAAAAATAAATAAAATAAAATAAAAAAGCCAGGAAAGTGTCCTTAACCCAGAAAAAACTTTTAAAGGAAAGATTGACCAAGATTGCCTTTTGCTTACTTTGAAGATTACATTTGCCTGAATTTCTCTTTGGGGAAACAAGCACCATTATCGTGGGTATTTACTGAAAGTCATGTAGACTGAGGGCAGGTCACACAACAAGGGAGTTTAGCTAAAACGGGCTTATCCACCTTTGTTCTAAACTAGCTTACATGAGACAGCAGCAACGAAGGCCTACAGTCATGGAGCTAAGTATGCTATAAAAACTTGCCAGGAAGTCGAGATGTGGGCCTTCTGCTGTCCACACTAACCCCAAACTGCAGTGCCTTAGGTAGGTTAGTGCTAGCATGGGGATATTTGCCAGCTCTGGCTGCATTTAACCACCCCCTCAAGACACGGTCACAGGGCCTGATCACTGCCTTAGCAGCACACCAGGGTATTTACAGCCAGATTGCTTTTATGGTAACTCAGTTTTAATTCACTTTAAGAACAGCATTGAAAGAAAGTGCCCTGACAAAATTGTTGGCTGAATTTCCTTTTCCTAGCAGAATAAAAAGGAGAGATAAAATTCATGCAAGAAATGCTAATAAAGTTTTCCAAAGCTATTACTAAAGTTTCACAAGATTTTTGGCGAGCATACAGAAACTGTATGTGCATATAACTTTAGATAATAATTCATATTTATACACCAGACATACCTAAAAATAGACTTTAATGCCATAGATTGAAACATAGAGACATTAAAAAGAAAAAGAAGTGTTTATTTGATTATAGCACACTCCCACAGTAAAATCATGACTTCATGCTCTTATCATACTGCTCTTACTGTAATAATCTTGCCATTTAACTTTGGAGCACTACACATGCAAATCAGCCATATTTTGCAAGTAATGCTTTTTGTTATTAAGTAACTCATCTCTTATTAGAAAAGAACAATTTGACTCTGCCATTTAACAGCAGAGCATGCTGCGGCTTTATCTGACAGTGGGGAAAGACATTTGTCCTTCAGTAATAAGAAATATTTTGCACTCTGCAGTGTTGCCCATGCGGCTGACCCAGCCTGACAGCAGCTCCATGCACTCACCAGCGAGGCCATGGTGAATCCAATTACTTCAATGTAGCCATCGTCATGGCGCTGGGGCTCAAAGTCTCTGTGGTCACTGGGGTTCCCCCAGGGCATTGTACCAGCACAATACCTACAGAGAGAGGTTTGGAGAGTGAGTTAGAGAAAGCAGCTTGTCCCGATGGGTCCTGACTAGCAGCCTTTGAGCCTCTTCTTTTTGCTCCCAAGCTGATACAACACACTCAGATGTATTCACCATAAATTTTATCGGGTTCCTCTCTGAGAGGAAAATGAGGAGACACCAGGAAATAGGTCATAGAGCAGCAGGACTCTTTTCTGCCTCTTTGCTTTTGTTCCTGCTGGTGAGCTGTTGAGCCATAAAGCTGTTTTGCCCCTCTTTCCTCTCTCCCTGCTAGCTCAACTGTTCTAACAGCAAAAATAATGAAAAACATGCATAGTTTGAGGAGGCAGAGAGACATAAGAGGCAGGAACAGATACAGCTGTCTCATCTCTCTTTTCTACCATCAAAGAATAGATGCAAAAGTGATCTAAGAGTGACAGAAGAGGGAACTTTGAAGAGGTGACACCAAGTAGAAGCTTGCAGTGCAAGGCTCAAAGGATTAAGTGCTTGGGAGTGACTGTGGAGCAAAGTAGGAAGCTGTCTAAAGCAATGGTCTCCAAAGTGGGGTACATGCAAGAAAAATCCACAACTGACAAGACAATTAGAGTGTATGGAGAAAAACATTACTTTTACTTTCAATAAGAAAGCAAACATTAAAACAAACATTAAAATAAATATTTGTTTAATCTTTATGACACTATTTCTTAATTCATATTTGTGCACGCTTTATATTGCTTGTAATACTAGTATAAAGGTACGTGTATATAATTTATAAATATGCATCTATTGGGGTGGTGCTTAAAAGCTTTTTAACTGATGGAAATGCACAATTAAATTAAGTTTGGAGACTACTGTTCTAGAGAGCATGAGATAAACAACTTTTGATAATTCAGCTATATTTTTATTAAGGACACATTGTACCATGTTAACAACTCTGACTTCTTCCAGCAGTTTGCTATTCCTTAACTGGTAAAATATTTATCCTTCCCCTCTCTCCATTTCTGTCCTCTTCTACCCCTTTCCTTTTTTCTCGCACTTTGCTTCTAATTAAGCAAAAGACCGCATATCCATCCCTTTACTACTCTACTCACTGGTTTGATGCACCTCTTTTCAAAGTGTGTTTGCTAAGCATTTCTACTGTATGAGGATATTCAACTTTTGAAAGAATGGTTTGGCTGCACCCTGAACTCTGATGCCATTCTGCACAGCTCATTAACAGCATTATAAGCAGCTAGCTCTCAACAAGGTAGCTCAGAGGCAAAATGCTTCCTGCACATTCACCCACCCTAGGACAACTGGTAGGTGTCTTTTGAAAAGTATTGTTATTATAACTTCAAGAATCTGTCTTGAGCTTACCTGGGTATGTTTAAAAACACTATACACTGGAACTTCAGCTCCTGGATCTTTGGAGTCAGGTCTGTACCATCACACTACAAAGCCAAAGTGACAGAGCACAGAGAAATTGCTGAATGGAGCCACAGACAAGAGAAGTGTTGCTGCTTTGTAACAACTTTCCCAAGACTTTCCTTGGAATGTGTTGCAAATGTCATGCTCAAAACTGAAAAGTAACAGAGCCAATAAACTCTCATCTCACAGTCCCTCCCAAACTTCCACATCCACCCCCTTCCCACAATACTATGACACAATTTTATATACTTACCACAACTTTAACATGCTTGGATAAATCTCTTGAGCTTCTTTGCAGAAAGTCTGTAAAGGCTGCCTGCAACAGAAATAAGTGCAGAAATTGTCGGCAATTCCTCTCTTTTTTTTTTCCTCAGGTCTTATCCATCCACAGAGCTAATTACCAAAATGTCATCCTTTGGTCAAACTTACTCTCTCAGAATACTTAATTTTATTTTATTGTTTGAAATTGTGATACTTCTTTTGAGAGCTTAACTGAGAAAAAGGCCTTGGAAACCCAAGTGCAATGGTATCCTGGACCATTAAACACAAACTCTTGCTCACATACTTGTTTCCATGCTTAAGGCACATGGATATGGTGGATGTCATCATCCAGAAATACATTATATGTCATTCAAAATCAAACCGCTGTTTGCTCTTAATGGTTTTAGAATAAAGTGCTGTCCATTTGCCTCCTGAATGCACAAGTGGGCAATTATATGTGCATATTCACCTATCATTAATCACTCCAATATCTGATTTGTGCCCTGCACTTGCCATGACCCTACATCCAAGACTGTTCCTCAAAGCTACAAATATACAGGCCGAATCTTTGGGAATTCCTTTGGGAAAGTCAGTATCAAGGCCTTTCCCAAATGCTGAAAGAAGCAGAGCAGTGCCTTGAGAAGCTTTTGAGCCAGGAGCAGAGGGACCAAGATATGACCAGGACTGTGTCCAAAGGAGTGGCACTTTTCTCACCTGCTCAGCTCTGTATAATAAAAGTACCACAGACTCTTCTCTACCTGTGACCTGTGTGTGGCACTGGCAGAAACAGCATGTGTGCACTTGAAATTGTGACAGGCAAAATGAACTGGCATGAGCTCCTGACGTGAGAAAGTGAGGGGGAAGGCAATTAAGAAGACATTCAAGGAACTAAGTTAACTTCATTCTGTAAGACAAATCTGTACTTACCCCTGCATAAAACATTTTATTTCTAAATCGGCTGTTGAATTTCTCTGGATTTGCTTCTGTGAAAGGATGAAAAATAGAAGTATGAACACCCTAATAAAACAAGTAGACTTCATTCCCTGCCAGCACTACAGTGCTTTCAGTGTATCGCTCATAGAAAATATTAACATTTTCCCTGTGAGAGTCACCCATCTACGCTTTCTCTGCTATCAGATTTCCAACATGGATATTGAATCCTTCACTTTTCTTGTTGAGAGTGGAAATAGAGGGTAACATGCGGTAACTAGAATTCTGTCAGTTAATTTCACAACTTTCAGACTATTAATCTTATGATCTCCCCATAGAATTTGCATGATTTCTGTTTCTAACAATGGAGATCAAATCCGTGAGAATTATTAGAAATTTATGAAACAGTAATCCATGCTTTCAACCAGAAGTAAAGCATTAGTTAATTACAAGATGAAACAGCCCCAAAACTCTGATGTGTTAAAGAGTTGTTAAGGAATAGACATTTCTACACAAAGTTTTCTGCAGAAAAAAATTGCTTACCCTAAAATCTATTTAGAAAGCTGTTTCATTTTGATTAGACTCCAAGTGATGGAGAATTTTAAGTCTATTAGTAATGTACATCTAATGGTTAATTATTCTCACTCTTAATGTAAATGTGGCAGTTTCCAATCTTGAAATCTTTAGTCTTCAACTGCCAACTGCTAAATCTTGTTATACTTCTCTGTCAGATTAAAGAGCCTTCAACTATCAGATATCTTCTTCTCGAGTAAATACTTACTGGCAGTGATTAAATTGCCTCTTCCCAATAAGTTAAATGGAGTTCCCTTAATCTCCCAATATAAAGCACATTTCCCAACATACAGTTCATTCTTGAGCCTCATTGGAAACTGCTTTCCTTGTTCGTGGCATCTAGAGATTCCAGAAGCAACCTTTCTGACCCTAGCTGGCACTACTCACTCTCGTTCATTGATTCTCTACTGGAAACATCAAACTACCAAGGCAGTCCTTCTGGCATCACATTAGTGTGGACGCATCCAAATAACCTTTCAAATGACCACTTAAAACAATACTTCTAGTTCTCTTGAAAGACATTGTATCACACAAAATAAAGCTCCATTTTGTAAGAATGAGCTGCTTGTGGCTTCTGATTTGCTTGCTGGCTCAGTTACTGTATCTGTTGCTGTGTCACAGGTGACTCAAATTCATTCAGGGCCACTTTACCCCAAACAATGAATTTCATTGCATAAGTCAATCTCATCTCCCTTACTGAGCTCACAGCTCTTTGCAGAGTCTCAACACCCCATGCTAAGCAGCAGAAGGCTTCTGAAGACTTAGTGCCTGTGCTGCACGTCTCTCATGTGAGTATCCCCAATGGTTCCAGACAGCACACATCACAGCACTGCACCTTACCTGGATCTTATGACAAATACTCCCCATAACTAAAGCCCCAGTTTAGAATAGGAAAGGAACCTTTCTGATGTCAGGGACTCAGCAGTCCCTCAATCTACTGGTCCTACTTCTGCCAACAGACATGAGCACAGGTAGGGAGGAAGGACTCTAGGATGTAAAATATAGTCTTAAGTTGATTAGCGTGCAACTTTGATTGTAGGAGTAAATTATTGAGTGCATATCCAAGGCTCACTGCACCCTCACCATACTTAAACCATCAAGGAAGTTGAAATGGAATGTGTTAGACTATACCTGTGTGCAATGGGGGAGTTTCCTACAAATAAACAATTCTGCACAACTCAGGGATCAAACAGCCTCTTAGCAGGGATAAAGTAAATTGCATTTTCCATGCTCTACCAAGGCATAAGGATACCAATGGAGGAAGCTGGAAAGAGCCACTACCCAGAACTTCCGAAAGAAACAGAGCTAAGTACATTAGACTTGGATCCAACCCTCAAGCCTCAATCTGATTAGTCACACGAAAAGTGTAGAGGTTGCCATAGAAAAGGCCACATTAATATATAGGTTCCTCTGGGACACTACAATCACTGCTTATTTTAAATATAACAGCTGACCAATCTCTACTGCATAAAGTGTCATGCTAGGCTGAAAGCTCATAACAATTTACCTTATTTTGGTTTTCAGGCATGGTATTCATTTGTTTTAATACTACATGTGATTACAATAACTACACATAAGCAAATGCATACAGCCACTTACCTCAAGAGCACAAATGCTATAGCTGTGAAAGTACTTTACATTTTGCTACTGTTGCTGAGAATTTCTCTGGATTGTCATCAGTGGTAAATAAGTTCATAAACTGCTTTGCATTGCTTAATTCAACAAGCCACAGGGCTCTCTGGACTGGAAGGAGCCTTTAAGGTCCTTCTACTCCAACCCTCTGCAATTGGCAGGGACATCTTCACCTAGATCAGGTTGCTCAGAGCTTCATTCAACCCAACTTTGAATGTTTCCAGGGATGGGGCATCCACCACCTCTCTAGGCAACCTGTGCCAGTGTTTTACCACCCTCATTGTTAAAAACAACTTCTTTATATCTACTCCTAATTTACACTCTTTTTGCTTAAAATGGTTATCCCTTTTCCTATTGAAACAGGAGCCATTTTTCTTATAAATCTCCCCTGCAAGTACTGAAAGGCTATAAGTGCTCCCAGGAACCTTTTCTTCCCCAGGCAGAACAACCCCAAATTCACATGAAAAACAATACAACTCGCACACTAGCAACACCGCCAAGGCTATAAGCTTTCCTTCTTCTAAAATACAGAGAATTCAGTTCATATATTTTAGCATTTGAAAAGGCAAGGACAACACCAGCAATGAAGACTTCTGCTACAAGAAGCTCTCCTGGCCATTCATACTCAGACACACTGTTTGGCAGAGCATTGCCAGGTGCTTTTTCACCTGTGTAAATTTTTAAAATACTGGCATTTCTGGAATAACATACATCCTTTACAGGGCTCCATAACTTCATTATTAAATAATGCCTCCATTAAATGAGAAAGTAGCAATGCATTTAATCTATACAGTATATTCACAGTCACATTAGCAATGCAGAGTGACATGCACTCATAAAAAAATGCATACAGCTGTCATAATTTCATTCCTGTTCCCTTTTGTGGCCCATCATTATTATTCCTAAGGCTTGAAGCAGTCTTAAACATCATAAAAAATGCATTACCTCATTCCATCATGTATCCTGCTCTTTATTTAGCCTGCCATTAGAGTGCTATCTTTTCATCTTTCAATGACACTCTGATAGTATAACAGTGAATATAAGGAAGGCTGTATTTCAGAAAAAAACCTGCATGTGAAGCTGGAATGACCAAAAACTGAAGGCAGACACCTGAGCAAGGTTTGTTTCTACAAGCACACCTGCCTAAACCATATAAATAGAGTCTTTCTTATCAATGCAAAGCCATTTATTTCAGTCCTTAAGCCACATGTCAATCTGTACGGGGGGCATAACTGCCACTGGCAAGGGGACAGATAAGGTACTACAACTGCTCAGATTCCTGACACTTCTGTGGACATTAAACTCTTTAATTTGCAGAAAGATGATCTAGGTTTGTACCAAGTCCAAGGATGTTATGCTATACTGATCCAGATGTAACAGCTATTCAGTTTGAGAATACAATTATATTCCTACTACTTCCAGTCTTGTGGCTCTTCCCTCCAGTTCCACACTCACACCTGACTTGCATATTATCTCCTTTACAAGATCAAACACTTTGGAAAGCTTCCCTTTTAGCCCTTTTCCTCCAGTAAATTACAGTCTTCTTTGTACTTTCTTCATTTCTTAACCCTGAAAGTCCCTTGGAAACTCATGATACAATCACTATTTCTTCTTGTATGTATCTTAAGGGTTTATGTTCCAGCTTTACTTCTGAACTATAAGAACAGGATGTTAAATCCAACTCTATTTCTAATTAAGAAAATAAATGCCCACCCACAAGGCTAAGGAAATAAAAAGCTCCTATTACCTCTGGATTCATGGAACTCCAGCGTAACATGTGCATCAAATCCAAGACTGAAGTAATTATTGAAGACATTGAGGGGAAGCTGTAATTAGATAATAAAAAGAGACATAAAAACAACATGAACAGAACATTTCTTGACACACCAGGGTTTAACTATTTAGACTCGCCTTATCATGGAAACCTACTAAGAACAAAGTGGAACATATCAGGGAAATGTAAGCAGAAGGTTATTCTGAATGTTTGTAATGGCTTGTGGAAAATAATCTGATACAAGAGCCCAAAGAATATAAATGGACCTGCAGTGCTTTATGATCATATATGTGTCTTTGTTAACACATCAAAGGGTTCATTATAGGTGAAGGTCTTTTAGATTCCCATAAGGTTGCACCACCTAAGATATCACTACCACAAAGGTTTTCAAAGGTTTTGCTGGCTCTTCAAGCTCAGCATGGCAAATGAAACTCCAGCTGTGTTCTTCTCGCATCATATATAACCAGGAGCAATCCAAGCCCCAGAGAAGAAGCCCTAATCCTATTGAGGATGCATGAAGGCAAGCAGGCACACATCTGGCCTCCTCACTTTCATGCACCCAGCTGGGCTGTAGAGAGGCAACTGTAGCATCCAATAGATAAGCTGGAATTTATAACTGAGAAGGGGAAAATGGTTCACAGAACTGGGAGGAGCTTTATTTAATTTTGTAGTATTTTCAACATCTCCAACCCAAATTAGGCATTACTATGTGAATTCCTCACAAAAATTTTCCCCTTCTTCAACTGCCAAGATACACTAGTGGAGATTACATGGAGACCCACACACAAAGAAGTTAAATACAAAAATACATGACACCTTGCCGTAAACTAGAAAACAGCGGATATCCATTAGCAAAATCCTAAGGAATAAAATTTTACATCCTTTTTTTAGCTTTGTCTAATTGAGGAATGGATGGTAGTCACAGGATTGCTTCTCCTGCAACTAGAGAAACACAGCAATGACCTTTCTGATAAAATGCCAGATTTTTTCCCAGGATTTAATCTTTGACATAAATGCTGAATGCCAGGGTTTTTCAAACAACAAATAAATGCCTTTCACACAACTCTGGAATCACTGACACATGAAAAGAATCAAAGAGAGAGATGCAAACAGAAAATTTAAATGTTGCAGAACTCCCTACCCATACTGCTTAAAGCGCAGCCCAAAGAGCTTGATAAGCATTTCATAGTTTCCATGGGAAAAAGCAGGCTCTAACCTTACGTGCCCCATCCTCCAGCTCATCCTGGGGCAAATCAGGGTTGCGCTCAACCTGAAGATTCCAGCGGTCCAGCTGGACAATGGTTCCATCTTCTACATGGCACAGGATCTTAGGCACAGGCTCATCTGTGTAACCCTGACAGCAGAGTGACAGAATATCAGCCACACATGGCGAAAACAAATCATGTTACTCACCAGTTACCTGACAGACTTCCCCCCTTTCATTCATGCCTAAGATCCTCAATAAATTTTTGATCAAACATTTTAACAAGCTACTATTGAGATGCACAAGTCTAGGGTAGGCAAAGTAAGGCCATGAGGAGAGGAATTCAAAGTATATATGCCTTTCCTGGAGTAAGTCCAATATTGCAGTAAAGGACAAACAAAGAGAAAGTTCAAATTATGCTTAAATTAGAAGCCTATTTACTGTTCTTGATACTTGGCCTGAAATACCAAATACATTTACATACACTTCCATTGTAAGAACATCATTAGTAATTCAAAATCCCAGACTGCAAATTGAAGCAGACCATTCTGCCAGACTGAAGCAGACCTTGGACACAGTCCTGCCTGCTATTTTAGCCAAAAGTTCCACCCCACACAAATAATCTGAGCAGCAAGTTGAGAAGCCCCACATAAGATACACCAGCCAGTCCTTACCCCACCCCAGTTGAGGGTGCGGGCAAGGTCATTCCCAGTGCCAAGTGGAAGGACAGCCACAGGAGGTGGGGGGCTGAGTTGCAGCTCATCAAGGATGGACAGGATCCAGCCCACCTTTAAAAAAAGAAAATCAAGATGACTGTCAGGAACATTAAAGGGGAAAAGACATATTTTGTTAATATCATTTTCTTTTTCACACAGAAGATCAAGTTTAAAAAAAATTAATGAATGAGGAATATGAACAATTAAAGGTAATTTTATTTAAAATTACCATTATGTCAAAAGAAACTCAACCTTTGACAAACAGATATGAAAGAAAATGAGAAACACATTAAAACAGCACAGTGTCTCAGAACTTGTCCTGCCAAGCATGGACTTGCTCACAAGACTCCCTTTCCCAAAGAGACCTTAGTGCTGAATTATTCACTCAGTTCAAGGCATTATATCTATATATATGCAATACACAGATATACACACACATACATATGTAATAAAAGAATAAAAGAGTAGACTAAAAGACAGACTCCAGCTCAGGGTTGGAGGCTTTGGATTGGAACAATGAATCTTTGTCTTTTGCATCCTAAGCTATCAGTTATTTCAGAGAGCTATTTCTTTTATCTTTCTTCTGGACTACATAAAGTTTTCAAATAGAAATCTAGACAGAAGAACAAATTATTGCAAATTATTTTGTTTTTATTAAATGGTAATTTTTAAAGGGGAGAAAGAATTGTTGCTAAAGATGTTATCAAACTTTGGTGACTGAAATTCTTGCCGCAAAAACAAAAGACTCTTTCTTAAACTACTTCTCACTTTAAAAAAAAAAAAAAAAAGGTGAAGAACCTGTGCTGCATTTTTAGATAAAGACTTAACAAAAATTAACAGAAGTTTTTTTTTCCTGTTGCCAGTTTTCAAAGATGCAAATTTTACTGCAAATGTGAATTTTTAAACAGGACAGAAAACCAAAATCCTGACTACAGCAGGACTGAATTTTTCTTGCACCAGCTAATATTACTGAGGTTTCAAATATATTCTCAATCCAAATGAGGATAGCACTGGAGCTTCAAAAAAGGCAGCCAGCATAACATGGCCATCATGAAAAATAGCTGGAGTTCAAAGGACTGCAGAAGAGGTGCCCTGATAAATCCAGAAACCACCAAGCTAGTTAGTATTCTATGGTATTTCTTTCTCCAAGTCTATTCAAAAATTAATTTTGCACAAATGGCATTTATCAGACAGCTATTTATCATAACCAATTGTCCAATTATTAAAGAATTCATCTGGGATGTGATCCCCTATTCAAGTTCATTGTCTGACAACAGCCATCTCAAGTACTTACAGCTCTCATGACCTTGGATTTCACCAAAAATACTGAGGTCTTTAAAGGGATTTTCAGAGGTAAGTAATCCTCTCTCTTTCAAAATATCTATACTTCTGCACTGATAACAGGAGACAGAATAAAAAGTCAAGATAACATCAGTAGGGTGAGGACTTCCTAAAGTTGGTCATTGTCACTGCCAGTGACTTAATCCACATATCTGTGCTTCAGCCTCCCACTACTACAGGTAGCATCAAATTTTGTAAATGCTTTTAATTGATGAATAAAAATATCAAACTTCAATTTATAAGTACAACATTGCTTTTTAACTTGAGGTCACTTCTAAACCTTGTACATCAGTTGCACAATCCGGGATGACACATACTATCATTTCCCTGTAAACAGAAAGCTCCTGATTGCTTTGAAAGCAAAGCTTTCCACTCTTGCCCTGAAGTGACGATAGAAAAGTTACAATAAGTTCTGATTCACCTCAATTATGAGAGGTAACATCTGGTCTCATTGCATATTCATTAAGTCCATTTGAGCCAGATTTTTCATTTCTAGATGTAATGGCTTTGGGAATAACTAGATATTAATTTGTTTCAAACTGAGCAGCATCAAAGGAAATACTGGAGTGCTGCTCATACTAACGAGAAGCTGCTGCCACCTCTCGCTTGCACAGTTCAGCAAAGGGAAATAGGATGGTTCACCTCAAAATAGTTGTATTCTTTTCTCCTTTAATATCTTCATGATTAATTTTTTCCCCTCTTCCTCAGATGAGAAAGAAAACAGATGGAAACACATTTTCTCAGCTGATGCCTCCTGCTGAAGGACTGTCTTTCATGTTTCTTAAGGAAAATTCATCATTCAGTAACAGTCACATCTTTCTTTCCCATGTACCAGCAAGGCAGTAGTCTTATAACTGATTTTTTTTCTTCTTTTTGCAGGGGAAGCATTGATATTAATAACCCTACTGCTGGGGTTTTAAAAGAACCCACAGAACCTGAAAAAATTCCCCCAGAAATTCAAGCAGAGACAAATTAAGAGAGGGGATTCAGCTCTCTACAGAATAAACCAACCACCTCTCCATGCCCTAAACATCTACATAGATATGTTCTGTCCAATCACTGCATCTTTTGAGTAGTAATGCCTTTTCCTTTCCATACGTACTGTTAAAATTGCCATCAAATGCATGCTGGGAATCTGAGCCACCTAGAGATTAAAGGCCAGTTTTTCAACTGTATTTAGCACTCAGTGGCACAGACAAAGATTTAAAGTATTTTCAAGTACTAGAAAGAGAATGCAGATATAACAACTCCATTACTACTCATGACTTCAAACCATGAGCTGCAGAGTTTTTCTCCAAATCCTTTAATGGCCTGACAACATTCACTTACGGAAGAACGTGGAAATTCTGTTGTAAAGAAAAGTACTGAACCTGGATCTGCCAGGATCTAGCAGGAAGGAGCAGAAATTAGGATTTAATGGCTCCCAGACATTAAGTCAACCTTCTGACCCTCAGATCTAACGTATATGGTGAAAAGACACCAGCAAAATTAGTTTTTATCCCTTTAAAGCTGTATAAAACCTTTATGTATAAAGGAAAGAGGGCTTTGGACATGAGAATCTGCCCCCATATCTACACAGGCCAGGCCACACAGAAAATTGGAAAACAAATATTAGATTTCACAATTGTAAGATATGTTATCTCTCTGTGCCTTTGCAGACAGTGTGAGGTGGGAAACCCAACACTGTGAGGAGTTTAATCACTTGGCTAAAGACCATGGGACTGCCAGGTCCCTGCCACCTACCGTCCCATCCCCACCACATGCCAGGATCCTCAGGTTTGGCACTTTTCTGTACAGCTCCAGCCTGCCCAGGGACAGAAAGGGGGGGGGGGGAAGGAGAAAAATGTAAGAACAGTAATGCAGACATTTTTCATGCATTTTTCTGAGTGAGAGTGTAACCACCGCTTACTGCACTTCCAAATATTCATTACTAAGAATATGGGTAGAGGCGGAAATGCAAAACCACTAGAATGTGAAATGGGGCCTTCCTCCATGTTAGGCAGCACCTCCTGACAAGTGTTTGATCAGTTTAGTATCTTCCCAGATTTTCATATTCCCTCTAGGGAGGTCAAAATCTTTCATTTTTCTCTTACCCTAAAGCAAACAAATTTAAACACTGAGGTTTAAAAATAATATTTAATGTTCTTCGACTTGCTGAGATACTATTTCTTAGTCTCGTATAATGTGACAGCTTCTTCAACTAGCGTATTTTAACATCACAGAAGGCAAGAATATGTGATTTAAATATCAACAGGGGAGACCACAAAAAGCACCCATTGAAGTCTTGTTCCTTCAGTTGCACCCTTCAGAAAGCCATAATGAAATATCTTCTAGTGAAGGGGGGAACATGCACACATAGAGAGTTGAGTGACCAGAAGACCTAACCCTCCTTTTGCCCATTACACAGCTCTGAAAAATGTATGTCTAACTTAAAGCTTCTAAACATCATGAGAGAGCAGTAGTGTAGGTGTTTCTGCAGGAAAATAAAAATCTTGGGTGCCTTGAATAGGAAACACTTGGACTATTCTTCTACAGGCAAATATTTGATTTTCCATTATTGCTGTAAAATATTTACAGTAATAATATTTACAAAAACCTACAAAACAAATTTACAAAATGTGAATGTAGTTCTGAACAGAGGATTAAGTAAAGCCAGTATCCCCATGTCCAATACCACAAAAAAAATAGTTTTTTAGACCTTGGCAGCAAGAATCAGCCCTTTAAAGAGAGGTACTCTCTCTCTTGGAAGAGGCTTGCACTTCAATTATTGTCTCGCTAAGCTGAATTAGTTACTCAGTGTGCAGGCACAGTTGCACAGTGCTGCCAGGAGGCACCCCTCCCCACTGGAATGCTCTTTCACTAGGGAATGGTCAGGCTCTGGGATCCTCAGTGAACTTTGGAGCCACCTGGACCTGGCTCTGTCTGTTCATGGGGGCACCTCCTGACCTCTTCTCACCAAAGCCCCCACTGCAGCCCTTCCCTTTGCTACCAAAACCTGGCTATGTAAATCTCATACAGTCACTAATCCAGCCAAGCTAAATCTTTTCCTGTTTTCCTGATCAGACCAGAAACAGGGGGCACAGCAATGAAGGCTCCAGTACTTACGCATCTCTTGGCCCTTCCTGAGAGAGATCAAAGACCTGGCGTGGATTCAAATACCACATAAACATTTGGAGAACCTTGGTGCCCTGGCAAGAGAGAGAAATCAAAGGAAGGGAAGTTATGAGCAGTTTAATGATTATTGGAAATAATAGTGTGCATTTTTCTCTACATTTTAACTACTTTTCTTTTTTTCTGTACTTTATAAAGCAAACATAAAACAAGAAGACAAACTAGAAAGTAGCATAGCAAATGACTGCTCTGTAGAATAGCAATCCAGGACAAGGTGCACATTCAGGTATATAGACCAGTTTCAACAGCACAGATGGTCCATAAGAACAGGCATTTGGGGTCAGACCAAAGGTTTGTCTCCCACAGCAACCTGTTCTCCTGCTTCTCACCACCTGCAACAAGAAGAAACCTCTGTTATCCCACCTCACCCTCAGCTAACCATGACAGCAAGAATTTGAACGAGATTGTAGCCAAAGTCTCCATTACACTGGACAGCGTGCTGCCTAATGTGGCAGCAAGCAGTGGCAGCGCTCTGACCTCCACCATCACCATGATGATCATTCATAATTGTAACCTCTATCATCTAATGAAGCAGGAGTCGAGGACTTTGTGGGGTACAGCTGTCCCAATGATCCCTCACTTGGTGCAGTGTGGCCAGCCCATCACCTAAAGATATAATTTCTGTTTTCTCAAACTCTGGGGTTCATATTCCCATGCAAATTCCTTCCTTCATGTTCTGCCCAGACACAAAGTGATAGGAACTCTTACTAGCAGCAGAGAACTAAGAACTCTATGGGCTGAGCTTGTACTCTAATTCAAGAATGTCTTTCAGATATGGCCTGAGGGTACACATCAGGAATTTTCCATAGCTCTCCCTCCCTAGGGATTGCTCTTCTGCCTGACACCTTCCCTGAAGAAGAACTAAGAATAGCAGCCATTGTACCTGGGAAAAGGTATAAGAGAGAAAATAATTGTGATGTTTGCCCTAAGTATTCTTCCAGTCTCAGCTGTGTGCAGTTCATAGAACGCTTGAACCAGAGGGTGGTACAGGATTTCACAGTTGTCATTTCCAAATATGTCTTCCAGCCTGTATAAATGTTTGGCATCCACAACATCCTATTGCAAGAAGTTTTTCACTGAACTACAGACTGAGAAGAACCAGTTTTTTTCTTTTGTTTTGAATCAGTCTAAACAGTTTTATTTGATATCTTCCCTAATTTTAACAGAGGAGAAAATGACCAGTGCTATGCTACTCTCTATGCTCTATAGGCCTCTGTTGTATCTTACACCAATCTTTTCTATTACAAAGTCCTGTTTATCAAAAGGCACTCAGATTCTTTGATATTCAAAAAGTGGCAGAACCAGGAACATATTCACTTGGGTAAGTATTCATTCCAAGAATCCTAAGGAAGAAGTCTGCTGCACTTTAGTCACTAAAACTTGTCCTCTGTGGTACAGTACAAGACCATTAATGATTCGTTTTAGATGCCATAGGAATATGTCATTTCACATTCAGTTATTTCAATAGCCTTTCCTAGTAAAGTTAAACCACTTTTTGGACAAAAGGTAAGTCTAAAACTTCAGTGGAAACCTAAATTTTCTGTGAAAAGATGAAATCTGAAAACCTCCAAACTTTTCAATTCCTTTCAAGAATCTGAAGACAGGAATATAACTACTCAAATACTCAAATATCCACTTCAGTCATCCAACTCTAGTGAAGTAGAAAGGCCATTCCACAGAGAAAGGACCTCTTCTGAAGAATGTCTTCAGGTTTCTTCAGGTATAATCCTTTCTATCTGACTGGCCAAGAAATAGTATCATTTGCACAAACCTGCAGTATAACTCAAACTTTGCAATCCAGACCCAGCTGACACTTTTACCTGATTCCCTCCACTTTTTGGATTGACAAAAACCAGCAGTGGCTTCATGAGTGGAGAGGAGATAGGCTTTATCACAAAAGGCCGGCCCTTGTTATCCTGAGAAACAGAAGCAAGAAACAGCTTTAGTACAAGTTAGCACACACAGAAGACCCAACCTGGTTCTGATGAAAGTACCTCATGTACTGGAAATAGTACAGCCATGTCAGTGTGCAGCAGATGAAAGTAATTTATCCAGCTGATACAACAAAATAAAATAAGAGGTGGAAAATACCATTCCAGAGTAGCACACAACTATCTCAAAATTCTTTCGAGATTATTTTTTACCCTATGCCCTGCAATTATTCACACAACACCAATAATGTATCAGATACAGTGTTATTGCTAATACAAAGATTTTTTCCAAATAAAAATAGTATGAGATAAGCGATTTATTCCATTAATTCAGTCTAACAGACAGGCTGCAGAAGCACTAATTTGCAGATAATCTGCTCTCAAATTCTTGGCCTTACAGCCTTCCCATATTTGAACAAATGCCACAGATCTAACATGACACATCAGTGAGGAAACTATTTGCCTCCCTACTCCCTAGCCCCTGCAGTACACCCACAAGCCCAATAATGAGAGCACTGTCCTGGGCTCTAACAGACACAGATTCCACTTTCTGATCTGCAGCTCTCCCACTGTGCAGGAAAGGACTTGAACCAGAGAGCCTGGGATATGCAGGTTCCACCTCTCCCATGAGGCTGTTTGTCTATATAATTAACCCATTAGGAAGGATCTGGAAGGTCCAAGGTCTTCTATAAGGCACATGTTAATCAAACCAATAGATCAATAATCTGTACTTTCTTTCTATGGTCCAATTTTAATATTAGATCCCCTGAAGAAGACATCCTAAAATGGATCACATCTGGACCTCAGTCTTGCATCAGTGCACTCACCATGGGTCTCATAACCCCAGTTTCACATCCTTGTTTTGCTTAGTGGAAAAAAAAGGGTGTGAGCTGAATCTCTTACATTCCAAGGGAACACTCTTTCATTAGGGTCCTGTTCCTCCAAGAGTCTGGTACATTTTTTCTTGAAAATAATCAACCCAAAAAATAAACTTTTCATACAAGTTTTATCTCTTCTAACAACAAATTCAATATCATGTCATTTCATAGGGGAAAAATATATTAAATACTTCAGTGAAAAAATAGTTTTAAAAAGCCTAAAAACTTTTAAGTCTGTCTTTAGACATTTAAACAAAAGGAGTATGATTTCCAAAGCACTCGGCTACCTACTTCATTTCCTCTTTTGCTGGCTTTTCTTTTAAAGGATGTTCTCTTCTTTCGTCTTGTTGAAGTCTTTAAGGAGGTCTGCATCAAAAAAGAAAGGATACATGAAAAGCAAAACAAAACTTAGAAGACAGGCCCAGACAGAGTCCCTTTACGAAGCTCTTCCATGCATGTCCACTTGGAGAATGATAAGAGTATCTGGCACATGCTTGAAATTTAAATTACATGCGCTGCATGCTTTACACTTCCACACCACCGTTTATGGAGAAAGCCACACACGGAGACCAGACTGGTGCTTTGGAACTGGAAACTTTCCCACGCTGTGAGGGGGGAAGAAAGATCAGATGCTCCCATAGACTCACATAACACCACATGTTGTACCTGCCAACCCTCCCAATAGGGGTAGGAGACGCCCATTTCCCCTTCGGGGCTCCAGTCTCCTGCCCAATCAGGCTCGTCTCCTGGTATGGAGACAACCTGCATAAAGATGTAATAAAAAAACATGATAAATAAGATATTTTTCATGTTTTTTTGTTTGTTTGTTTGTTTATTTGCTTGCTTGCTTTATTTTTTTTTTTTCTTTTAAAAGAAAGAAAGCAACAAATTTTAGCTCTGGCAACCATTATGACTCAACATAATGTAGGCCACCATGGCATATGATGCTGGTAGAGTCAGTTCCAGCCTACCAAGAAGCTTGTGTAATCATCTGCTAAGGAACAAACTGAATTGTTAATTTTTAAGGATTTAAGTAAAGAAGGTGTTCATGGGGTGATTTTTTGTGTTTTTAAATAACAATATCACTTAACTGTATAGGAAAAAAATGTACAAGTGCTTGTATTTTTGCAGAACCTATTAAAATAGAACTTATGTCAAGGTTATTCTCCAGACAAATGACAGTTTGCTCAGTGTTACTGAGCAAAAAGATGTTCTAGTGTGATAAGAACAGTCCAAAAAAGGGGAATTTTATTATATTTTTTTATGTATTTCAATTCATTGATTGAAATTACACCTGCAGGAAACCCTAATAAGCTTTCCATAATTGAAATTTTGTCTTTTGGGAAATATTCCAAATATTTTTGCAGTATTTCAACTTCTAGTTTAACCATCACCAGGAAATAAAGTAGCATGAAGAATTAGAAGAAAGTTCATTTCTTTCTTTTTTTTTTTTCCTGGATATGAGAGAGAAAGCGGAATTCACTCAGCTCATCTGAAAGTTAATTTCTGTCCTGACTTAGTGGTACATCAGAAGTGTGCCACTAAGGAAAATCAACAAGCAGATATCATCAAATTTGTAAAAAGTTATATTTGTTCTTAATCCTGCTCACTAACCCACATCAACAGGAATAGCTACTGTTTTGTTTAATACACATCAACCACTATCAGAATTTCAGGACTTGAGTATGACACATCAGATACACAAGTTAATGCTTCCACATCCCTGAGAAGAAAAACCAACAGCTATCTAACTGAAATACCTAAAGACATTGTTCTCTATCACAGTAGACCAAGAGAAGCCTGCCACAAAGCACAAGGTCCCAAGCTCCCAGCATTCCTGGAGAAGGAAATAGTCATGCCTTATTGTTTACTGAAAATACAGAAGACAAGACAGCTCTGTAGAGCAGTTTCATGAATTTAGTGTTTTTGACCATATTTTGAGCAAACACCTAAAGAAGTGTTCGTACTCTTCCCTACTCTGGTACAAAGGGATCCTGAAAGCATGATAAACCGTAAAGACTGCACTGATACCAAGTGAATCAGCAATCCCATCTGCATCGTCTTGTGTTGCCCTACTTCAGTAGTCACACTGACTGCAGGCAAAAGTCTTGATGCCAATGGAAAATTATGAGTGCATTACATTCAAAGCTGCCTCCCATGGGGGCCCGGTTCCTCAGGCATTCTCTGAAGGATTCTCCCTGGATTGGGGCAAAACAGTGGGCAGAGAGAGGAGATCTAGTCTATCCACACTCTTGTTAGCAGTGTGCTGAAAGCTCACATGCCTGCCAAGGGTAAAGACAGTTCAGTAAAATCCCAACTAACTATAAAAGAATAATTTAAAGAATGTTTAAACGTAGTTGTCATTAAATTCCACTATAATGTACCTAACAGTGAGGTGGGAAAACACAAAGAGTTATATTAAAGAAACAGTTTAAGGCTAAGCCTCCATTAATGATTATAACCATTTTCATTCCCATACTCAAAAAGGCACTAAATGCTGCATCTCAACAATGTTATTTCACCTCTTTATTTTTAATCTTTTTAAACATGCCTACACCTATAGTAGGCATGTTTAACAGAACCTAAAACTTTGCTACAGTAATTGCAACCACTTGTCTGTAGCAGGTAAACTGCAAAAAGCTGCTAAAACACACCCAGGGTTTTGTTGCAAACATGCAGAAAAGTAAAAGCCAAAGAGTATCAGCAGTCTTTGCACACTGAAGTGAATAAATGGATACATAATACCTTGTTCACAGAACAAGGTAATGAGTATTTTGTAAACATAATGTCATTCACAAGGAACCTCATAGCAAAGCATACCTTTACATGGGCACCATAGGTAAATCCTAACTTGCCTCTAGAGAGGAAACCTCTCCTTTGTGGCTGTCAGTTTGTCCATCTTCAAAAAGAGATTTTTCACATTACTGAATGGTCAGTATAGCTCTCAGAAAGCTTCGGTAGATGAGCAGAAGAATTGGAGTCATTGGATGCTGTTGGATGGTGTGAAGGCCACAGACAAACCCAATGAAACCTTGCAACCTTTCCCTTTACAACATGTCATTCCCAGTTTTCAAAGGCTTTTAGCACATTGATTTTAAAATTACTTAAACAACGAACAGCATCTCAATGGAAGTTCAATTTTGACCATCTTCTGGTTGTTCACTGTGCTGGGACACATGGAAAGGAGGGGGGTGGTGGCCCATCCCCCATGGAGGCCACATAGAAAGCACATGGTCCTGAGACAAAGGGAGCAGGGGTCTTCTCTAGGAGCCTCCCCTGAGGCTGCAGGGACCAATCAGAGACCTGGGTTGGTGATTGACAGCCCAGGAAACCAATTAGAACGCTGTTTCACTTTTACGAATCACAGGAAAGAAGTTAGTTTTGTGTCTTTTGCTTTCGGTGGGGCAGGGGAGAGGAGCTGGCAGGAGCTCCGGGTCCCAGCATGGGGCCCGGCCTGGGCTGAGCCCCGGGAGGAGGAAGGGCCCAGCCCCCGGATGACTCCCAGCCCCGGGAAGGCCCCGGGGTGGACTCGGCTCTGGCCCTGGCGGGCCCTGGCTCCCGGATGGCCCCGGGAAGGGGGCCCAGCGCAGCCTCGGCTCGGCTCGGCTCGGCTCGGCTTGGCTCGGCTCAGCTCGGCTCAGCTCGGCTCGGCTCGGCTTGGCTCGGCTCGGCTCGGCTCGGCTCGGCCTGGCCCGGCCCGGCTTCAGGCCTCGCACAGCGGCAGAAAGAAGTCCAGCCATTTCATCATCTTGAGTGGCTGCGTCTTTTCCAGCATGGCTTCAGCCTCGATCTTTACCGTTTTGAATACAAGTTTAACTTTTAGTGCCTGAATGAGACTTCGGATTTTCCTGAGCTCCCCAGAACGGAAAGCATGAAGCAAGAGGAATTACAGAAGTCAGCAGAAAGAAGACAAGTTCTTATAGAAGGAGAGAGATCTGGAAAAGTCGCCACTGATAAGTAGCTTAAAACCTTTTTTTTTTTTGTGGGCTTTAGAGGATCATTACTTTACTTAAAATTCCTTTAAACTGTAGAATATACTTGGGGAGGTTAAAAGTGCCTGAGAAGAAAACCTTTTTTGCCTTGAGAAATGGGCCCTGGGAAATGGAGCTCTCTGTCTTTGGGACTGGAATTGGACAGAGACATTTGAGTGAAGAGTGAGATGAAGAGTCTTTTTGTGTTCTCAGCAGCCTGCCTTTAAAATGACACCCCATGTGTTTTTTCAGCAACCCATATACAGCTCTGGAAGGACTGTGAAAATGGGAGGAAAAATCATAATTTGTAGTTTCCGGGCAGATGCAAATTATGAGAGTGAGACACCCTCTAGGCCTAAACAAAAAGAAGGGGCTTTTCTCTCTTGAGTGAACTGAAATGATTATTTAAGTGAATAACTGACCGAAGTTTTTTTTTTTCTGTATGTTGCTGGTATGAAGGAAGGGGGAGGAGGGAATAATCTGGAAATCTCATCCTGAATTGTTTTGTGTTGTTAATAAATTTTCTTGTATCCTTTTGAAGCTTTAAGCCTGCTTTGTCTTTACTCCTAAACTCGATCCCCCCCAAAAAATTAAATATATTAAAATTGGCAACCCCAGTCACACCGTGACATTCACAAACCACTATCAGACAAGTCAGCTGCACTCAGCAACTGAGGAAATAAAGAAATAAGCCAGAAACAGAACTAGAACTAGCTCACAGTTTTCAAAGGAGGATAAGAAAACAAGTTTACTTACCTTGAACAGAAAAATCTTGCAATTTTACCGTTTACTGCCTTTGTCTTCCCAAACGGAAGACAGACTAAAACAGTAAATCCATAAGTTGGATCCTCCTTATCATCTACTTTTCTGCCACAACACAAGCAAGTCCATTGCCAGAGCTAACGCCACTTTGGCTACCAAACCTCACCTATAACAAAATACCATAAGTCAGCAAGGGTGACCCACTTCACAAACTAGGAGATGGAATTGAATATTCTTCATCTTGCAATCAGTTGCTTACAAGAAGCAAAAGCTCCCCATTTAGACCATAGGTTGTCAGCATAAATTTGTTCTTAACCAATTACACCATGATGCTTCACTAGCACAACACTGTTGGTAACAAGACACAGAGTGCAGTCTTTGTGCAAGCCTAATATTTGAAAGGAGGTGACCCATGTTGTACAAAATAAGCATGGAAAACCATTTTTGTGGCAATCAAAGAATAAAAAATCATAAAACAGGGCAAGGTTTTGCTACAAAATGCCATCTTATTTACTTAAAGGAAACCACAAACAAACAGGATGCAGGCACCGCTAAAATCAATTTTATATGAGCAGGGAATTCAGTTCAGGACTTGTCTGTGACCAGTATAAGTAGTTAGTTAGACCTGAGGAAATATTTTATACCCAAAATCTTCTAGCCATATTTGTTCTGACTGTGGAATATGTGAAAAACAGATTGTTGGTTACACATTCATTTTTTTAATGTGAAATTAGAACAATTTTTAAATATTGTGTTTGAACTCTCAGGATCAAGTGATGTGAAAATTTCAGTGTTTACCAAATATTTCTACAGGGTGAAGAGGGTCATAATGCATAAAAGCAGAGCTGGCCAGAAACAGCAGGAGAGGAAAAATATTTCCTAAGAAAACAATAAATAAGAAAACAAGGCTTCTGCCAAAAATCTGAAAACATAGCCAAAAGATATATCACTATTTCCTAAATAAGGACATATTTCCCATAACTCCAATGGGTGCTATTAGGAAGCTTCATGAAAATGCACCCATTGTCTGTGTTAAATACAATTTTCATCTATTTAATGCTTCATCTACTCAAGATAAGGTTTTGCATGCTACTGACCATGAATTTCAAGGACTAGAGATGTGAAGGCAAAATAATAATGAAGTCTTTTCTCTGTGCTCATGACTCAGGCACACAAAGCTAACATATACTTTCTTTTAGTTTAATATTTTAAGCCTTTATTTAGAAGATATTTTTTTCCCATAAATTATAATTATCTGGATTAGATTTATTTTTAATTTGAAGTCTAAAAAAAATGGATAAGAAAGCAAATTCTCTACAAATATTATAAGGAAGGTACTCTGCTTTGGACAAAAGCCAAATCAAAAGAAAATTACACATCTGGGTTTGTTGGGGTTTTGTTTGTTTGTTTGGTGGTTTTTTGGGTTTTTTTCCTCTTTCACTAAAAATTAAATAACATAAAAATTAAAAGGGTTGAAGAAAAGCTTCTTTTAGTGAGGTCAAACATGGATACATCTGTCAAACACCACATAGTTGCTGAAAATTAGCCAAGGATATTAAGTCCCTGCCAAGAACCCAAACATTCCTCAACGAAAGAGAAAAAAAGTATTTCTCTGGAGAAGACTGAGTAAAACAGAAAAATAAGAACATGGGGGAAATCTACAAATGCCAAAAAAGCCTTTTGTTCTCAGAATGAGTAGTCTAGGTGTCTTGCTCTGCTCTCTCTTCACCTAAAGGTGACTTTGGTTGACTTTTTGGTTACTCTATCCATATATTTCCCCTACCAATCTGCCCCTTGTCTTCACCAGCTTCCTACTCATGCCCTGTCACATCTGTCACATCCCTAAACTGGAACTAAAAACAGTGTCAAAATTTAGGCCTCAGGTCTTTTTTCTGGTTTCATGGACTACTTTTGTCTTAGTGCTTTGGCTACAGCCTGAAATTCTTAGCTTCTTCTTGAGTACCAGGAAGCAGAGTCAAAAAGACCAGGTTACTTCCCAAGGATGGACTGAAATAAAGAATATTATTCTGAAATAGAAGTTTAACCAGCAATTCTGACTCCCTGATATGTTCGCTGTGTGTTTCTTTCAGCTCAACTTGGAGTAAAAACCGACTTGCAAAGAAAAAGTTATTCTTGCATGATGTGAACACCCTTTTAATTTTTGGCCAGCTCACTTTTGGTTATCTTTTCTCCCTGTTGTGTTCAGCAGTGAATTACAGTCTCCAAGACCTACCACATCCATCAAAAATACTTTGACGTCCAAGTCTGTTATGTGCAATTCAATGAGCATGTTGGTTTACTGCTGACTGCGTAAGACCCGATTCTTTACTTGTCCATTAAAGGCAAATTCAGAGCGATGCCAGTCCAGACACAGCCAGTTCTTACTGCACTTCAAGTCAATGCTTGTGAAGTTCTTCCCTGTACTTGCTCAGCTCTATTTAATGAAACATGCTTGACTGCCTACCACACAGAGGATGTCTTGCAGTATGCTTGCTGAACTCACAGTTAAAGGAACAACTCTGAGCTGTTTGTTGCTAATCATCTCAAACAGGGAAATTTACTGAAGGACTTGATGGAGGGGAAAGAGGATACAGGTTCATAACAACCATTGATGTATGCTGAGTTTCAGGGATAGAGACAGGGTTGAACAAGCATGCCTTGGAGAAGGAGGAGAAGCAGAGAAGCCAGGCTGGCCCTGCACAGCCAGACCGGCCCTGCACAGCCAAACAGCTTCAGAAACAGACATCAGCATGCAGTTACCTGAGTTTTCTTCACCTTAATGATCCAGGTGGGAGGCACAATGACAGCAGCATGAGCCCCCAGGGAACATGGCTCCTCAATGTGATGCAACATGAAACAAGTGACTTTGTTATGAAACTGGAAGAGAAGAAAAGAGTAGAGTCACGAAAGAGGACAAGAAAGACAAACGGGAAGCCTGCAGAAGTAGAAGAGGGTGATGGTACAGTAACTGGAGCAATATTCCCAACTCCACAGTCTTCAAGTCCTTCAAAGCACGGAGATTTAGGACATGTAAGTAAAGATTATCTTCCTAAGCCAAGTCTTCTCAGAAAAAAAATAAAAACAAAAATAAAAACAAAAATAAAAACAAAACCAAAAACAAACCAAGACAAACAAAAGAACCCAATCAAGAAATAAAATAAAAACCCCACAATTACTCCTAGTTAAACCCAGACACAGTCTCCTGAAGTACTTTCCACTTACCGCCAGCTTGCACCAGGAACAACTGATGGCCACAATCTCTTTACTGTGGAAGGAGAATTTCTGCTGAAAGCCCTGTAATAACCAGGGGAAAAAGAAAGGATTAAATTCCTCTTGACTATAAGAAATTATATACCTCTAACTCCAGCCAGATGAGTGTGCTAGGCAAGAAGATTTTTAGGGGATAAAACAATTACAGGAGGTAACAGAGAAGGCTCTTCCACTGGAGTACATTCACACAATTCTTTTGAAAGGTTTTCTGCAAAATTTTACACTGTTTCTTAAATTTTTTTTCTAGTTAAAAATAACGGAAGAAATGGAGAAGAAATGTCTATTTTAATTTTTAACGGATTTCTACAGACCTGAAGGTTTCAGATTTTCTGTTGAACAAAGTGTTCTATCATTGCAGCCTTGTTTGTTCTAAATATAAACTATAATTTGTATTTTCCTTCTTCTTTTTTAATGACAGAACAAAATTAACTACAATGTCTCTCTGGGAATGTTCTGACAGGGAAACGAAGTAATAGAGTTTATTGTTTTATTGAACTGACTCAGATTAAAATCTTTCCATTAAGTTCCAAAAAAACCATTATGGCGTGATGCAGATCACAGAATTAAAATGAAATATTTCTTTAAATTTTTAAATGTAAAGAAACGAGAAAATGCAGCTTTGCACCCCAACCAGAAAATGCAGCTTTGTTCTCCTAGAGAGGTGCTTCTTTCTATAGAATGCAATATGATTTTCCTGGAAAAGATAATTGAGTCATATATATCCTTCTGCATCTATCACAGGCAAAAAATACTAAGATACAGTCTGCAATTTTGAGCTGAGTTAAAGCTTATTTTAATCAGAGAAAAAAATTGATTTGGGTTGATGGCTGGAGAGATAGAAAGTCCACAATTTCAGTGAACAGTTTGTCACAGTTGCCTTGACTACTTAGATTTCAAATTTGCAGTTGATTGGATCCTTTATTCACAGCCTCCCATCAATCCTCTCTACCTCTGTCAGTAGCCCATCACCCCCCAGAATTTTCTAATTCAATCTCTCTATCAAGTGATGAATTTGCAAGTCAGTTTTCTTTACAGCAAGCTGATTAATATATAAATCTTCTATATGCTGGACAATGCCCAAGACTCAAAGCAAAAAAAAAAAGTTATAAACTGATTTAGTAACATTTAACAGGTTCATTGCCTCACTGCTTCTGTTATTGAAATCCTTCTTATCCTGCAGGACAAATCAGCCTATTAGTGCTCAGTGAAATGACAAGCACACCAAGGAGGAGAATTAAATAAACAACTAAAAAATACCATGCAGAGATCCCTTGGTCTTCCTAAGTGAGAGATTGAGCTACAATCTGTCTAAACAGGGTGGCTGAGGACAATTCTATTGATACTCAGAAGGCAAGGAAGTTATACCTGCCTGCCCAGAATGCACAAGTACATCCTTCAGCTTCATCTACAGGTCTCCCCAACAAATACTCAAACCAGTTTGCCACATGGACCGCATCACCAGGACCAACTCCTGAAAAGGTTTGTGTCACCCCTGGCTAGATTCTTGGGGTTTTGCTTCAATCCTTCCCCTAATGCCTCAGGTTTACATTCAAAGAAATTCAAAGAGTATATTCTTCATAAGTGATAGTGATTTGGCATATTCAGGTTTAGCAAAGGAGTGTAGTGAAGTGGCTTAACAAAGACAAGCTGGCCAGATACTTCTGGCTGAGCACATCTTGTCTGCCATTCAGTGTGGGCAGTAACTGTGATACAGGTGCCGGATCAGAGGTCTGACACTGGACAAAACACTCTTTCCTCATTTACTTACTCTAGTGCTTCACAATGTCTCTCATGAATCTCACTCCTCCTTGTTCCAAAGTGCATTCAATAAGAAAGAATTATTTCAGTCCCTCATGGGCATGAAGTGTTTTGGTTTTTTTCTGCTTTGTAATATCCGGAGGGGAAACTCTTCTCTCTCAAAATCTCCAATAATAAAAGTCTAAATTCAGTCCATTAATTCAACAGCCCATCAACTGTGCATTCTAAACATACGGACTGAGCTTGTCTGGTTTGGGATGGATCATTTTTCATTTATTTAGTAAGTCATTTGTCTTTTAGAGAGTCATTAGAGAAAATGATACAGCAATAAAAACATATTAATGGTAAGTAGCAATAAACCATCACTTTCTTTCCTCAAATTGCTTTACGAATGTGAGCTAATTCTTCCTAAGGATACAAGTTTCAGGTAAAATAGCATTTATTTGAAAGCTAGCTTTACAAATAAAGTAATTTACAAAATTGATAAAATAAACTGTGCACTGTAAGTCACAGTGAAACAGGGTCTGTTGGACTGAAACATAGGAACTCTACATAGTTCACTAGAAATCATATTTTCTGCCTTCTCTGAGTGAGAAGGAACACTGAATTTCAGATATCTTCAATCATTCAAGGAGGTCTTCTGCACCAAATTAGAAATTTTGAGATAGAAAATTAATTTCATCATTTTGAGAACATCAGCCTAACAGTATATGATTAGCACTGATTCTCCAGCAACCAATCCCTCCACAACACCTGAAACCACACGTCGTAAGCTGTTCCTGTAGAAATAAACAGTTGAGCACACCAGAAAATATGTACTTTTAGGAAAAGAGCACCTCAATGTCCAAAAACGAGCTTCTGTTGGTAATTTAACCTGTCTGGGTAGTCTGGATTAAAGTACAAATTAACATAGACACCTGTGCACATAGAGATTACTAGTCCTGATGTGTTCTTTTTATATTCTCAGAAGTATTTATTATTAAAGATTATTTTCACACCAGTATTAGGGCTACTAATAATATTTTTTACAATTATTTTCCTACAAAATATTTTCTCGTTTTAGTGCTCTTAGAGATACGCTAATGCAACATAACTGTAGGGGAGCCAGGTATTATTGCAACTCAAATACAGACTGCAATAGAAGCACTTGGATGGTGATCTCTGCTAAAATAACAAAGAACTAGAATAGCCTTTCAAACACTAGAAATTTCAGTCTTAACTTTACATGCAGCTCTGCATCAATCCATAGGACTTTAAATGGACCAGTGACAGAGACACTGTAGCTACATACTGCATCTTTATGGAAGACATCCCACTCTGGACACCACAAAAGGTTAAAGCAATAGTGTCTGTTTAGTATTATAATCCAAAATATCTTCTTAGTCTCAGAAAACCTCTCAGTCACTGCTAACTGGAAGCATATGAAAAAAAGATTTATTTTCATTCATACTTAAGCTTCTGTTGCTGCACATAGTTATGAAATGAATGCTGGGCTGTTGCATCTAGTTCTTGCTTGGGGTGATAGCAAGTAAAGGAGGAGGAAAGGCCTTTGCAAGGGTTTTACAGAGATGTTTATTTCAGTCACGCATCTGCACCATCCAGGGTTCAGGGAACAAAGGCGAAGGCCTTGTGGGAGGGTTTAGGTTTGGTTCATGGGATGAGCAGGCAGGGAGAACTTTAGGGACCAATTACCATGGGACAGGGGGTGTCCAAGGGTGGGGTTAGGGCAAAAAGGCCAACAGGGGAACAGAGTGGGAGTGACCGAAATGCTGACAGGCAGGGACAGGGCATGGGGTTAACTAGAAAACAAAACAGGGCTTGCATTGGCTAGATAAAACAGGATTTGCTATTAAGAGAAGGCAGCTGAGAGAGGCCTCTTGTTTTCCTTAATTGGGAATGCCTTTCTGGGTCTCCACACTGGGCCACATGGTCTGAGCACCTTCATGTCGTATTAGAGAAAGATAAAAAATTATCCTGATTTTTCTGATGATCCCAGGTAACAAACAGCTAACAGCTACAAAACTGTCTTTTTTTCCTATGTCCTCAAGAGAAAGAAAAGAATTCTTAAACATCATGAATGGTGTGAATGCCATGGCTTGGGAACACATAATTAGCATCCCTTCAAACACAACAGCTATGAAGCATTAGGAAAAAAACTAATGTGTGATAGGTTGGAAACAACCAAATCCAGTTTTCCTCATAGTATGTAGTTAAAGGAACTTGCTAAAGGTTGTTGTGAATGCTACAACTTTACATGAACTCAAGGTTCAACAAGGCAAGACCACATTAAAAAAATTATCATAGACTGTCAACAATAAAAGCACGATTTCTGGAAATTAACAAGACAAAAATATAAATACTTTTCTTGGTTACACTGCACATTGCAGGTACCCTTCCCTGGTACCAATTTCTCTACATTGTACTTCAGCAATAAATCAGTGAAATCACCCTTAGAAAGAAGAGTAAAAACCTAAAGCCTAGAAGACATTATACAAGTTGTATTTGCACTAGCAAGTAATGTGTAACAGGGTAGCATAGGCTCTATTAGCACTCAAGAGATTACACACAAGCATTTTCACATAATTTTACTTTGGTTTAGCTGTAGTCTGGTCCTGTGGACTGAATTCCCACTAGTAACTGCAGAGTGAATGTTCAATTAAGTTTAATCTAAAAGGAATTCAGTTCATTTGTTACAAGACTATCCCACATGTGAACCACTGTAAGTGATTATAACAAGGAAAATTTCTTTCAAACTGCACTTCTGATCTAAGGTAGAACATTGACAGACCACTGTATACTCAATTTTTCAGGAGGTGTCAGCCATGGCACATAATGGCACACAGAACATAAAGACACAAGGCCGTGCTAAGGATATGGAGTGCATTACTTCCTATCCACTTGCTTATGATTTGAAGTATGAGATGGGTATATCCTGAAAACTTTCTTTATTTGAGCTGTAATTAATAATCATTAAAATACTTAACCATGACATCCCAGACATGGGATAGGACTATAACACATCAAAGAGATCTACCAAAATCCTTACGTATTCCATGAATAATACTTTTTTATTGCTTTAAATTTACTGCCATTCTATTTCAATGACAAGAGAAGAGAATAATAAAGGCAGTACTTACTTGGAGATTTTTATAGCAGAGCACATTTTGTTGTAATAGGAGGCAGCTTGGCCAATAAATATAACTGATTTTTTTTTGTTATAATTTTCTCTAATTCTTTGTTTCCTGGCCAAGAACAATTCTACTACCACATACTCATATTGTTCTTAACTGAATATTTCCTATTTAAGGGGAAAACTGAGATTTTCTCTGAACTTCTCTATTCTCTATATTCTCTGTTTGATGGTTGGATTTCAGGTCCTATATCAATCAAGGCTGCCCAGGGGAGCATACCCAGAACAGATTTTGATATGATACCTAGTAAGTACTCTCATTGCAAAACCAACTTCAAATGCCGTTAGGGGAGATCCAAGCTGGGAAGGCAGAGAAGGATGGCAAAGTCATACCCTAAGAATGCTGTGTGCAAACCGCCTTGCTGCACCATTCCCATGGTACTTGTTATAAAAGGGCATCACATTTTTATTGCATGTCCTATTGCAGCTGGTAGCTGACAATCTGCATGAGTATCCAGATACAAATCTCATTTTCCTCTGACTGAAGTGCTGTGCCACGGAGATGAGACATGGACTTTCCTACTAGTTGTAAAGAGGGAAGCAAAATATAGTGCTAGAGAAAGGAAATTAAATCCCTGTTAATTTCATTTTTATATATCTCTCAATATATTTCATATTCATACAGTACAGGGGTTCATACAGTACAGAAGAAAGACCTTCAGTTGCTAAAGTACTTCTTCCCCTTTTTTACACCTTTTTAGAAATAAACTTTTACAATCTATGAAACAGAGGAAGCACAAACCAGTCACACAAATCTTAGAGGCTGCTGGGACAGAAAGAAAGCAACAGTCTTTCTTTTCCAGGAGCCTAAAAAGCAGGCCATCAAAATTTTGGCACAGAGGACAATACTGCAAGAACATAATATTAGTACAGCGTTAGCGTAGTAATTAAAAGTAGCCACAGCTTTCCTCCTTCTCAGTCAGTACACCACAAGCTCCCAGGACAAATGATGTGTTCATTCCAGCAGATAAAGCTGTCTTTCTCTTCCCACATGGGAATCAGGACTGTAATGCTCAACATCTCAGGCTTGTCATTAGATACTAAAAGAGGCCAAATGTTTGTGATAGAAAAAAAATCAGTGACTGAAAGGATCCACTGGCTACCCTGAATTCATAAGTGGCCTATGTTGTACTTGGGCTGTGCTGGAAATCTTACCTTTCCACACTGCTTACATTTGCCCTCCTGCCTCCGCCGGTGCACCCAGTGATGCCGCACAAAGTTCTGCAAACAAGGACAAAAAGATGTGCACTGGCACCTTGCACTCAATAGTACCATCTATGTGAAATTTGTTAACAGACACCAAAGAAAAAGTCCCTTCAGCCAAGAGAGTAATTCCTGGAGCAAAATGTGCAGCAGGCACTGCAGGAAACCCCAAAAGCCACCAAAACTGTGTGAGGAATAAGCACAAGGTGGTGTTTTCTTTCGCCTCATTGAAATAAGGCCAGAACAACTTCCTCAGTATTCAGGTTTTTAAACGTTTGATTTTATGTTTGAGATACCTCTAGAGGGGGGAAAAAAAAATGAAGAGAGAACAAGTGAAAGGAGAGTAAAATAGTTTTTTAAAAAATAAAAATACGAGCTCAAAGGCCAGGAAGAAAAAAAATGCTACCAAAAAAAAAGGAAAAAGAATAACTGAATGAATGGGCAAAACACAACAGAAAGGTGAAATGGTTTCTGTCAGTGTAAGCAATAGAGTGCTTCAGCTAGAATTCATTTTACTTTTATTCTGGAGAGGGAACATGTTCCACTGGGAACCAATTCTCTGTCTAAGACTCCTCTCAATCTAAAAGCACTTCTGCAGCAGCACACCATGGGGATCAGCACACATGTCAAATGCAAAGTAATCATCATTTGTCCATTACTTACTTCTCTTGGAGATCTGGAGCCTCCTTCTCGGAAAGTTGGTTTGCAGCGAAAATTAATCTGGCATCGAAATAAAACTGTTAGAATTTAAAGTGAGCTGAAAGAAAACTTATCCCAATATTTTAATCTAAGCTTGACTTTAAAAATATTTATTATCTATTAAAATATTAGCTTCACTAGGTGAAAAAACATAACTTACCTATATGTCAGAAAAATCTCTCTTCATATACCATATTAATTCTCCTTGCTAGACCTCTACCTCTACCCCCCATCTTCACTAATGCTATTGCTGCCTACTCAGCTCAAATATTTAAACTGCCTTCTCCTTCTAGAAGGAAGTCACTTTATCTGTTTTGTTTTTCTAAAGATCATTTGCAAAGAAGTGTACACTTCAGCTTAAGTTTCAAAAGTCAGCAGGTGCTGGAAATCTCACTCTGTAAGACCTTTGTGCACATCCTGTCTTTATGTCTTCATAAACAAAATCTGCAGAGAAACTGCCACTTACATAAAGAACCATGCAAATTCTCATAGATTTCTACCTCTTCCTCAGACAAGGATGTTTGCATCCACCTCCCCAAACACAAATCATTTGGGGTAGCATTGTATTGCCTCATGCAGTGGTGTTGCCACTCCAAAGAGGAGAATAGTAGCTCTCAAAAATGCTCTCATTTTGATGGAGGTGAAGAGAAAAAAAAACCTATTTAATAAAAAGGAAGGCAATCCTATGAGGAAAAATAAAAAGTTTTGAGAAAAGAAAAACATTAGAAATAAGAATAGAGGGATGTGGACACTAAAAAAGATACTGAAGAAGAGTGTGGTGGTTTGCAAAAGAGTGTGGAGAGGCCTGCAAAAAATCTAAAGGGTATGTTCACATTTAGGATGCCCTAAATGAAATAAATTCAAGTTTGAGTTGACTATCCTTTAAAGAATTAAACATTTGAAGATAATGCACAGCTATGCTTTCGTTACAACGGTAGAATGATGAGGTTTCTCCAAATTTAAATACAACCCTCCTCAAATAAATAAGTTCTTCCCTCATTTAATATTTGCCTTCAAAATAATAGTTCTAGGGAGAAAAATAAAAATAATAACTAAAGAAATAAAAAGCATTGTAATATTAATCTTGTTCCATTGCTCTTCACCTGGAATTGCAATTCCTTGCTTTATTGCTCAATCACGGCAGACTGGAAAGACCTAGCTTATATTTATTTTGCTTAAAATGTACACCTGTGCAGAGAGAGCCAAGCAGAAGACTTACATACTAGTTTTAAATCTTACAGACTTTATAACAACCCTCTACCAAAAGGTAGATTTCATGGTCTCCAAAACAGCAACAGAGAAGCTGGGTTTTATCTAACTGCTCATTTTCTCTGGCTGACAATGCCACCAACTTGCTGGGCTATGGAAAGTCAGGATTGCTCGTGATGAAGGAAGTCATGAAAAATTCACTGGTAACATTTTGTGCTGAAAGCATGTGCTAATGTGAGTTTCACTGTGGATAAAAGCATTGGGGGTGGAAATGGTAGCTCTCCAAGTTGGTATTATGGCAATCACTGTGGGATTTGTCGACATGAATCCAAATACTTGGAAAGGAAAAAGCCCTTTCCTTATAGGGCTCCTGCCATAAATTTGTTATACATCAGCTTCTTTTATGAAGAACAACACTGCTAAACATATAGGAGCAAAAATGAAGCTCTAATGAAAGCAATGGGGAAATTCCCACATATATTTCCCTGCACGTATCCCATCAGGAATGAAAATGGTAAGGAAGAGATTTCTCTAGCACATTTCCAATTAGGCATAATGAAGACAAATCTCTGAGGGAAGATTGAAGTCAATGATAGATATTCTGTAGGTGTTTGGGTTTGATCAAGGATCCCTGAAGGAAATGAGAAGCAGGACAGGTGCTCACAGAAATAAGGAAGGACAGGTTTGATGTTTTCCATTTTACAGACAAAAACTTGAATTCTGAAGTTTTGAAGAGAAAACAGTATAGTCTAGTAAATACAGGGGAAAAAGTTCACAATAGCATCTTGTGTTGCACTGCTCATAATAAGTATAGCTGTCATAAAATGAATTATGCTGGCTTTAGTTGGGGAATTGTAAAAGGCCAATTTTGCACATAACAGGATTCTCCATTTTCTAGCTTCAGTTTTTAATCTAAAAGTAGAGGCAATTTATTTTTTAAATACTGAAAGTGTGAAAGCATTCTGTAGTTTTTGTTCTTTGTTTGGTTTTGGATTTTGTTGGCTCTATGGCCTTTTTACAGTTCACAGAGTTCGAAGAAATATACTTTAAAAAAAAAAAAAAAAAAAAAAGTGGAATTTTAAGCCAAGTTTTGTTCACAAGTTCATTGTTAAAACAGCTGTAAAAACTTAATTTTGCATAGAGTGTTGTCCGGGCTGAAACCTCACTAAAAGAATCAAAAGCATGTTGGCTACATCAGGCTCCAGAAGATGGCAATGTCTCACCTTCTCTAACTGCTCCATGCAGGCGTTGTGGACCACGATCTTGCAGGCAGCACACTTCCTCCGCAGGGCTGACTTCTGCAACAGGAAAGGGACGTGTGTGTGTGTGGAGGTGAGCTATTCCCAGGAGGAAAACAAAGTCAGCTTCCTACACAACATACTTATTTTTTTTCCTCCTTTGGTGCTCTCAGTTGTGTACAAAATAGATAAATAAATGAAAAAGATCTGAAGCTTTTCCAGTTAAAACCCAAACTTTGTGAAAACAATAGCCACAGCACTCCAGCTTGTGAACTAAGAGTGAATGCCTCCTTTTGGGTAGCAGATCAGGTTGTTAACACTGCACAGCATCACTCTAAAAGTGAGCATCCTATGAAGATGATGAGCAAAGAGGAGAAGAATTATACATTCAAACCAGAGAATTCAGGTCAGTTTGCAAGAGGTCACTTCATGCCTATGATAAAATATTTCATTTCATGGGCCTGAACGTTGCCTTTAAGAAAAAATTTGAGTACTTGGGTAATCTTAGAAGAAAATTATAAATTTAGCAGAGAATGCTGTTAAATGCTTATGAAATGTTACAGAAGGGACAAAATTCTCAATTATGCCAGTTATTTTTATTAATTTCAGTAGAGCTTTTGAAATAATTTCCATTGAATCCCCTGGGCTAAGGCATATCAAAGACAAGAGAATACATCTAGAAGAGAGAATGTGTTTACTTACTTTACTTCCATAAACTCAATTTAATTAACCAGGTGTAAGTAATTTTCATAGAAATTTAACTTACAGGCTTATGCTTGAGGGACAGAAGATCTATAAATACACAGCAAATAGAGATTTCTTTGCTTCAGATTTTTTGCATTCAATTTATTCTTGTCCATTTAAATCTCTAATAAATTATTTCTTTATAATTTTCAGCATATTTTAAATAAGCTCATAAAAAAACAGGGAACACAGCTTCAGATCACATGATGAAATAATTTTGATAATTTTATTAATTCTTGTAATTATCTAGATACATCATAACTGTACATGTTCACATGTACATAGTGTTCTAATGTTTCACCTGAAGAATCATGGCATTGTGTAACAGACTAAGCTTTCACATGTTTCATTACTTGGTAAGTTCATGGTTATTATCTCTGTGTTTAGCCAAGTTTGTATTTTATCTCTGTGAAAACCATATGGAACATATTACTAAATTTCTATGTTGCTTTCAATGCACTAAATCATAAGAAAGAATTTTCTCAGTTTTAGGAAGGCAAACTTCTACTGAGAGCACAAGAATCATCACACTGGGTCAGATCAAAGGTCCACTCAGTCAAACAAAGACGTGTCCAGCTTTTGTCAAAACTCGGTGCCTGTTTGATGGTTGGATTTGAAGGACTAATGCAAGTGCACAGCAAACACAGTGACAGTGACACTTTCTTTGAGAATCACCACACAATCAGCAGCTGTTGGGACTTTCAGTACTCTGAAGGACGCACGGGCTTCCTTAATGCGATATACCATAATTAACCAATCTGCTTGAGAAGTTTTAGGAGATGGATATTAAATATGTGCTATGGAAAGCACTAGTATTTTGGATCACATAGTCCTGGAACCTGGGGGTGATTAGTAAATCAAAATGCTTTGATTTGAATAAAATTCAGGAGGGGTTGGGGGGGGGGTTGAGCATTGGGGGAGGGTGTTAATAAAAGCAAAAAGACAGTATAATGAAGTCACAGATGGTAATCACTAACAGAGAAAAGGAATTCCCTTTCACCTTTTCAGTCCAAGGGCTAGGATACTCCCTTAGAACATTGTTTTAAATCAAGGATGTGAACACAGGATCTCACTCTCTTCCCAAGCTTCCTAAATACCAAAGTTAGAGGGGCTTGAGTATTTTCTTCTTTTTTGATGAAGCAATGTAACTGAAACATGAGGCAAAAAGAGCTCCTAAAATAGACTGGAAGTGTAACACTCAGAGAACAGATACTCATGGATAAGAGATCAGTCCAGTGAAACATTTCTATAGACAGCAGAAAAGCTTCAATAGGAGAAAGGTAACCTTGTATATTCCCAAACAGAGAAGGTAAATACTCAAATATGAGTGCACTCATTGCTGGTGAATGCATTCAAGAGTTTGGAAAATTCAGTTCAAACCCTTGCAGTGATTAAAATTGCAGAAATTTTATCAGACCTTCCTCTCAAAGGCTGCAACAAGTAATATATATTTGCATATATTTTCATGTAAAATAAATTAGTGTCTTTTAATATTCCTGAAACATTTTAGTACTCTACTCTTTTCCCCCCTCCATGTTAATAAAGCTGTTCACTGCATACATTCTCACTGTAGAAAAAATCTGGGTCAATCAAAACTGGTTTGAGCTTTTCTCCTGAAGCAATAAAATCTTTACCAGTGCCTTTTGTCCTTTTTGCTCTTGTTTTGGAACACAGGCAAACAATTCAAGCTCTCAAGTGACTGAGCACTGCATCAATCTGAAGCCAGGCTTGTTACCTCAGAAAGAGAAAAAAAAACCCCGAAAATAACTCACTGAGAATTTGACTTGGCAGCTTTCCTCCCCCAGGTAGCAGAGGTCCCCAGAAACATTTGTCTCTAGCCATAGATGCTCTCCATTCACAGCATTTTCCTGGGGAAAAAAAAAAAAAAGTTGTTAATCTGTTTTGTGAAATTCAGCCATGTGAATATATAGGAAAAAAATCTGATTTTCAACAAATTTAAAAATTAAAATAAACTTTAAAAAAGCCAAACAAGCACCAACTACCACACCACAGGTGTTGCTTTGGTTTTCTACAACATAAAGCCATAGCATAAAACAGCATTACCTGACTATCCCAGCTTAAAAGATGTTGACAATTCAATGATGTATCACCAACTGAAACCAAAGTATTTTTGAACATACTTCAGTTAAACCTTGCTGATATTCTTCCCACATGCTGCATAATTTAACTGGGAGTTCAGATTTCATAAGCATGAGATGTACACAGAATTTTAAAGAAACAGAAAATCCAGAGAAACAAAACAAAAACACGACTAATGAACTTCCAATGAGAGAAATCAAAAATGTGAGGACTGGGCACAGAAGAAAAACACCATGCTGACTATAGCTTTAGGATGATGGGATAAACTAGACAAGGGAAAATGCTTTCTTTGAAATAGCAGGGTCAACACTCTATTTGTGAACACCTCAACAAAACATTACATTGCCAGGAGAGATCAGACTTTATACATAAAAGAACAACACATTCATCTGAGAATGCTCTCAAAAAACTGACACTGACCATTAGGAGTGATCAACAGGCTAACATCTAACTTTCGGCAGCACCCTTTGACCAAATTTGTACCTTGATCCTATGCAAATTCATGTTCTAGGGAAACTTGTAGTAGATAGACTATGGATTTCACTTGCCTGTAATTCTGGTATGACTAAAAAGTCTAAAAGTCTACTGTACACTACTTGAGCAAAGTGAATAAATAGGAATTCTGTTCAGCCAGAATTAGAGCATGATAGAAAACACTTTGACAGTCTGACATTCGGTTCCCACACTGCAGAAGTCACAAATGATGACACTCACCAAACAGATGGCGTCCGACAGCAGGATGCTCCAAAATAGACATCTTGGATAAAATAATTTATTAAAAATACCACTGTCATTTTCAAAGTGATGAAATGAGAGAGCTTCTCTTGCTATGCTGATTTCTTAGGCATAGTAGAAAAGCAGAAGTAGCAAAATCCTTTGCTTTTTGGAGTGCACCTACAACAGCCAGGACCTATGCAAGACTGCAAATGGTGCCTACCAAAACCATGATGTTCACTTCCAGTAAAACAAGAGGATAAGACCAACACTGTCTGTTTTCTGGTGAGAGGTCTACCTGTCTTAAATATTTAATTCTTTGAAGGATAGTCAACACATTTAACTTCATCAGAAATGTTCCAATTCCCAGAGTACAATAGTTTAGGTGAAGATTTTCAACACTTTCATAATGCAAATAATTTCTAATAACTTGCACTATCTCGAGAAATTCTTCAAGCCTTTCTTAGAGGGTACATTATTCAGATTATAAACTTCGTCTCTCGTGTGTGTCTTTATATTGCAGCTATTTTCCCTTCAGCAGCAGGATGCGAGCTGACCAAAGACTGCTTGACCTGAGCAGCTTCTCTGCTGACAAAACAGTGCAAATTCAACATTATAACCCAGAGGTAAATTTTGTAGGTTATTAAAGATTCGGTATTAAAGTTGGTAAGACCAACTCTGAAAACTAAGTAAGAAAGCACACAGCTCCTGGGACAGAATTTTTAACAAGGAATAAAAATTATATTAAAAAATAGATTAACCACCCCTTCATTTGGACCAGGTCCACATAACTTGCCATCAGGATTTCTAAAGATAAAGTGGCCTATTTCCTTAACCTAGTTTAGACTGTTTGTTCTCTATTGTTCCAGAGAGTATCAGAGATTTACATATCTAGCTTTACATCACCATGTAAATAAAATTGCTTAATAGTGTACAAGGATGATCTTCATAGTTCATGTTATTATAGAGTTCTACAGCTAAGCAATAAAAATGTAAATAACCTGGTCCTGTATGAGTGGCACTCCTCCAGACTCCTACTGCCACAGAGAATTTCACAGCACTGTGTGTGAAAATTCCCAATTTCAATTTCATCAAATTGACTTTTGAAAAATTTTCCATCTTGAATCAGAGCAAAGATGAAATTTCCTCCCTCAAAAATCTTTCCTTGTCAGTTAATTTGTCCCAATAAGATCAAAGAGAATTATTTGAACTTCACTGTTTTAAATTTTACAGGGCTCAGTCATTTATATGATGAGACATTCTCTTGCCACTTATGAAAATCAAGATGATATAATCAAAGAAAGTGCTGAGACCTTTTGTAAGCCAAATTTTTTATTCACTTCAGCCAGAAAATTTTGACAAAAATCAATATATTTCTATGAAGCATTTTTACTTCAACAAAACAGTATTTTCTAGTCTAAAATTTACAGGCAATATTTAATATTTACTGGCAATATTTTGTCCAGCATGCTGGACAAAAGGGCACTCATCATCTCCCAACACAGAGGCTGAGAGAGGTCCTTGGAATAAGCTCCTATCACCTCTAGGATATCCTGTTAAACATAAAGTGAAACCTCAATAAATGTTTATCTGTCATCACATGTATATTTTGACACTTTTTTTTCCTAAGAAATTTGCCAGTTTGGTTTATTTTGTACTTGATGTATTTACGTTGGCTTTAAGATTTAATGGCTTCTAAAGGAATAGTTGGAATAGCTCTTCTCTTTCTGTCCCTGAAGACATAGATGCCAGTCTCATGCTCTTGCCATTTTCTTCATGTTGAATCTGTGGCTGTAAAGCTACGCATAAAATCAGTTCAGCTAAAGGAAAAAACTAGCTATCTAATCTACCAAATCAGGTAGACAAAATTACTCACCCTGTGACCACATAACTGTTGGATCTGACACGAAGAGCAGTGGGTTAAAGATGGCTTCAGTGGGACTGATGCTTTTTTGGTGCCAGCTCAGTGTCAGGGCACCTCAGCTGACCCATCAAATCACACTTTTGGGCTGACACGTTTTGTTCTGACTTGCTATGTGGAAAATGGATACTGTCCATCATTGCGATAAAATAGCAATGACTGTGGCCTAATAAAGAAAACTGTGAAATCTCTCTCCTCTCTAGCTTCCCAGCCTTCACAAGTGTGTGAATTCAGTGTCCTGGGAAGAAAGACAACCCCTGCTCAGTGAAGCAAAGGCAGCAGTGCTTTCCTGGCAGCCTGGTTCACAGGGGACACACAATCCCAATATGCTCCCCCAGATGGAGATGTTCCCTTTGATTGCTCCTGATCCATTACCACCTTAATAGCAAACAAAATAATTTCAGTATAGCAAACATTCCTTGCATACAAAACAAATACCACACACAATCCCCCCTGAAGCAGAAGAGAAATAAGAACTCAAGGACCAGGAGTTTGGGAACCGTGTAATTACATGCATGTGTTCATTAGTTAGTTCACTAATTCAGCTAGATTTTTTTCAAGTGCTCCAGCACAGAAAATGACAGAGCAAGAGTTACCACTTTTCTAACATCCACCATTATCTCCATACCTCACTGATCTTCAGACTGCAGTCATGGTTTCAAAAGCAATGAAGATATACCTGACTGTTTTAATTTGGCATGTCAAGCAGCTTTACTTATTCAGACAAATAAATCAGTCAGCTCAAACTTCTAGTTCAAAAGAGTTGTAACTCCAATTGTAACCAGAGGAATGGAACTCTTCTCTACTCCCTCTATGACTGACATTCTGCAAAAAATTATTTAAGAAAAACCTCTAAAATAAATCAGTAAGAAAATTTTCCCTTTGTTAACACTCCAGCAAGAGAGAATTTTCTTGCAAATATGCATGTAGGTGATACTTACGATTAGTGTAAAAATAGTGGTCATCAATCTAAACTTAATTAAATATATTTGTAAGCAAAAATTATTACTTTTGGCCCTTTTCTTTATGAGATGACTATTGAGCAGATACAAATTTGTTTGGATGTCTCTTCTCCAAATATCTCTGTCAAGTTTGGATTATGTTTCATCTGTAACTCTGACTTTTCAGTGTTCGCAATACTCATGTTGCAAACAGGAGCAATGCCTCAAATATTTTTCCGTTGGTATTTATTCACAATTTTAACTCCATCTTAGCACCTTTTCATTTGGGAATATTTTTCACGTAAAGATCATGTATTCTTTAATTATTGCAAATGTAATACATGGACATAGAACAAAATAAAACAGCATAGGCATACATTTCTCCTTTTCCCCACCATGCTTTCCAACATCTGTGCATCAATTGCCTTTTGAGATCCCCATAATCTTCAGTTGAGAGATCACCTCTATACAGAAGCCGAATAACAATATTTGTCTCCATGGAGCAGCAATGTTCAGATGCTATCAGCTGAGATGATGATTCCCTATGCTCTCATAGGGAATATGAGATATTCCTGATAACAGTTGCTGATAACAGTTGCACTTCAGCAATGTGAAAAAATACATGTTTTCTAGATGGCCACCTTCTGCAAAATCACTACCTCCTCTACAGCACTTTGAAAAATACAAAGATATAGCCACCATTTTGAAATATGACAGACCTCTTTTCTCTTTAGATCTCTCTGGAAAGAATATCAGATCTCAAACCTTCATGAAAAAGAAGCAGCAAAGTAGAACTACTGATCCAGAACAGAGCACTTCAAATGTCAACTGAACACAAAATTTCAGCAATTTTTAAATATTCACTCATCACTACTTAATTTGAATTAGAATTCCTATTACCTCGTCATGTTTTTATGTAACTAATGGAATACCCTGGGATTCTCCTTTTGTCATGAGAGCATATAAAAACATACATCTCTTTTCAATTGTATACTTAATTCTGAATTACAGAACATAGCCATGAAGACCCTCTAATGGAAGGGAAGTCCATCCTTCAGTATAAAAGTTAGTATAGCTTTTAGGAATTTATGATACGGCAGACAAACCATTCATGGGAAAAAGAAATAAATTCATCTTGAATGAGGAAATATTTCATCATATGTATAATATGTGCTACTGTATTAAAACATGTGCTAATTATCCAAACTCCTTAGGCACTTCCAAACACTTACTGTCCATGAAGGTAAGCAGACAGAACTACTGACTAGTGCCAAAAAGGCACAGAATAGAATGCAACAGACTTATTTCAAAGTCATATCCACTAATTTTAAATTCCTCACTGGTATAGGTCACTTCATGTCTATTTGTCTAGCCCATACCCCAATCAGTCTATCTACAAGGATGTTATAGAAGATGGTGTCAAGACTTGCAAAAGTCAACACAATGGCCATTGCTCTCCCCTCATCTACCAAGCCATTTAATCTGTTAGGCTGGTCAGGCATGATCACCCATCCATAAATCAATACTGATTACTCTCAGTCACTTCTTACTCTTAATAATTTTGGAAATTACTTCCAGAAGATTTGCTCCATAGCCTTCCCAGAAGTCAGGGTAAGACTGATTAGCCTGGAGTTCCCTGGATCTTTATCATCCTTCTTGAAGGCAGAATTGACATTTGTTTTATTGTAGTCCTCTGGAGCACCCTCTGGCTATCATGACCATTCAAAGACAACAGACTGTCCTAGAGAGGGTTATCAGCCAGCTCCGTCAGCACCTTTATGTGCAACTCATCAGGTCCCATGGACTTCTGTATGTTCAGTCTAAGAGTTCCCTATAACCTGATCATCCTCCATAAAAGTTAGTTTTCCTTCTTTCAGAACCTGGTAGTTCTTTTTCAGTAGTTCTCTTTCAGACCTGGGACTGCTGAAGGCAGCTCTCACCAGCAAAATGGAGGCTTTAAAAACAAGCAAACAAACAAACCAAACTGAGCAATTCAGGTTTTCCAAATCGTTGGTCAACATGTTCTCTGTCCTATTCAGTGGAAGCAGATCAGGTAGCATCTTGTACAGTCCTCCTGACCTAAGCCGGCTTTGACATATTGCCAAGTGCCATTTTTCAACTTCTACTCTAACACATAGTTTTCTGATCTTGTTAAGATGTAAAAAATTTCTGGCTTTATCTTTTATGCACATAATTTACAGTATAAATTATAATATTTCATCTCTAAAAAATGCTCAGCTTGTACCTAGAGAACTCTAATTGTGCATTCATAGAGAACAAAGCATGGATCAGTCAAGTTTTTTCATTGACCTCCAAGAATGGAAACTGAATACCTTCAAATGCCTCTTAAGATGTGGGAGAAAGATTCAAAGTCTTGTTGTCTTTGGAGAATGAAAGAAATGGGCATTAACAGAAAAAATGCACAATGGAAAAAAAAAAGATTTGGGGATGTTCAACACTCTGATGTTCTAGTGGCTGTCAATAGTTTTGTAGGCACCACTGAAAGCAAGAGCTAGAAGGCAGTAGTTAAAAGAAAATTACAGGATGACTTTGTGTACAAGCTTATGGTCATAATCCCTGGTAGAAAATGGCAATAGGAAAATACACAAAGACTTGGATCCCCAAAGATACACAGGCAATATATTGGGTGGCTCAGTCTTTACCCACTTGAGAATCTGGGCTAGAATTACTTACTTAATTATTTAACACTTGGGAGTGATGTCTAAAATGAAGGCGTGTGGAAGAAAGGGACAGGCATAAACATATCACAGAGGCAGCCATTTAGGTAAATTCCTTTTTGGTAAAGCATCCCCAGCACTCCCCTCTGGTTTTTATAACACGTACTCCAGACACTGTATTCTGTACAGCCCTGGTATGAAAAGAGAACCTTAAATCATATAGCAAAGCCACAAGTTATGTTGAATTAGTTGTAACAAATGTGATGAAACTGGACATTTTTAAGCATGTTAAGGAAAAGAAACCTCAGGGAAGAGAGACAGTAGTAACAACAATAATAAAGAATACTGAGAGGTTTTGTGTAAAAAGTCTTTGGGGACATGAGAATCATCACCTCCGTTTTACAGCTAGAGAGGCTGATGTATTGAGAGGCAAAACAACTCATCTGAGCTCACTCGCAAGGTAAGTGATAGAGCAGAGAATGGAATCCCACTCTGACTCAGTACCCTGTTTACAGGACCATCTGATATTGGCAAATCACCTGCAAGGAGTCCTCAAAAATGGATGCAATGGCCAGGGAATTCTTTCCAGTTATTACTGTGAAGATTGCGGTAAAAAATATTTCCTCCCTTCTAAGTCAAGAGACAATTCATGTTCATGTCACTTAGACTTTGGAAAGATCTTCCATTATTTGTCTTTGGAGAATCAGCCTCAGAAATACTGAAGAGAAGAATGATGTATATGAGGATGCAACACACACGGATCAATGTTGCCTTCCAGTGACTAAATACAAAAACTTCTCATCTAGCTCCCCCACATCAATCGAAATATCTTTTCACTCTACCAAATACACCTCTGGGCTTAATTTAGAACTTTTTAATTTTTTTTTAATTTAATTTTTTTTTCTTTGTTGAAATTCACTACATATTAAAAACCCTTTGGTCCACTTCAACCTCCTCACATCTCCAAACCATACTTCCATCATATCTCAGAAGTGAGAAATACCTTTCTCCCTTTTACCAGTTACGACAGCTGGTCAGTTCAGTCTCTTACCAGCCACAGATATCCTACATTCACTATCCTGTTCCTCTCCCCACATGACAAAAAGTTCCCCGTTTCTCCAATAAAAGTGTGAAGTAAAGCAGCAACATCAGGCTGTAATCAGCTAAGAAATTGAACTGATCAAAAATCTAAACCATAAGCATGGAAGTAAACTATGAAAATATCACACACAATTAAAACCCAAAATATTTAATCAATATTTACCAACTTACAGCAACTCTTGTTGTATTTATGTAAAGGGATAACATGAGGTAAAAGGAGTAATCATCATGGGATCATGGATCATCCCAGTAAAAGAGTAGCAGACAATCAGCTGAGTAAGGGAAAGCTGTGGTTGATAGACTTGGGGTTCAGGGCTTTTTTTGCAGGGATTGTTGTTGCTGTTTTTCTAAGTACAGTTTTCAAAGGTGTTTAATTTAGCTAATGTGCTTAACCCTTCACTTATGTGATCTGAAAGATCCTTCAGATTCCTACTGAACAGCAGTGATGATTCAAAACAGGCATTTTTATTACCTTGCTGAATAAGCACCTGAGTTTACTGGAATGAAAGAACAAGGTATTTTCCAAAACAATTCCAAGAGGATTCTATGCAAGCTTTCAAACTGTAGACCCTCTTAGTGAATCTAATCCAACTTCCTGCAACACAGCCTGCAAAATTTCATCCCCTTAAACTTTGAGTACAACACCTGGAGTTCAAGAAGAGCAGGCAATCTAAAACTCAAATTCGTTTTGGTATAGAGAACAATGATAGACATAAGCCATATTCATCAAAACAGAAGTTATCTTAAACGAAAAGCTGCTTGGGTGGCTGGTGCCTTGATATTGCAATGTACCAACCTCTTTACCAACAGCCAAGTGTAAAATCTACTGTACACTTTGTTTTGAGACATTTGTGTGTCCTGCTGGCTTATAGCTCATCTTTTTAGCTCTTACCAGTGCACAGCCACATGGAAGGTGCATGGGGAGGTACAGACTTGCCATTAATAAACACAGAAAGGGTGGCTAAACACTGGTACACTCTTCCTAGAGAGGTGATTGCCAGTGTTTCAAAAGACATTTGGACAATGCCTTTAACAGTCTGCTTTAACTTTTGGCCAACCCTAGAGTGGGTCAGCCCAGGAACACAAAAGAGCAAGATGAAAGGGGTGGAAATATGCTCTTCATGTCAACACACTAGCTTGAATTGTGACCAAAGATTTCAACTACCTACTCTACAGATGCAGACAACTCGACATGTCTTCAGCTTAAATTTTGGCCTATCGAACAGAGGCGCAAAACCCTGCTCTGCTTAAATTAGATCAATCTGTGATGGCAAAATTTGTCAAGGAGGTGGGAAAGCATTACCAGGCACCGCCAAGCTGGAAAATCTGTCCTTTTTGGCTCAAGTCCCCACAGGTTTTCATGTGTCTGCCCTGTGCTTCAGTCCATAATAGAAGCATACTCCCAATGACTAGCACTAATTCTGACAGCCACACAATGTCTTACGTTGACTTAAGGATGGAGAGAACACTAGCTAGAGATACAGCTCAAATTAACTGCCAAAAAACCAAACACCTACAGTCCACTCTAAAGCTGCTCTTGGTTCCTTCACAGGTCCATTGGTGACTGGAATGTTGAGGGAATGCACAGGAGCCAAGTGCTGGAGGCCTGACCTGGAGATTGCTTTCCTGCAAATTGAAAAGAAAAAGAAAAACCACAAATAAATGGAGTGTATATATGGAGTATGTATATAACGAATATATCTCTCCAACATAATTACCCAACATCCTCCCCAGCCTTCTCCAGAAATCAGAAGAGGCAGCAAAGCATTTAATTTCAGCTTCAGTGAAATGAGGCTTGAATGCCATCTCCTGCTAAAGCTGTTTATGAAAAGAATAAAGCAACCTGATCACTGGAAATTACTCTTTAATGGAGATCAGTTACTCATCTAGCACTAAGCGGAAATATCAAATCCAGTGGACTATCAGTGGTTATCTTGGCCAGTGTCAGTGGAGTCCTCATGCATTACACCTATTCCTTACCCACAACTAGATCTGTTGAATCAATTTATGCAAAATTAAAAAAACATTTACAGGAGAGACAAAACACCAGTTTTTTTACAAAGAATCAAACTTGCTTTTACTTAGTTTATAGGCTGGAAAAAGTAATCCATTCGGCATCCAACTACATAAAACAGGACATGAGGATGCCACAAGAAAGAGAAGTCATAAACTGCTACTTTCTTTGATCATATCAGAATCCCTCAAGGAATTACAGCTTCTTTCCTCTTATATTTAAGTACTATCTTTCTGGTCCAAAGTAATTTTCGCAGCTCTTGAGGCAGAGATGTGACCTTTCATCAGAAGTCATAGGTGGTGGCCAGAAACACTCCTGGAGCTGGCTCCAGAGTGTGGAGGGGATATCCCCCCTGCCTGTCTCCCTGCAGACACCCAGCCTTGACAGAGCCGCCTCCACCAGTGCGTCCTCAGGTGGGAGTACAGTACGCTGCCGGTGCAAAGCTCAGCTGCACCCAAACAGTCTCTTTCCTACAGCTTCCCAACATTATTGCATTGTATGTATTAGAACCTGATAGTAAGTGGCCAAAATAATCTCACAGCTTCAGCTGCAGTATTCAGAAGAGGACAAAAATAATCTCAGGGAGATATTTGTAAGCCAAATACACACATCCCCCACAAAGTAAGATGGCAGGCTGTTTGTGCAAAATGCATTTTTGTGATACTGCTCCTACAGTGCTGCAGCTATTTATAGCATCTCCTAGTCTTACCACTGTCCCAAGGCAATAAAGGTCAATTGAGCCAGTGGAGACAATCCAGGTCAGCCATATGTTTAATAAATCCTTTCATTGTCCTGAAAATACACAGTGCAATATATATCTGCATTAAAGGAGCTTGGAAGCCTTGCTGCTCACAGTGCTTGTCTGGAAAAAATGAGTGAACTGAAGCAGAATCTCTTAAATCCCGTATCTTGTGGGCAGCATGAACAACTCAGAGCATTAACATCAGCCTCTGATCATCCAACACCCTCTTTCTACTTAATGTGTGCAAAACTGACATTAAGGGTTTTTTTTCCAAAATACTTTGCAATTGACAAAAAAAAAAAGGGAAGAAGCCCAAGGAAAATACTTGTACCATCTGGCAGTGTATCAGGAGGGAACAATTTAGCAAGAAAGATTTTACGCCAAATATATAAGTACAACTATATAAGTACAATATAAAAGTATTGAGATACTACACATCTCAATAATTGGATTAAGGCCTTAGAGAAATAAGCTACAAGAAACTAAAAAAAATACTTTAAAAATATATTTTTCAAGAAAACTTCCCAATATTTGGCAGTCTCCTTCCGTGCTGTTTTTGGTATCAAGGTAGTTATTCAGGCTTCCTAAACACAAGAGTACATTCCTGTATCTATTTCATGATAGACAATCACAACATGTTAGTTTATTTGGGTGGAAACAGGGCAATAGCACTTTTTCCACTCTGCATCACTGACAGGGGTAAAGTAAACCTACTTAGGCCTGTCGTCACAACAGAGGAAGGTAAATATGTGTAATAAGTGCTTTCAGATGTCTCAGCACCAAGCCTCAGATACTTTTCCAAGTCAGAATTAGAGATGTGCAAGCCTCCCACAGAAGAACCTGAGACTTGGCCCACATTTCTTTAAGAGCAAGCCAAGGCTGATGAGCTTTTTTCGGGGAGACCTGGCACAGTTTTGTGCCAACAGCCTGCCCTTCCTCTGCATGCCAAGCTGGATTTATGGCTTTGTCTGAGAAGTATGCAAAACACAAGCATGACAATAACGCCCTTTTTCTTTTCTTTTTTTTTCTCTTTTTTGTCTCTTTTAACATAAAAGCCTTAAAATTATCTCAGGGATTGCAAATTTGCATGAGCCAGCCATAAGTGACCCTTAGGCTCAGGAACAAGCTAAAAATGTCTACTTTTGCGCAGTTTCTTATCAGAATTTTCTCTCAGAGCAAAGAAAGACAGAATGTCAAAACACACTGTATGCACTGCAGAAGTCTTTCCCATCAAAAAAGGAGGCCAAGCTAAAGAGCAAGCACATGGCCTTCTAATAAATATAACACAGACAAGAGACGGGAAAATGGGGGGCAAGGGAATGTAGCACAAATCTGATAACAGAGCAGATGCTGAGTGTATCCAGGTGATCATATATTGCTTTGATAAATTACACCACCTGGCACTTTTCCAATGGTAAGGTAACATCATTGGCTTTTAGTTATCTTTCCCAGAAATTTCATCTCCACCATGCTGAGTGCATGAATGAAAACACAGGCTTGATAGACACCCTTTCCGATAGAAGTATTCACTGTTTCCCTGATAAGAGACAAACAGTAAAAGTGAATCTGTGGTTTCATCATCTATTCCATTCTTCAGACGATGAAAAACACAACTTTGTTAAAATGGGCACAACCAGCCCAGTTGCTGATGTAGTAACCAATAGCTAGGAAATATTTCATCATAAATAACGAGCTTTATTTTGATAACTACTTTTTCACATCCAGTAATCATTTATTTGTAGTAGGTATTACTATTGACTTAGCTAACACACCACCATTGAGAACAAGTATGGGTACACATAAATGCCTATGTCATCGAATATAAAACAGACAAAAATATCTGATACTAATTCCATAGCTGATATCACTAGGGCAATTATTTAACAAAGCAGTCAACTGTCTTGAAAACCCAAAGCAATCAGACATTCAAGACATTCAAGTACACTGACAGACTTTTTTTATTTTTTAAAAGCATTACATTTGCATTTTGCTGAAAAGGCAGGCAAGACTCCACCTACTTATCAGACCAAAGGATACATATTTGATCAGGGGAGATGTGAGCTTATGTCCCAGCCTTTGGCTTTATTGAGCCCTTTCCTCCACTGAAGGCATATAAATATCCTCCAGTGAGTTCTTTAGACTGTACGGTTTTACCTGAACCCTCAAAGACCACAACAATTAGCCAATAGTATGCAAACTACTGAATTGGTAGGAAAAAAAAATCTATTTGGAATAGAAAGAGCAAGTTACTATTGCATGTGGTTAACAACTTTGACTGCCAATTTAGTTGTCAGTAGTGTTGGAGTTGCTGCCTTTCCAAGACTGGGGTTATCATCCTCCTTTGTATATGAGCATTACCATTAGGGTAGTCTCAGCTGCAAGGTGTGTGGACACCACTGCAGGTCCAGGCAGAAATGGCAAGGCCTTCCTTCAGGCTCTGAGCTCGTTTTCTCTTTCTCATGCTGGGAAACCCTTTCCCAGGCTGAGACAGTTTCTTAGCTCTGGCCTGTGCCTTTTCCCAGGGTGATAGCATTTGGGAAAAACAGAGAGGAATTATAACAAAGATAAACACCTGCTGAACCCGTGGGAAACCAGGGACAAGAGGTGTCTCTCTCTCTGACCAATGAATTGTCTGTATTTTGTTTTGCACGAACTGTATTATTAAAAGCCATGGCTCTCTTCAATAAACTGCTCTTTCTTGCATCAAGTAAGAGAGTTGCCTTGTTGCTGTTTTCCTTTCGCCGCTCCGTAACCCCTCGCGCAGCAACATTTGGAGGTGTCCACCGAGATCGTCTTTCAGCGGAACAGCGCGGGGTCCCGCGGTGAGCAGCAGCCCGGAGCCGCGGCCCGGAGCGGAGCAGCGCGGCAGGAGCCGGGCGGAGCGGCCGAGAGCGGAGCGGCGCGGAGCCGTGCGCTCCCATCGGCCTGCCGGGAGCCGGACAGCAGAGCCAGCGGAGCCGGGAGCTGTCTGGAACCCACGGGCAGCGCCAGACCGTCTTCTCGCCCATCGGAGAGAGGTACTCTGTGTTTTCGTTCCCCCTCCGCCAGCTTAACAGCTAGGCGAGAAACTTCATAACAATGGTGAATCAATCAGCCAAGCGGGACGAAACCGAGGACGGCTTGGAGGTGGCTTTTGCTCCTTCAGCATGGGGAGAACTGGGAGGCCAACTATGTGATGCCCTTCCTGGAGGCGACCTTTTAATTCCCTCTCTATTGAGTACTTGGGAACTTGTTAACAAAGAGAAGGGATTTGTCTGCGATTCCGGGAACGCACAGGAAGCAAGGGCAGTCTCTCGCTTTGTAACCCCTTTCGAGAATCTGCCCAGCCCAGAGGCTCCCAGCCCAGAGGCTCCCTGCCCACAGCTTCCCAATGAGGAGCACCCAGCGCCCAAAGACCACACGCCTGTTTTTTCTTCTCCAAAAGACTTGGAGCGACCGATTTCCCCTGCGAATGGTGGCGCGGAAGGTCCTCCCCCACTCGCCCCGCAGGAGCCTGCGGCCCCCATCCCCCGGGCGGCGGGGCCGGGACAGCCACCCGCTGATGTCATGGCACCCCCCGCGCCCCCACCGCCTGCAGCGGCAGTGCCAGCCTTTCCTATCGACATCGTCCTGCAAATACTTGACACCATGGCAAAACAAACGGCAGCCCTCTATGCCGTGCTGGCACCCTTCGCAGGCGCCCAAGCGGAGCAACCCCCGTCAGCGGCGCCTGTGCCGGGGCAGCCGCGGGTCGTGGGCGGCCCAGCCTCGGGGGTGGGTCCCACGCCGCCTGCAGGTCCATCCGCAGGATCGGGACAGCAGGCACCGCCGGCTGCAGGAGCGGGACAGCAGGCACCGCCGGCTGCAGGGGTGGAGTCGGTGCTGCTTTTTGCACAACACTCAGCGTCACGCCCCACCCACCCAGCCCCCTTCGGTTCTCCAGGGACACCGCCGCATCCCTCGCTGTCTCCAGGCCCTTTTCCTTTGAAAAGCAGGGGCTGCAGTGACTCCATGACAGTGAGACTCAAAAATCGCCGCAGTGTTTTGGAAACAGTTAAAATGCGAGCATTGCAGCAGGGCCATTGGGATTTGTTAGAAGGGATGGGGATGTCAAAGAGGAGTGTCCTTCGGGTGAAGGGGGTGGATGAGAGTGTCCAGGTGGATGCTGCTGAGCTTGGCCTGGTCCCTGAGGACAACCTGCCACAGGATTGTGAGAAAGATATCCAGGGGACCAGGGCAGCTCAAACCTTTCCTGTCTCTAAGGCTGCTCCCAATACAGGACAGCCGGACAGACAAGATCCTATAACTTGGCATATTGTTCGGGATTTGTATGACAGGGTCACACAGTTTGGGCTTGGTTCTACACAAGTTATGCAAATTATTGAAGTGTTGAATGCAAGTTTGCTGACACCTTACGATGTCAGACATATAGCCCAAGTGCTGTTTCAGCCTGTTCAACTTAGAGTGTTTCAGGACACTTGGAGGCAGATGGCTGACAAAGCAACTGTAGAAAATATAGTGCGACCCCAGGGTGATCCTAGGTATGCTGTGGGGAGAGATGCCTTGCTGGGTCAGCATCATTTTGCTAGCCCTGATTTTCAGGCTACCTGGGATCCTCTGATCCTTGAACAATGTCGAGAAATAGGATTTGCAGCAATTCTAAAAACAATAGAGGCTGTAGCTCCAAAGCCAAAATATGTAAAAATTACTCAAGGCCCTAGAGAGCCATTCTCAGAATTTGTTGAGAAAATAGCAGAAGCTTTGGAAAAGCAGGTTGAGGATGATGATCTAAGGCAGCTGTTATGTAAACTGCTAGCCAGAGACAATGCTAATGAGGATTGTGCAAAAATTATACAGGCTCTGCCGGGAGACCCCTCACTGACTGACATGGTGCAGGCATGTGCTAAGGTGGGCACTGTAGATCATGTGATCTCTACTTTAGTAGCTGCCATGTGGCACCATCAGAAGATGTCAGGGGGTGGCCAACAGAAACAGGGGAAGAATAAAGGCAGAAATAAGAGGAAGCCACAGCAGCAGAAGGCTGATATGCCTACTTTCTTGTGTGCTAAGTGCAAAAAACCAGGTCACTATGCAAACCAGTGCAAATCAGAAGAGCCTGTTGCTGGCCAGGAAAACAGTCAGACAAGTGTTCTGGGGTGCAGCAAACAGATAGAAGCAGTGCCTCAGAACCCAGTGCTGACACAGGTTTCCCCAGCCAGCATGCAGCCAGCACCCAGGACTCCACCTCTGTGGATGTACACACCGCAGACACAGTCATTCTAGACTCGGTCAGGGTGCACAAGGTTCCTCTGGATGCCTTTGGCCTTTGGGTCAGAGGATGAGGGCACTGCTCAAGGGAAGATCTAATGCCACTCTCCAGGGAATCTTTGTTCACCCAGGTGTCATTGGTGCTGATTTTACAGGTCAAATTTGTGCTATGGTTTCCACGTTATGTCCCTTGTCATTATCCCGACAGGAACTTGTATTGCCCGACTTGTGTTTTTCATTTGTCTGTTCTCAGGGCTGATCAACAAGATCCCAAAGACAGTGGGTTCGGATCTACAGGACCACCACAAGTCTTTTGGACAATGAATATAAGTTGAAAGCCCTTCGTCAATTGGTTTGAATGCCGTGATCATTTTGGTCATTGATTTGAAGGATTGCTTTTTCACAACCCCCTTGTGTCCTGTACAGACCAAAATGTGTTTTTATGGTGCCTGCAGTGAACAGTTCTGAGATGGGACAGAGATACCAAGGGAAAGTCTTGCTACAGGGTTGCCAATTAGTCTGACACACTGCAGCAGGCTGCAGCAAGTTTTATTTATCAGGTATACCTTCCACTGATATCTCTGTGTTTATCACCACTCCGGATTTACATCCGACAGGTATCACTGGCCAGTTACCTGGGAGGATGAGTCTGGTTGGTAAATGCTGGAAGGCCATGAGACAGGTTCTGCTCAGATAATTGAGTTGAAAGCAGTCACAATGGCATTCCAACAGTTTTCTCAGGTACCTTTGAATTTGGTCAAAGCAATTTTTTTTATAAACAGAAAAGGGGAGTGGCTGGTGAAGTACCACACAGCCGATTGGGAAAAGCTTTGTACTCCTTCAATCACTCTACTGTGCCACAAGATTCCAATAATCCTGTTATTGTGAATCATTTGAGGCACAGCCCAACATGGCAATCACCAGCCAGACTGTTCCTCTACAAGCAGAGGATGAGTATTCATTTGTTTCTCCTGGAAATGTTTTAAGTCATTGAACATTATTAGATGTGTTTTCTGAAATGTATTAGAAATTATAAGTCTGGTGAATGGTGGCGGGTTTTTATTATTGTATTAAAATTAAGTTTTGCAGAGAAAAGGCACCAAGCTTGAAGATTTCCCTGGAAATTCGGGTGTCCACAAATCTCCTGAGTGATGTTTATTCTCCTTTGCAAGGGCCCTGTGGAGAATTACAAACACCTCTCTGTCCTTTTCTTTCTTTTAAACTAAAAGGGGGACGTGTGGACACCACTGCAGGTCCAGGCAGAAATTGCAAGGCCTTCCTTCAGGCTCTGAGCTCGTTTTCTCTTTCTCATGCTGGGAAAGCCTTTCCCAGGCTGAGACAGTTTCTTAGCTCTGGCCTGTGCCTTTTCCCAGGGTGATAGCATTTGGGAAAAACAGAGAGGAATTATAACAAAGATAAACACCTGCTGAACCCGTGGGAAAACCAGGGACAAGAGGTGTCTCTCTCTCTGACCAATGAATTGTCTGTATTTTGTTTTGCACGAACTGTATTATTTAAAGCCATGGCTTCCTTCAATAAACTGCTCTTTCTTGCATCAAGTAAGAGAGTTGCCTTGTTGCTGTTTTCCTTTCGCCGCTCCGTAACCCCTCGCACAGCAACAGAGATGGTTTTCACTCCAGCAATTTGGTGCTTATGGATGTTATGAAGAAAACATACTGGCTAATCTATGGAATTATTTAAGTTTTCCCCATGCATTGGGACCCTGAAACCTATTGTTCCCAGCTTGCCTCCTGGGCATGTATTGTTCTCCTTTTTAGCTGACGACTGGGCAGTAATTATTTCACTGCAACATTCACTCCCAGATTTTTTGCATTTGCTATGAAAGGAGCCAACTTCAGCCAAATTAAATAATCTGTCTGGTGTACCAACCCATTCCTGACAGTAGCCAGTAGCAAGTGTTTAGAGAAGCCCTGGCACAAATTGGATGATCCTTCCCCTGACATACTCCAGTCACAGTTTCCAGTAATCAGTAGTTTAAGGACTTCCTGAGCTGGAAGCTGCTTCCAGACCTTTCCACTTAATAGCCTGTAATGGCTTTTTACTCTAGGAATGTGTTGGTCTTTCTCTGAACCCATTTATAGTCTTGGTCTCCACAGCAGGCTATGTAATAGGTCCACAATTTAATTATGGGCTATGTAAAGTACTTCCTTCAGCCTGTTTTTAAAATTCTGCCTGATAATTAAATTGCTGTATCATATTGCCTCTCTACGCCTTCTGTGACTTTATGAATCTATAGATACATCCCTTAAATAACCACAACCTCAAGTGGAAGCACCCTAGACTACTTTGACTTCCACTAATCTTGGACCTGTTCTATCTTTATCAATGTTCTGTAGCTCAATTGCAGGGGTTTTTTTTATGTACAATTGTCAGAACTAGAAAAAAATATTCAACATCTGGTTCCATCAGAGTGGTAGTATCATCACAGTTTCTGCACTGTCCTCTTTAATTATCCAAAGATCTCTTTCCTGAGTGTTAAATGGTAATATAAAGTCCATAAACTTGATAGCTTTTTAATCCTGCACGTGCATTATTTTCCCTTCACTGATCTCACATTTCAACTGCAATCTGCTTCAGTCATTCAGCATCATGAGATACTTCTAAAAATTTCTGCAATCAGACCATGCCCATTCTAATTGTGCAATGCAACAGGAAGCTTTGCCTCCTTTCATTTTGCTTCCAGTTGCTGTCTACACTTACACAGTTGTTTAACCACGAGGACATCATGTATTTCATCCCTGGTTTCTGTATCAGATAGTGTTTTTCTTACCCCACTGAAGCTTTCTGGAAGCCTGGGCTCTCCTTGGCCGGACCACCCCAGTTCTCAGGCCTCATGCCTCTGTCAGCAACCTCTGCAAGATTCACCCATCCCAGTGAGGAGAGAGTTGTGCTGGCTCTCCTCCAGCACACCACATTCAGCTGTGCATTTACTAATCCTGCATCTTATCAGCAGCTTTACCAGTTTCTCTGATTAAAACTTTCTGCTAGGTTTCCCCATCAGCACTCTGTGAACCCATGTGACTACCCCACTCCTTTAGGAGTAGAGCTCACTTAACAGAGGATTTATAAAACCCTCTCAGCAGTTTCTTATTTGAATTCCACCAGAATACTTAGAAAAATCAAACCTTAGTAGTTAGTTACTGACCCTTTTGTCAATGTGGTTACAAGCCTCCTATATAAACTATCCCCTTTTCCTCAGGTTCATCCACACAAGTAGCAGCTCAGCCTAGAACACTGTCAAGCACCCTCAGTAGTGAACATTGATGCAAGAAAGTCAATTAGCACTAAAAGAAACAGACCTTTGAAATGCTTTCCTAAGCATCTGTCACCCCCTGCTGCCCAGTGAACCAGTGTATGGAAAAGCCAAGATTTGGGTAATTTCCCAGCCTGTCAACATCCACATCACCACTACCCCAAACAAACCTTTCCTGCCTCTCTCTCCACCCCTCACCACACAGCGCTGCCTGAAAAAAAAGGTGCATGGAAACTGGTACATCTCCATGAAACACTGCAGCTCCATGCAGCTTTGCTTCCAGCCTCAAGCCCAGCCCCCCGGTACCTGGGGCAGCTCACGTCCACTAGAGACTGACCTGAAGAGGGTGAAAAAAATTTCCACTACAACCATCTTCCCAAGTACCTCCAATGGCAACCACAGACCTGCAACACAATGCATCGACTCTCTAGTAAGTTCTGGTAGGAGCATTTGGACCTACAACATCAAAAACTTTATTCAGCTTGCATTGAGCAGGTGCAAGATCAAACAGAGCCAACAAGCCTTCCAACAAAAGGAATTATGAGGCAAAGCAAAAGAAGCAGGAAACAACTGCAGAAAATTAGACCAGATTAACAGAGGAAAGGTGTCTAGCACATGATGTCCTTTCTGCATCAACACTGCAGTTCACAGACATTTCTGTGTTTTGTACATGAAGGGATATTTTGTAATAGGAAGTAATATCTTTTGGTGTTCTTGAGGTATGCCCCTCAAATTCTGGGTACAAGAATGGCAGGTTACTTTTCCTATACCAAAAGAATAAAATGGATTCATGAAACAGGTTTTGTGTTACAAGAGGCATTCACAAGTTGTGGCATGAATATGTTTGCAGTTTCTTGAAGGCAGACATGCAAATCATCACTGCCCTGTGGTTATACTTGGACTTAGTGTTAAAACAGTGCAAGTCCAAATGCCAGAGATTTCTACTATATATTTTTTTTCTCTTCTCTGCTTCACTTCACAAGTAGGCATATATTAAGCACCAAATCTTACCTTTTGGAAAGCAATTTATGGTTTCAATTTGATCCTGAACAGTGCTAAATTATTCAATCCCTTACATCTTGCCTTCCATCAAGAATTCATCTTGATGAAAGCCAGAGAAAGCAACCAGTTTTTTATCAGGTCCTATTGAGGTAACCAATATATCCTGTCCCAGATCCGTAAGTTGCTTCAGAGTCTCTATTGCACTAAAATCAGGGTGACTTTGTTCCTGCATGCCTTCATTGGCCAGGCCTGGATCCAGCTCATTCCCCTGGAAACTATAACAATCCTCATCTGCAATGTGTAAACTGAAAATAGCTCAGATCTAAGACTTAGATAATTAATAAGATAATTATACAGAAAAATCAAAGTCATGTGGAATTCTCTCTGAGCTCCTATCAGGGCTCAGATTTCCCTATGTCAAAGGTTAGCACCCATTTCTTCCTTTTGCTCACTTTAGGGTTTTTTTGCCTTTACTCTTAATTTATTCTCTAGATTTCTTAGCAAATAGGATAAAATAGGAAGGAGACTTATGGTACAAGGCAACTAAATTTTAGGACCAACAGGATTTCTCCCAATATTTTGTTCAAAATTTCTGAAAAAATATGAACAAAGAGAGTGGTTTCTCTTGCCACAAAAAGTGACAGGCTTCGAAGGCCTCCTTGTAGTAACAGAAATGTACAATGTTAAGTGTCATGAGGAAGAAAGGAAAAAAAGTGATACAGTTGGTGATGCAACAAAGATGAAGAGTATTCTCTATCCCTGTAATTTACTAAGAAAGGGACTAACAAAGGAGCCTAGGAAAGCTGGAGATAAAAATATCCATGAAGGCTTTCTTGAACTAATTTATTTTGCTTTATTTTTGCTTCAGTCAAAACCAATTTGTTTCAGAGAAGCATTTAAATTTTTTCTAGCCTTTAGCTTTTAAAGCTATGAGTATCAGATCTGAAAAAGACCTTTTAGGTCATGAAATCCAGTCAACTGTATTTCAGGCAAACTTATCATATGTTTGAATTCACAAAGACCCATATCAAATCTAGCCCAGTTATACCTTATCTCTTATTCCTATTGAGAAGCTATGCTAGATCTCCACTCTTTTCATAATTACTTTTTTTTTTTTTTGTAATTTCCATCCAATATGCATGCCCCTGCACAATCTTCCTTAAATTCACATTATTAGGATTTTCACATTTCATCCAAAGAGTTAAAGTTTAACTGACAACCAATCATTTTATATGATCCTTCTACAGAATAAAAGGCACCTGTAAGTTTTGATCCAGAAATCTTTAAACCTTTGGATCAAAATCCTTTGAGTGAGTTTACATAGGGCAGAGATGTGCATGGGGAGTTAGAAGCTCCCATTTCAAAGATTCTGGAATCAATCAAGTAACCAAGATGATAAAATTTAATCACCGTCTTTCCAAGAAAACAACAATAAATGCTCTAGGGAACTCCAAGCATAAATGATTTCCAGCTGCATCACAGACTGGACACTACCATTAGAGATGATTTATATGTTTTTATAGTATTTCAGAAAACAAAATAAGTCTGAATGGGAATCATTTGCATAACACAATTTCATACATTTCATCCAGACAAAAATCATGGGATATGCAGGACCTGCATTGTGCAGTTCAAGTATAGACAAACAGTGGTGACAGCAAATTAGATGGACATGACTATGGTATGATTGTGACTTTTTTCTTAAATAATATTTTAAAAAACAAGAAAAAAAGCAAAAAAAAACAACAAAGAAAAAAACCCAGTAGAGATATTCTATGTTATCTGTCTGCCAACCAGATAAAAAAATATTTAAGCTCTTTTTTTGGGGTACTTTTTGGTGGCATCAATTAATATTCATTTGATCTGGAAGATAAGGAGAAAGAAAACAAAACAAGACAGGGAGGAAGGGGGAATTTAGAGCAGCATTTTAACATTAGTCTTAGAAATGTCTTCTTGCCACTCAGATGCTAGCACATACTTTCTAAAATAACTCAATTTAAGGTAATTTTTATGTCAGACCAGGATGTCTCATTGGCATAAGCTATTTACACAAGCTGAAATGTCATTATGTTTCAAGGACTATAGAGCCTCACATGAACTATATAATAAACTACTATGCTTTTCTTCTTTTTTACAAATCCAGTGTTTGCCTTGCAGTTTTGCACTGTAGACTTCAGGCAGTTATTTCAAATATGGATTTTTTTGAACCTTTCCATGCCCCTGAATCATTAAGTGTTCTTTTTTCTTTGTGCAGGATCTTTCCCTTGAAAATGGAAACACCAAAAATTGTGATTGTCCATTTCCATATTTTCCCCATTATAAGCCTTCATTTAACATGCAAGGGTCTCAGAGGGATAAAAATAAAAATCTTCAATTTCTGAGTATGCAAAGAAAAATTCAAAAGTTAATGGAGATTCATACTGGCTAGACAAAAGAAAAACAATGCCACAGTTTATAGACTGTGGATTTAAGAAAAAAAGGAATATTACAGGAGATGCCAGAACAAGTTTATTACCAAGTATTGATAGAAGAATCAAATTTTCTTCCTTACAGATATATAAATACCTAGGACTCAAGGAAAGAATAAAAGCATGCTTTAAAACAATCCAAAACAACCATTATTTTTCTAACAAAAGATTTTGCAAGTACACAGGACAGAGAAATATCTCTTCTGAAAAGCTAGTTAGACTTTCACACTCCAAAAACAGTCTAGGGAGTCTAGGGAGCAGAGTAGGGAAGGGAGTTCAGGCTTTGCCTTCACAGTCCATCAGAAGAAAAAAAAAAAAAAAAAAAAAGATAACTAGAAAATAAAAGAGGGGGAAAAAAATCCTACATTTGCTTTTCATTAGAACCCAAGTTGAGAAAGACAGATAAAAATATAAAATATTCACTAACCAAATAAATTCTATTTTCTCTCTAAGGAAGGAAGTCCAGCAACTGAGATAAGACAAACCGTTTTTCCCCCACTTTGCCTCCCCAGGATCCTATGAGATATGAAAGCCGAAAAAAATTCAGCAAGTGTCTTTTTCTTCTCATTCCTCACCAAAAAGACTGCACAGTTTGATGGCATGCATCTAATGCTGTACTTAAAAAAAATTGTTTTGAGCACCTGGGACAAGAGGCCGCTAATGCCTCAAGGGGCTGGGAGCTGCCAGGTGGGACAAGCACCACCATGCTCCAAGGACCTTCATCCTGTCCGTACCATTTCCAACTTTCTTCCTTTCCCTCTGGCATGGTTTTTATGCACCCATCCCAAGGAAGCAGATGTGTATCCACTTCCCTCTGTTTAAGGCAAAATGAAAGAGCTCAGCAGAAAGTGGAGAAAGAGAATTTACTGCAGTAAGTGAATGGCACATGAAAACAGAAAGCATCAGCTCACCAGCAAGTCTGTGTAGAAACCTATCCCTGCAGGACCCCATCCAAAGCTCAGATTCTAATCAAAAGATTTGATTACTTTTAACAAGTTTTAGGATCAAAGAACAGAGGCTTAGGAATAAAATTTCATCCAAAAAAACTTAAACCAGGAATGAAGGATGTGTGTAGAAAACACAATAAAGCACCACCTTCCCCTCTCCTCATCCGAAACAACTGTATGCCAATACAGAATTGAGGAAAAAGTGCCTCCTGACAAGATTCCCTCTCTCCCTTCAGCCCACAGAAAGCAGAAAACTTAGGAAACAGCTTAAAACTGGAAGAGAGTCTAACTCAAGCCCTGCTCTAACCTCAGAATACCCAGTGTGTTTATAAAAAATTAATTCCCACTCATAGAATCACAAAATATAGTGAGTTGGAAGGGACCCATCAGGATCAAGTCCAGCTCCTGGCCCTGCACAGAGCACCCTGAGAATCACCCCGTGTGCCTGAGAGTTCGCCCAAATGCTTCTTGAACTCTGTCAGGCTTGGTGCTGTGACCACTGCCCTGGAGCGCCTGTTCCAGTACCTAACCACATTCTGGGTGAAGAATTTTTTACTAATATTTAACCTACGTCTCCCCTGATGCAACTTCAGGCCATTCCTTGGGTCCTGTCACTGCCACAGAGCAGAGACCAGTGTCTGTCCCTGCTCTTCCCCACATGAGGAAGCTGTAACTGCAGTGAGGTGTCCCCGCAGACTCCTCCAGGCTGAACAGACCAAGTGCCCTCAGCCACTCCTCCTACAGCTTCTCCTCAAGGCCCCTCATCTTTGTTCTCTCCTTTGGACTCTCTCTAACAGCTCAATGTCTTTTTCATATTGTGGCACCCAAAACTGTCCCCAGCACTCGAGGTGAGGTCGCCCCAGTGCAGAGCAGAGCAGGACAATCCCCTCCCTTGCCCGGTTAGCGATGCTGTGCCTGATGCACCCCAGGACAGGGATGTCCCTCCTGGCTGCCAGGGCACTGCTGGCTCATGTTCAACTTGCCATGGACCAGGATCCCCGGGCCCCTTTCGGTGGCACTGCTTCCCAGCCTGCTATTCCCCAGTCTGTCTGTACACCCAGGGCTCCCCTGTCCCAGGTGCAGAATCTGGCACTCCCCTTATTGAACTTCACATGATTACCCACTGGGTGATTCCCCAGTCCCCTAATTTGTCAAGGTCTCTCTGCAGGGCATTCCTGCCTTCAAATGAGTCAACAGCTCTTCCCAGATTGTATCATCTGCAAACTTGCCCAGTATCCCTTCAAGTTCTGCATCCAAGTAATTGATGAAAATGTTGAAGAGCCTAAGACAGAGCCTTGTGGAACCCCACTGGTGACAGGTCTCCACCTGATGTCACCCCATTCACAGCAACCCTTTTTGCCCAACCCATGAGCTAGTGCTCACCCACTGCATGATGTACTTACCCAGTTGTTTTGCTCCAAATAAAACATGAATTATCTACCAAAATTATTTACGATTTAAGCTTATTCTTGGTAATCAACTTTGGAGTTGCATGTAACCATTTTTTTTTTTTTTCAAAAGCAGACTTTGTGTAGCAGACCTTAACATTTCTGCCTGGAGGAGAAATCACACCAGGTTTCAAATCAGATTAAGACAACAACATTACCTGTGTCATGCATTGTTACAAATCTCACTAAAATCACAATGAGAGCCTTCTCCCTTCACCATGCAGCAGACACTGAATTGTGCTGCAGAAAGAAGCGAGGCACTCTCAGTCAGGAGAGAGATTATTGCATTTCACCCCAACCCCAAAGGAAAGCTGTCACAGGGTTGAGCCTGTGACAAGTCTTAGTCTTGGAATAGGGAAACTTTCAGGGAGACATTGAGGCAGAAAAGTGCAAGCAGTACATCAACTAGAGCAGTGATCTTCATGGCTGAGATGAAAGTGGAGCTCTTTAGCTTTCATTGCCAGCTCTGTAGATCTAGTTAAACAAATGGTATAACGGGAGTTTGGGTTGCATTTCTTTTCTCTTGGAACCAATTTAAGAAATGTTAATTTTTCTCACAATCTGCTGTTTTATTTTTTTTCACCTAAACTCTGTTAAATTATACATATGTCGTTCTGCTTCTGCCCTCTTGACTCATCAGTTGCATACAAGCAGGCTAAAATAACCTCCACAACACAAAGCACTCTCAAATGCATATAACAAGCAAAGAACAGGGAGGAAGGAATCATATTTTTCTTCTAATTTCTTTTTGGCTACAGTAATCCTGGGTGCTGCTACTCTTGTGCCTATATAGGTTCAGAAAAGGACACAGTAAATTGCTGGTGCATCTTCAGGGCTAGATAAATCCTCAGACAAAATGACCTGCCTACCTTGGCCTGGAAGAGATCTGGACATTAATCTTACAAGAGGACATATCCTATTATTTGGACATTATTTTAATTTGAAAATATTCTGAGTGTAAAACAGGGATTTGTAATGCCACACTCTTAACTCTTGTGTTGGTGTATTCTTTAGTCGCTGAGGTCAAAATGCTTATTTGAAGTTAAGTCACTGATAAGACCACCATAGAAAGAAAATATTACCTGTTTATGTACTGGTTTTATTATAAAAGAATAAGACCAGTATCTGAGACTCCTTTCTATCACTGGGAATTAAGATGTGAAGACAGCTGAGAGCACAGGAAATTAAAATCCTTTACCACAAAACTACCAGAGCAAAAAGTATCAACTGTACAACTATCCCGCTCACTTTTACCCTGGAGTAACAGTTGCTGCACTGAGAAGGCAGGCGAATCACCAGATTCAATCCAACTCCAAACTTCTATTTTCTTGGGGTTTTTCAAGAAGGGAGCCATGGATCCAGGTGTCTTAGTCCTCTTGCACAGGATAAAACTACATGTCCCCTAAGATGTGACCTGTGTGGGGGTGCTGAATCATTTTACATTGGCACAAAACTAAATAGTCATTAAATCGTTCTGGTTTCAGGTAGAATTAAATCTGGATTTAAAATCCGCTAGAGGGAACTGCTCATCATGCCTTGAACTAGCACTATCTCAGAGCACTATTAAAAGAAAGAAAATCTAACCCTGGTAAATTAAAACTAAGTAGCACTTTACTTGTTTCATTACATTAGCCCCGCCAAGCAAAGTAAGGTACAAAATGCAGTAATTTATTTTTCTCCCACATATTTTACTGCTGCATCAGCAGAAACCATTTCTTTAGATAGCAACCATCTGTTGGATGAAATCACACGTCGACTACAAAATTACCATTGTTCTATCAAAAAGGAGCAAAAATATCCCAGCTGCCTTTTCTCCTGGCAGATATTAAAGCGCCAGGCCAGGATACCCTTTGGAAGCTCATTGCACACATATGAGATGAAACCTGACTTTTTCTTAGCATGGAAATTCAAACTACCTTAGATCATCTGATCTGATGGGATCACAATATAGATATAAAAAACACCCAAGTGCAGGACCAGGTTACTTACGGTTCTTCCCTAGCACTTTCCCAGCACTCAGAAGAGGTCTGAATCACTGGGTGTTATTCTGATTTTAGTACTACATCCACTTTAGAGGGAATATAAATTATCCCCTGAAACTACATCGTGTATATCCTCTCAATAAAAACTTCAACAAAACACTAACGGGCAGTGAAGAAAAGTGAGAGAAGAAATATTTTGAGTAGGACATCTCAAATAGCATCATTGCCATCTTTCTAGTGATATTCCTTAGCAGGAGGGACAGCACAGCTTGGCCAAACCAACCAACTTTCTTGGGGATCTGGCCACAGCATGAGTCACCTGGGGGAGGACATGAAGGAAGTTACACACTCCCACCCCTCCATCAGCCTGCTCCAGCTTCATTCCTTCCATTTTACCAGAGCAGAAGGACAGAATGAACATAGTTAAGAAGAAGAGAGAATATGAATAAAAGGCACATAGCAAAAGACAGAGAAATCCTGACATTTAAAGGGGAGCATGACCATTTTCTGCTCAACCTAGGATTAAAACATACTTTTTAGGATTTTTGCTGATCTAAAAATGAACATAATCATCCCATCCTGATAGCAGGCCAGAGTTCACATCCTGACACATCTACATGAGCAGCAGAGAAGAGAAGGGCAATCTTCTGCTCCCAAGTCTTGCAAAAAGTACTTAACTGGTGAAGTTAGTGTGACCACAAAACCCATCCTTGCTAGCTGCCCTCACAGCAGATTATCTTGACAGCTCCACAGGTGGTGTTTCTTCCCTGCAGCCACATTCAGGCTTTCAAGCCATGAAGTGATACTGAAAAGTTGTTAAAAGTTCCTACTGAGAAAAATCCGCCAGGGAGGCAATTGCAACTACTCAGTAAGATCATTCCAAATACAGGCAGGTAACTAAAAACAAATACTGCACTAAAGCTCTTGCACAGATAAAGTCCTGGGCAACAAAAAAGAAAGAAAAATAAATCTCTTCTGTGGAAAAGCAAAACAGTCAGAAATAAAAAATAAAAATAAATTTAAAAAAAAAAGTGAAATACTCTTGCTGTTCTTTAGCCCCAGATTTTCTTCAATATATTGTCTGTTCCTTGAACTGAGTAGGGATGACCACTTCTGAACATGTAGAGAGACCAGTAGCTGCCTTGCTGGGATCAAGAACCCTCATCCCCAGCTCGCAAATATGGTGCAACTCTGACTCCAGTGAAGTAATACCACTTTGGATCACTTGAGATAATATCCACAAATTAGCTCTTAACAGACTAGCAGTATGATATTAAATCAATTACTTATAAGTAACATCAAGCAAAAATTGAGGGAAAAAAAATAAATTAGGCATTGTCAGGAAAAATTAAAAAGAGCAAAAAACCCGTCAAATTCCCATTGCTGCTGGGAGGCACAGAAACTTACAACTTCTTTGTATGGTGAGTGTTACTAAAACATTATATCTCACATCAAATGTTTCAACTTAAATTTTAGACTACTTAATTCTTACTAGTCCAAATAAGAGTGTGAAAATTACTTTCACTTAATAACATCTTACTGCAATTGGGGCCAAGTCTGTACCCCGAGCACTACAATAAACTGAAAAAACTGCTAAGGGAGTGCCTACAGAAGACACAATGTTCTGAAGCTGCTCCTTCACATCAGTATGTAAATCAAGTGCAAACTACCCAATTAGCAGCACTCCAAGAAAACCTAAATAACAGTAAATTGCATACAATAATAAAAATTGCAGTATCTACAGTGCAGTGAATACCATCTAAGATTCTTACAGGTCCTCCAGAATGTCTATTTATTTTGTTATTGTGGGTGCTTTGTGTTTTAAGACATCTGATTGCAAAAGGCAATACTGAAACCACAGCCCATCCATAATGCAGAAAAACCTGTCTAAATTTGCAGAGAAACTGATGAAGTAATTTTGGTTTTAAAAGGTCATGATTCAAATGCCAATCACATTAGTTTGACATTGTTGAAAGTGCACTCTTAATTAAAGTGTACAAGAGATGAAGATGAATACCTACACAGTTGATTTGAGCAACTTCTCATTTTGGGTAGGCTTTTAAAACAACATTGCTAGTAGCAGCAATACTGCAAGCCTAATTTTCTTCACAAATCAGGATTCAGCTTTTCAAACTTGAGGGATGCTGCATTAACTGATGAAGACTGTAATTCCATCTGGAGGAGCACAATAAACTTGAGCTTTGTTCTTGTGATCTAGCATGTCACCAGAAACCTTTGCTGGAGTTACAGAAGTACTACATGAACAAGAGTGCATTACCTCATTAATAAAATGTTTCAGGAGCTTTTACAGAAGCAGCAGCAGAAAAACAAAGAGCAATTTGAACTTGATAGAAGCTATTTATTCTCTCTTGTGAGTTAATTTGTAGTGCCAAAATATACCATTATCTAAAATAACAGTTTGCTTGTAACCTCATTTTAAGCTCATGAGGAAAAAAAAAAATTGCAGCACTATAAATTGTGACATTTCATTTCTACAGAGTGGTTCATATTGCAGATTCTGAAATGCATTATGAAACAGGGAATAAGGCAGCATTTTGTAGATATAAACCCAAAGATATATCTTCCTCAGATATGATTTTTCCCGGATCCAGAGCTCTGGATCTCAGTTTTGATCAGAGCAGCTAATATTTCCAACAGAGGCTGAGGATTGGATTTTCTTCTTTTAAAACAAATAAAAGGCATTTGCCATCATATGTCATCCAAATGATTGCATCCTAAATTTAGCTCAGTATTTTAATCTTCTAATCTCTACAAGACCTTGTTCTGAGATCATGCTCACTTTAGTGTATCCATCGTCACTGGCTTGAAATTCAGATGAGAAGGGAAAGCACTAACAATTGTTTACTGAGAAATACTACTTTGGAGAAGGGAAGAGACTTATTCAACACTCACGCACATCATCTGTCTTACTAACATTCCAGTCTTCAAAAAGCCCGCTGAAAATTAACTTACTATTGAATGTCTCACGCCTAATCATATAGCTCACCAACCTCGTTTTTCCCCTTAATTTAATCTGGCAGGGAGACACTCTAAAGAAATTGAGGCCACAGTCTATACAGAAGGAACCAAACTAATGAGAAACTTGCAGAAAAAGTAGGTTGCCCAGAAGTAAGAATTCAATTTCAGGTGTCCTGAGCCTTTCCCTGCAATCCCCACATTTAGAAATTTCCTCTGTTGCACTGAAGACCAAGTGACAAGTCTAATGCTACTCATCCCAGATGGAACATTTCCCCCAGACACCTACACACCCCTATATCTTCTCATAATTTTTAAGAGCTGCCTGACGCTGAAGTAAATGCAAATACGCTTGACACCTCTGGTTCAACTCCATATGTGATGTCCTACATTCAGGGAGCTCAAAGTGAAATTATGTTACCTCCCTTCACCAGCAAGGTTCAGAAAGGCAAAACATAATTCTTCCAGGGCTATGGAATAAGGGAGGAGGAATCAGATGGTGTTAAGGGTTGAGGTTTGTTCTCTTACTGTCCCAATTTAAAGAATTTTTCCCATTATTATGCTAAGGGAGCATGCCGGGTTACACGCAGGGTCTTTTCAGGACTCTAGACAAAGGGGTAGGTGCGGGGGGCTGGCTTCTGGGGGCTGCTCTCTCACCGGCAAGGTCTGAGGAGGGGGACACCCCCTCTTCAGCCCACGCAGTCCGAGCATGGAGGAGCCTGGCTCTCTGCTGTGGAACACTGATCTGTATCTGCTCCACTCCAGCCTACTGCCTCTAAGACCACAGCTGACCACCAGAAACCCAAACGGTGATCGGAGAGCCCTTCCTCCACCTTTTCTACTACGTCGGACACAGCTGCCGCTGCCGTTCTCCTCCACCTCCTGTCTGCCACCTCCGCAGCAGCGTGGACCCAACCCTGCCTTCCACCACTGGGACCGAGCACAGACAGAGTGTGTCTGTGGCTGGGAGAAGGACTGGAACAAAGTTATTTGTTCTGTTTGGTTGTTAATTTTCATAGCTACTGTTGTTTCTGTCTGTCCGGTTAGATATATTAGAAAAGAGCTGTTATTCCTACCCCCTTACCTCTGCCTGAGAGTTCCTGACTCAAAAATTATAATACTCGGCAGGGAGGGGGCTTACATTTTCTATTTCAAAGAGGAGCCTCTGCCTTTATTGGCAGACACCTGTCCTTCAAACCAGGACAGATAGCAACAAAAATTAAGGCCATTGCTGAATCCAAAGCCCCTCTGTGTTCTCATTTTACTACCTATAGACAAATATATCATCCAGGTATCTTGTCACTTTTAAGTCTGACTATCTGCACTGCTCCTTTGGCAATCTGTCAAGAGACACGTACATGTAGTTATCATTATTCCAAGCAGGTTTTAACATCTGCAATTGCAGAGCTTTCTGAAGGTTATCAGAAAAGAACAAAGTTCAGATGCAGAATAAACTGGAACAGTTTCTATTCAACTAGTGAAAGAAAGAAAACTTTTTAAATATCAGAACAGGGATTGGATTCATATGTGGAAAAAATGTGGTGATTTGTAAGGTGAAACAACAGGATGTATAATGTTAAAAATATTTGGTTGAACCAGGTTTCATCTAATACAATAACCCTAACATCAACATTGACTGGACTGGTATTTTATCCCTCAGCTTCAGTAACTGTGTTAAAGACTGTGATTTCTCATGCCACCAGTTAAGCCTTTTTAAACATATTCTTTACTTTGCCTTTTGTGCATTCCATCTTTCCATGCACTGTCCATGGCACCAAGTACCTTATAAAGTATTTTATTGGTCTTTACAGTAATATATTACAAAGATCAAGGTGGAGAATTCACAACATTTGAATTCTATTTAAATAGTCAACACAATATCATGCATATCATGCATCTCATACTAAATAGGAAACAACACGTACCAAATTAAACACAAAATATCTGCACAGTACTAGTTTCCTTTGATACTAAACAATGCAAAAAATAAGTCATTTAGACATAAATAAACCTTGTATCAGGAAATCCATAAGCATAATAATAAATTCAAAATTAGGTTTTTGATCACTTTATTAATATAGAATATGAATAACAGAATATGAATAGAGTTGAGGAAGAATTAAAAATCCTCATACCTGTTATATTTTCTAGATTTGAATTCTAGGCAATGAAAGTCCCATAGCTTCCCTTAGGAATCTAATCCACATCTACAGGCTCTGGGACAAAGTCCTGGCTGAAGTAAATTAGTCTAGTTTCATTGGCTTCAGGCTAACTAGGTTGATTTTTCACCAGCTGATATATTTTTACAAAAGTTCAGAGCAGAACAAAATTAAATGTCATTTTTATAATTGTCCCCCTCATTTAACTTTATGTCTCTTAAAAGACTTCAGCACTGCAGACTTCTTTGTTTTAAATGCTTAAACAGGAGGTGAAAATGCTACCAAATAAATAAAGGACCTCTGAAACTCCAAAGGCATTTCCCCATGTTTCCATGGAAATGGGACTTTACTCTTTAACCAAGTGACATTAATGATCATATGCCTCAAGTCAACAAAAGAGAGAAAGAGGATAGAAATTGCCAGCTACTCCAGAGAGTGTCGATCTGGAGCACAACCCCCCCAGTTAGGGGTAGGACTTGATACCCTTTCTGCAATGCAAAGCTTCAGCAGAAACAGCTCTCACAGTGTTAGAACAGAGAAGGGTCGTTGCCTTATTTTTAATTTGGCTCAGTAATCATGTTTGCTAACCATAGAAGTAAGACAAATAAATCAATGTCATCATCATTTGAGGGAGGAAGAGGAGGAGTAAGAGAAAGAAAGGGCAGTTTTAATAAAAGCAACACTCGAAATGTGTTGCTGTGCTCCAGCCCCCTCGCAATGTGTCTGGATCTCAGTTTTATTTAACCCTGCCACACATGGCTGTATGCTGATGACTGGAAAGGATCACGATCACTGGACTGCTGTGTTGGATGTTATAACAATTACAGCATGAGCTGACAGCAAACACCAAAGCTTTAATGAGCTAGGAATGTGTGCCATGAGTGACAAACCCTGCTGTTATGAGCTCTCGGTCTAATGGCGAAAGGAAAGGAAACAGAGGTGTGAAATGACTTGTCCAGGTTTCATCGTTTCCATGGCCAAGATAAGAGTAGTCATGTTTCCTCCAGATACTCATTGCATCCCTCACCACTGGTAACACTGGCTCTTGCTGTGCCAGGATTTCAGCCTGGCAGATCTGAACCACAGAATACTTAAGATACATCTGTTTCTTCATTCCTTTGTGCCAAAGCATCCTGACTCTCTATTTGTCCTAACTGCAAACACCATCATTTTTTCACTGAGCAGAGCTGGAGCCTTGAAAGGATTCAGTGAAGAATGTGTCAGTCTAGTTTGCATAGTGCCCACCCAAAGGCCAAAGAGACATCACACACCACACAGGTGCTGAAGTGTCAAGGAAAATCCCCCATACTCTGACCAGAGAAACTCCAGTCTACCTTAAGATCCATATCTAGTACAAATAAAGGACAGATCACATGAAGACATATACATTTGGCAGAGAAAATATCAGCTAGATTACTATTTTTTGGGACATCAAAAAAGAATACCAAAACCCAGTATTTTCTGGCTACTTCTATAATTGTTTCTACTTTGGATTCTGCTGTTCAATGCTACTCAAAACACGAATCTCCTGAAGTGCCACTGGGACCAACCATTGGGAACTGCTGCTGAACTTTGATTTTTAACACAGAAATAATAACAATAGTAGTAATAATAGTAATAATAGTAATAATATTAATAATAGTAATAATAGTAGTAATAATAATAATAGTAGTAATAATAATAATAATAATAACAACAACAACTTAACTTTGGATCTGTAAGAAGGCTTGCCAAACAGAAGTCACATTCTGGAAATGAAAATCAGGCCTGATTTATTAATATGCTCTTCTGGGCATGCAAAGCCTTAGAGAGACTGCAAACAGGAAAAAAAATATTCCCTTCTTTATCCTAAATTTAGAACCATAAAAGAATGTGGCTCTTAGTTAGTCTAGAAAGCAGAGCAGCCTGTGATCCTTTGCACCATGACAACCACAGAGCCAAATGCTGGAGGTCTGGGGCAACAGATGTATGTGGAATATTTTTTCCCCATATATTCTGTATGAAGGTGTATGCCCTACCTCACACCAGCTCAGAGCACCAGAAAGTAGAAGGAATGACAAAGGTGAGCCTTTTGTGCAGATTAAAATTAAAGATTAGCAAACATAAAAGACCAGAATTTCCCAAATCCTTCAGTGAGCCTACACATTATTCTGGAAAAAAATTGTAATTTTTCAAAACCACATATTTTCAGTATCTTGTATAAAGAGATGGAATTCAAAGAATAAGAATAACTTTCAGAGTAATATACATTACACATGCATAAAGTACTACCTGAAACAGAGGTTCTAGTGAAAAACTTAAATTTGGGTGACTCATTTTACAGCTTTGGTGTTTCCCTTCTTCTTCTTTCAAATATGATCACATCATAAATCTCCACAGAAGTCTAGTCACAACTCTGATTGTGGATTGACCACCATGCAAGTGGGTCAGCCTGAAGTCCAGTCATAATGATAGTAAATTAATTATATGGTACAGATGAAGACTGTCAAGAAACTCTGATTAACTGGAATGCCTAATGCAAACAAAAAGAGCAGTCAGTTGCTTTGTTTTGGTTTAGGTTTTACTAATCAAATACAGCAGTGCTTTGCCAGCTCGGACTCCAAAATTCAGCTTTACATAAAGACCAGGACTAGAAATAACTCCATGTTTTGGGTAAACTCAGTGAACATACAAAATGTAAACACCAAACACAATCTGTGATATTGACTACAGCAAATGTATGAATCATTCTGATGCAGCTACATGTCAATATATTTTATACTGGGATTGCCTTTGAAGCTAATACACTTAATTCAAATGTAACCAGCTGAGTATAAAAACAATCAACTTATTTGGCTTCTGCTGCTACGAGTATCCCAGCATCCTCTGACATTCATTGACTAATTCATCTATTCTAATGGTACCACCAAGGTAGAGAAACAATAGTTTGGCTATTAGAAATTTAAAAGGAAACAAGATGGTGGCTTTTTCAGCTTCCTACAAAAACTCAAGAGCACTGAAGGAAATCTGAGCTGGGCTTTCAGACTCTTACTTGAAGCCAGCAGCCCCACACATTCTTTTCTACATTTATTACCGTTTATTGGCAACAGAATGCTGTGCTAATCTACCAACTAAAAGAAAGCTAATGGGTAGTATTTGCATCTTCTCAAAGCACTACTTAAAGGGAAAAAATAGAGAAATTTCACTGAAACAGACAAGACCAAGAATAATATGAAGAGACAAGGAGTGTAGGTGTAAAAACAATTTTACCTTCCCTATTCTTTAGGTTTTTCTCTCCCCTGTGGTTCTCTAAGCATTATATTTACAAGAGGGTTGGTGCTCTATTCTGGTACAGGATATCTCTGAAAAGAATTGTAAAATCACATAGAGGTAACAAAAAAATTATCATATCAATTTATTTTTTAAAGCCAGGTAAGAGAAGGAAAAGACTTAAACTGGGATTTGAAATGGGACTTTGGGAATGAGGACAATAATGGACATGATTAAATCAGAAACACTTGGTAAGGCAGTTGGTCCAAAGCACATCCCCAATGTTCTTGCATTCCCATGGTTCATGAATGCAGTCAGGACAGCATCCAGGATCAGACAGGACCACTGCAAAGAGTGTTCATGAAACACTTATTCTGTCATGAAGACAAGCAATAAACAAAACAAAACCATGAGGGCATCCTTAATTCTTCCCTCATTGTGCAGCCTGAATAATGTCATGAGGAGCAACAAGAAGAAAACAAAATATTGAATAGCTTCTCTTCTAAACTACATCGGGCATCTCATGCACAGAGGGATGCAGGAATTCTGTGATAAAAGCAGTGTGCAACTGTGTAATTAAAGACTGAATCACAAGGCATAAGTGCAAGAGGGTGGGAAAATCCACATCCTGGCATTTCCTAACTCTGGCATGCTTGATTTTGCAGTCACATGAGCACTCTTTTTCCATATGTCATGAACACGCGTCCAGTATGTAAACAAACACTCCAGGCTGTAATTCAGCACTGTTCTCCCCGGACTGAAGGGCTGCACTGTACTTAACCACTTCCTTGAAGCCACAGCCACCAGCAGGTGCCCCCATATCACGGCAGGGATGGGATTCACTTTGCAGTTCTGCAGCTGGGGAGGGTGCCCAAACTCAAACCACTGTTATCCTCATGCTATACAAATATCCTGAAGTGGAATTCAGGTCCATTTCTTCAAGTGAAGGATTGACAAGGCAGGTCATAAACCCATCAGAACTGTAGATGGAGCAAAAATAGCCTTTGAAAGAAAAATTCAGATAACAGTAAGACTAGCACTCACAGGCAACCTGTGGCAGCTCAAAAGAGGGGAATCCAGAGAAGTCCACCACTAAAGGAATATATTTCAACAGCAAGCTGCCAAGCATCGTTGCAGCATCCATGCAGGGGTGGAGGAAGAATAAAAGAAAAATCTGAATGGGATCTCTTTTAAAAGGACCTTGAAAACCTCCTTTAAAAGGACTCAAACTAGCTGCATCAACTAACTGTGTTAACACATCTCTTCAGTGCAGGAAATTTCCCCACTTTCTCATAACTCCTGCCTGCCAATGAAACACGATGATGAATAACTGGACCCCAATCATTTGGTTTTTGCCATTTGAAGCATTACATGAGTAGTTCAGAAGCTGCTGATATGTGTTGTTTTCTCCTCTTGCAGAGATAAACTTTTGGGTTAAATTATTCCACCTCAAAGCCAACAACTCACAGGTTCCAGGGGCTGACTCTATTCTATTCACTTGCAGAAGAAAGAAAGGAGGAAGGTCACATTCTACATTTAGATTACCTATATAAAAGGTTGCAATTCTTCCAGTAATTTGATATTAAGCATTATTTGATAACAAGTGAACAATTAACAATACAGCAATATATACCTCCTCTGCCAAGAACCAAATGCAGGAAAGATAAGTAAGAGGAATAGAAAAGAAATATCAAGAAATGGAATACCATCCTTAGGAATAGCCGTATTTCTGATCCCACTCCCAGCTTCTTGTCTCTCTGACGAGTCTTCCTCAGGTAGCATGTCTGATCCCCATCTGTCTTGTTGAAAAAGCTAATCAAGCCTACACAGAATAGTAGTAAATACAATGAGCAACAGATTAAGAAATGACAAAATACTTTCAGTCTCCATGCTGAAAGACAATTTTGTCTGAGATTATCTTAATGAATATAAAGCTCCTGTGCCATAGGAGCTATCAATTCATATTGGAACATCAGTTCCAAAGCTGCAGTTTGGCTGGGTCTCCCTAGGAACATGTTGTTGGTCCATGTAGACTGCTTCAGAGCAAACACAAATGAGCAGCAATAATGGATCCAATACTATGGGACAGCTCTATTCCAGCTGGAAAAATCCCAGCGCAACTAGAAAATTCCCATCCCAGTCCCATCCACTAACTAATGTATGTCCTCATGGCTGAGATTTCCATTCTCTCAGCATTTATTTAATCTGCTGTATATTTAAGAGCTTTTGGGCAGTGTCCTCTGTTGTATTTATATATCCAGCCACAGCATTAAGAGTTCATGCTAAGGGTTGGACTCGACATACAAGTGACCCTGGAGGTCACTGTTACAAAATCCCTTCCAGTAATACAGAATCTGTTATCAGTTGGTTTTGGTGATGAAAGTGTGGTTCTACCAAAGCAGAACACTCATTAACTATTTGGTACATTTTAAAATAAAAGGCACTATTTGAAAAGAGGTGTACACGACTACAGTTTTTAAAAATGCCTAATGACTTTAAAACATATAATATCTGTTGGAGTCCTAAATAGTTCCCTTGGGCCATTTCAGATAAAAGAAGTTAATTCCATACGGATTTGGTCAGAGAAGGATATTCTTATTGAAGAGGCCTGGAATGAAAAGAAAGTCTTGATTTTTCACTTGGGTACTTGGAGCTGTAATGATTTTTGAAACATACAAAACCAAATACAGATATCACATAAAAGGTACAAGATATCTTTTCCTCCCCAAAAACAGGTCTCTCATTTTTAATAGAGGCACATATGGAAAATACAGTCTTTCCAATTCCTTCAAACTAAAATTAAATGCTTTATTGACAATAGTCTTTCTAGCATGTGATACATTCTTCCATGTCAAGAATGTTACCCACCACAGATTAGATCCTGTATCCTCTTAAGTTTGCTTCCTGCATCAGTTTAAACCATTATCTTCTTCCCTTTCAAATCCCCTCTGAAGGCCTACTTCTCCTGCATTGCTTATAAAAAGAGATGGCTAAGCATATCTCTTTCCCTACTTTGCAAGAGTCAAAACAGGGAAAACAGGAAGATGAAGAAGTGTTTGAAGAAGCAGAACTGAGCACTTTAACAAAAATAAATCAAACAATGCCATTGCTGGCAGTCATTGCTGACAAACCACAGTGCTTGTACCACCTATCATTCCCCCTCCCAGACCTTTAAAATTCAAAACAGTGATTGCACTTTCCACTTTTGCTGATATTGACTTGGCAATAAATTGTTTTTGTGGGAAAATACTTTTTAAAAATAGCTAACCAAAAGGACTGGAAGCTAGGAGGAACATCACTTTTTAAAGTGCAGAATTCTCTGTCAAATCATCTATTTTCTCTCAGTTTGACACATTACCTTATGATACATAATGTGCTTGGAAGGAGCTCTATGCACTGGGTCCACCTCAGAAGTGTTCTCAAAATGAGCAGCAGAAGGGCAAGTCCTTATGTGAACTTAGAGACTTTAAACAAAGAAAACAGGGCACTCCATGTAATCAGTCTCTCATGTGGTTTCCCCAGGTTGTTCATTTCAGGCAAATCAGAATATCCTTGTTACTTGTGCTAATGACTAACAAATCCCACTCATCTGGCACTCCCACTGTGAAGAAAAGCAGTAAACTCCTCCAAACTTTACATTTTTCTGTATCTTAGAAGAGAGTGATACCTAACAAGATCTATAGCTTTTTCCTTTTTTTAGGCTAAGGTAGCTGCCAGGAAAACATCTCTCCAGACAGGTAAAGCAACATAAAGTGTCATTCTTCAAGGCCTTGCTGCTTAAGCAGAAAGGTGAGAGGTACCAAACAGATGGACAAGACACAGGAGAGATGACAAAGGACACTGAATTCTCCTTTGGCTTATATTTGCACCCATGAATATGTCCAACCTGCTCTCCTGAGTGGGTGCCACCCACACCAATCATTCCTCAGCTGCTCACAGAAAAGGATAGAGACAGCTCATGTAGCACTAGCCTCTACTGACCCAATGCTCCTAATTTCATACCACATGTTACTCATGCCTCTTAAGGTCTATATGAGGCAGAAGTCACCAAGTGAATGGGGGAGGCTCCAAGTCCAACAATCCTGGTCTGCACAGATGGTGGGAAACTGTGGACACCACTGCAGGCCTAGGCCTTTTCTCACAGGGTCTGAGTTCCTTTCTCAAGCTGTGAAACTTTCTCAGGCCAAGCTGAAACCTTTCCCATGCTAAGGCCTCTGTCTCTACTGTAAACATAAGAGAAAAAATCATAATAAAGATAACACACCTGCTAGATCTATGGGAGAACGAGAGACAAGAGGTGTCTCTCACTCTCTCCAATGAACTATCTGTATTTTGTTTTACACGAACTGTATTATAAAAAGCCACAGCTTTCTTCAATAAACTGCTCTCTTTCTTGCATCAAGTAAAAGTTGCCATGTTGCTGTTTTCCTTTCGCCACTCCTAACCCTCTCAGGCAGCAACAGGAAACCACTTGTTCCAGTGTAGAAAGGTCAGCCTTGGACCTCATAGACAGTGGAGATGGTTTTCCCCCAACACACCAGTGCCAGAAAATTATGTTTTCCATGGCCAAAGATAATTCTCAAAAGATTGGCCCAAGGGTGCAGAAGTCCTAATTGAAATCAGCAAAAAATCAGAGACAATACAATCTGCTCCCATGCACCTAAATTTTGGTACTTTATACGCAGCTAAGAATTCATTCTGTTCTTCCAATATCTTGTTTTCTTCTCTCTCCCATGTTTCTTCTTGTAAGGTCTGTTTTGCCTATGTTTTTGGATTTGAGGGTTGTTTTTTGGAGGGGCTTGGGGTTTTTGTTTTGATTGGCTGGTTTTTATATAAGCAGTTTTTCTTTCTAACTTTCAAGACAGTACGATCTTTGAGATCAAAGGTAGACTATGCTACCTGAAAAAAAAAAATCATTTGACTCAACGTTTTGGTTTGCTTCATGGAAGCTGTATACATCTTGTGCTAGGACTGAGGGGACCAACTTGACTTCTACTTTAACCCCAGCTCCAGCCAGTCAGAGAAGATGCTCAAACAGAGAAACAATTTCTAAAGGAAAGAAAAAACAAAAATGCTTTTGGACTAGAAACTGTAGCAAAGAGGTGAGGTTTTAAAAAAAGTTGTTTTTTTTTCCTTTAAACCACATTACTCTTCCTTAATGTAAAAGGCAAACCTCAGAGGACTCCTGGAGGGCACTATGTACATATATACAAGAACTAGAAAGTATTTTTTAAATTGTTTTTCCTGGAAACTATGCACCAGTTTTTGTAGAGAATCTCTTTTTGGCATGGGTTTCTAGGATGCCACATGCTGAAGGACAAGTGGATATATACTGCCTTGCAAAAAATTTTGCTACAGTTTTGGCCAAAAAAACAGCAAGTACTGAATGTCTCATAAATCAGTTTTTAGCTAGTATAAAAATGCAATGGCACAACAGAGCCACATCAGTGCGCAGAGGACAGCACTGTTCTGTGCAGCTCTGCAATCAGGACTAGAGCATCAGGAAAGTGGGAAAAAAGACAGCAAACCCAGCTTCCATGACTGTTCTTTTGACCTTGCATACGCATCAGAGACCTGGCAAATGCAACAATTTTCCTATCTGGCAGCTCAGTAAAATTGCTTATTTCAGACCGAGTTTTATGAAGTTTGAAGTATTTTCTAAGCCTTCAACAGCAAAACTAGAAGCATGTAGGTAACATGGATTATTTCAAGCTTAGTGAACTTTCTCAGCAGTTCCTAACTGGTTTTAAACCATTAAAACATACATGAGGATAGCTTTCAGCACTAATAAAAACAATGAAACATAACAGGAACCATCTGTAAAAAAAATAAGCTCCAGAACAACAGCTTGAGGCAGAAGAAGATTCATGTATTTTACTGTGGAGTCTTGTAGATACAGTTTTAGATAACTGGCCCCTCAAAGAAATATGGGCTCCCTGCATAATATTTTATAGAGAGAAAAGGAATGAAATTCTTCCAAGTAACATAGCAACTAAGTTGGCTAGTGGGGAGGTGCTAGGAAAGTGCAGCAAATGTGGTCTCTATATCTGCTTAAAATTCACATGCAGTCCCAACACCTCTAGAAGAGCAAGTGCCTCCATGTCTGTACCACCTCACATGGATGGATCTCACATTGAGCCACTCAAAGGCAGCAGGATCCAGCAATCTTGCTAGTAAGGGGTTTTGAATCAGTCTCAGCATCATGTCAACAAGATGAGCTGCTCTTCAGACTCAAGCTCCCAGCCTGTACAATGCAAAGGGCAGTATAATTTCACCTCTGTCTACTGTAGACGGACTCTAAGACTAAGAGAACAATCTTACTGAACTGTCTCTTACTGAGACAGAGCAAATGTTTGCCTAAGCCAGCAGCTCTTGCTCACAGCAAATTAGTGATGGGCATTAATAGAGAAAGTATGAGAACGTGGCAAGTCCAAAGGTATGTTGCACTCCATATATCCATCTTGCCTTTAGCAAAGCAGAGTTTTGGTCTCTTTCCCCTTAAAAACATCCAATCCTCCTAGTTCCTGTTCACCAGTGGATTCTCAGTGTTCATTTACTTGGACTTTTAACAAAGGTATGTTTGTCTCCATGACATTGCTTGGCAATGAAAACTACCACATAATATTAAATTGTAAGTAAACATTATTTGTCTTCTTTTAAACCTGTTTGACAAATTTATTTGGATGTCACATTGCAGGAAAGACTTACTTAGCCTTCCCTACCTGCCTGCTGTTTGCTCTCAAAGCCATTCAAGCCAGTAAAACTTTTTCTATTCTGCCTTTTCCCAGCCATAAACTGTTCCATTTCACTGATCAAATTACTATTGCTCTATTTGAGCAGTAAGCAGAAATATTCAGAGACTTACCTTTAGTGACTACTAAATCTCTCTCCAGATGGGTAATAACTAATGCACAGTCCATCCTTGCCTGAGTTAACTGCAATGTAGTGCAGATGGAGAAAAGTAGCCTTATCAACACAGAAGTGCAACCCCAATTTTATCGTCCATTCTTTCACTACAATTGATCTTCCCTCCACTCCACGGTTAATTCTCATTTTAAATAGCTTAGAGACAAGTTTCAGCATGCCAAGTTTTTATTTCCTCTTTCCAAACAATTTCCAGGAGTGCATTTAGCACCAACTGTTCTAGCTCCACATAAATTCTCTGATAAGACCCCCTCTAGACCAAAAATCACTCATCTACTCTTTTTTAATCAGTTTTTTAGACCAAGAATCTTCATCCCATGCAATTTTGTTTCTTCTAGACCAAGAAGAATTCTGCTCAAAAAAATAAAAAAGTAACAAATACAGATATATTACATCAATGAGATCATAGAATGACCAAACAGCTTTGGCAGAGGGACCAGAAGTAAGTGACTAAATACTGCCACTTCAGCCCATCTCCAGCCTTGAGCAATCCAAACTCAATGCAAGCAAATCCCAGTCAGGCTTAGGGATTTGTCTGCATATCAACAGATAAATAAATCCAAATCCCTCGAGGGCTCACGGTTATCTCAAAGCTCACATATATGGGAAATAAAGCACTAGTGACTCATTCCTAAGGCTGTAACATACCACAGCTTTTGCTCACGGGACGGTTACTGATGGTGCTAAGAAAGCAACTGTAAAAAGGTAATAGTTTGATTATTCCTGGAGTATTTCTGAAGGTTGAGGTGGGTGGGAATGACATGCCTGCACCATAAAAAAATAAATATCTTCCTTTCTTACTGACTGTCCTGGTTTGAAGGACAGGTGTCTGCCAGTAAAGCAAGAAGCTTCTCTTTGAAACAGAGAATTTAATTCTGCTTCCTACCAAGTGTTATAATTGTTTGAATCAAGGACTCTAAGGCAGAGATAAAGGGGGTAGAAATAACAGCTCTTTACTGATATATCTAACTATACAAGCAGAAACAACAGCAGTTATTAAAATTTGCAACAAAACAGAGCAAATAACTCAGTTCCAGTCCTTTCTTTAGCCGCTGACACAGTCGGCCCGTGTCTGCTCCCGGTGATGTAACACATGGCAGGGCCGGCACAGCTGCGGAGAGGAAGCGGGAGCAGAGGCGGGGGTGGGGAACAGCAGCGGCTGTGCTGTGTCTCAGGTGGGAGCGGGTTGGAGAGGACAGCTCCTTGCTCACCGTTGCGTCCAGGTGACCAGCTGTGTCCTCAGAGGTAGGAGGCTGAGCAGGGCAGATGCAGGACAGTTGACCGTAGGGCGTCTGGCTCTCCTGTGTTCTCACCACATGTGCTGTAGACGCGGGGGTCCCCTTTCTCCGAGCTTGCCGGAAACGCGAGTAGTCTCTCCCAGAAGGCGGCTCCCACCTACCCCTTTGTCTAGAGTCGTCAAAAAGATCCTGGGTGTAGCCCAGCAGGCTCTGTTAGCATGATAATGGGAAAAATTCTTTAAACTGGAACAAAATAAACCCAACCCCCAACACTGATACAACTCAAATACTGTATAGAACATGGAGGTAGCAGGCCTTGCCCAAATTTTTAGCTGTGTATATTCAGATTAAAAAGATTGAGGTATTTTTAGATTAAATGCAATCAAAGTGTGCCTCAATAGCTGCTTCCACAAGGCTGCTAAGACACTTTGGCTGTCTTTCAACTGCCAGATAACTCTGCACAATAACTGCTCCACACCACTTCCCCAGTAAGGCCAATATGTCCAGGGAGTCTGCAGGAAACTGTGAATGGCATCGCGAATGAGAAGTGGAAGTGCTCAGAGCCTCTACAGCATAAGACTGGGTTGCTAAGGAGGACAGATACACTGTAGAGATGTAAATTATTTTAGCCGTTAGTGATCTTCTATAAGAAGCACTCACAATGGAGAAAAAAATTCGGGAATTCAGCTGCATGTATTTTTTTATTCCTGCAATTCCCTTCAGTTCACTGGGCTGTGCAAACAATAATTTCCAATACAGTCTAACAACTCCATTTGTTTTCTCAGACTTCTTCCCATTTCAAACCCTGCAGACTTCAGCCCTGTATTGTTTTAAGAGAAGTATTGTAAATCTTTTCAAATTCACATGCATCTCTAAATTAAAGTGCACTTCTGAAGCCTTTCTTACTCTTTTCCATTAAAAGCATCAACAGCCCTGACCCAAGAGGAACGGTACAATTAGGTTTGTTTGTCAGTAATTTTGTTCATAGAAAGGACATTGCAGACTGAAATTTGTTTTTAATAGAAAAATACTTAAACAGCAATGTCAAACAGCTAGAAAAAAAAGAAAGAGGTGCCTCTCCGATGGATGAAAGGGAAAAATCTTGCTAGCACGTCTTTTTCTAGTGCAAGCAGCACAGACATAAAACAAGTAAAATTCAGAAAGAGGTCCAAATGCATGTCAAATAAATTATAAGAGAACTAAGCCTCATATTGACCAGGACCAAGAAGTGCGGAGCTGTCACTGAAGCCCAGGCCATTTGAATTTGTGTTTAGGAACACCAATGCTGACATCAGCAGAAACTTTTTCAGAAAACTATTTCCATCTCACATAAGGAACGACAGAAGAGGATCCAACCCAGAAAAATGCCAGTATAGATCAGTTCAAGGTTTTATTGACCTAATAATGACAGCAGTTTTGTCATTTCCCACAGGATGTAATCCTAAACTGCCCAAAGTTCCACTGTTTGCGTTATGCTCTTTCTATGTTATACAGGATATAGACATGTTTTTACAGGTTCACTAAAATAATAACTGACCCTTAACATAAATGACCACTTAAACAGGAACTAAAAAAGGATCAATTTGTTTTTAACTAATATTAGACATCTTTCACGGAAGTCATATCCCAGCACAAAGTCTGTTGGGTACAGAATAACTTGTATAAATGAAGACCTGAAGAGAAAAATAAAGTAACTCTTGAATAATACTACTATGCTAAACATCTTACAAGGCAATTTTCTCAACTAAAACATCATGCAGAGATGTTCTTATCAGCTAAAGTAACTATAAAGAAAGGTCATCTGCTTATTTTGCTTTGAAGAAACAAGATTCACCTGAAAATATACACAGGAGTGTAAAGTAAAGTGAACTGTCAAGCAGCCTTTAAATACCGGACTGAATCAGCCTCCTTGTCTGTCAGGAGAAGAGAAACGTCAGGGGGCTGCAGTTACATGCCTGGATCCAACAGCCTTCCTGAGACAGAGCAGTGAATTGCCAATATTCCTAGTGAGACTCCAAACCCATCCTTTTGAATAACAAGAGCTTCCAGAGCTTCTCATGTTACTCACCTCCCTGAGTGAGTATTTATAACATTCCAGCTCAGCCCATGGGAGTTGATTCCTAGCCTCATTTCAGGGAAGGCAAGAGAGATGCTACAGTTCCATAACCATTTTCCCTTTGGGCAGAGATGTTTGCCATCAGGAGCTGCTTAGTACTAATTTGTAGTAACCACGCTCATTCTGCACCACTTGATGAATACAATGTGAGATGTGTTCCTTTTGAAGGCGAATCTCAGATCCTGATGGAGAGTAACACCTCTACCCCTGCATCCCAGTTTTTCCAAAATATCCAGGTGACTGGCTATTTCCTTCCCCGTGGAGGGCTGTAAATCCCAACATAAAAGTCTTTAAAGGGGTAAATTTCCCAGTATCTATACACTTTTCAATGATGCTTTTTCTAAGGGCACAATCTTCAGTTTCAAAATAATCTTTTCAAACCTGATCTAAAATAGCAGTTTCCTACTTGAACGCAGAGCTGTGTGAGCTGCACTCTGTTCCTCACAGTTGCCTACATATTCACCAGGACATATAACAACATACAGCAATTCAAATGCTTTCTTTAAAACAACATAGAAAATAAAGAACTTCGGCAGTGGAAAGCTTTGCTCCTTGTAGGAGCTCCTCTCAGCCAAAGGACTCCAGTAATTCCTTCACAATTCACAATGATTAGACCAAGATTTTCTATCTTGAAGCTGAGGGAAAATCTTGAATTAAGGGAATTTCAGTAAATATGGAAACACCTGGTGATTTTTATTCAAGATCTGTATAGGCAAAGAAAGAGTAAGAATTAGGCAGATTTCTCACCTCAGTGTTGCTTTTGATTAATTACAGTGAAATTGCACACTTTTATCCACTAGTGTAAGCAGAATAAGATTATTACAGGAGAGACTGATCCCTGAGAAAATACAGAAGACATGGATGAACCTAGTTACCCACTTTAAATTTCTCCTTAGCTTCCACTGTGTTTCTCAGAAGACCCCTCTTCTGTCTTTTTTTCCCCTTTTATTTTCCAGCTGCAGTAATGTTCTGTTTAGATATCCTCACTGAAATATCCACAGTGACTTTTATTCCTTTGAGTACTCCACAGCTCCAGAGCACATAGGTCTCTGTGAATTTAGGCCATTTTTGCCAGCACGCATTACTTGACATTTAAAGTTGTTGCCATGATACAAAGCTCCTGGCACACCAAAATCTACTTGGAGATTTTTGCCCTTCTTTACAGTCTCTACCAAATGTTTTCTCATCTCTTTTTTTTCCAAACAAGAATTTTCTGCAAATGAAAAAGTGCCCTGTTGACAGCCCTGTGAAATACTTTGCTTCTCCAAAGAGCATACGGGTTCATAAACAGATGGAAATTCAGCCATTCAGCTTTATCTCAGTGTGTCAATACCATCATATAAAGGGATTATGCGCCCCAAAGGAAGTGGATGCTCAGGGTCAAAGCCCACAGAGTTCTTCATCTCCCTCACTCAGATGGCCCCTTAGATTGCCATTTAACATCAGTGCTGAGAGCAGGAGGTTGCAGTTGTGAACTGCACAGATACTTCCAGACACACACACATACATTTACAAGGATTCGCTGCATTCGAAATGGGTACAAATACTCATCTGGACTTTTAAGAGTACATGTCCTAGCTGTGTTTGTCTTTGAGGATTTGGTTGCATTTGGGTTTTTTTGAGGTTATTGAAGAATTAGGAATATATGATGAAGCAGCCTGCTGCATGAAGATTTCCAAGAAAGTGATTTTACCTTTGATGAGAGGAGACTAAACTTGTTAAAACTATTCAGCCTAAAAACAGTTTATGAAAGGTTGATTTAACATATCTGCTGCCATGTAATACGCATATTAGAGATGAGGAAACAAGCAAGCATATGTTATATCTGCTTTTTTCCAAAATAAGGGGAATGAACATGTGACTTCTTATTACTGACATTTTCAAAGTTAATTTGAGGTCAATAGCTGAACAAATAAAAAATGTTGAAAGGGGTATTTTCAAAAATGACCATGCACTCATGATTAGCAGATTAGATTATTGGTCTCAGTATGGGCATCCAACATGATCTCTTTTTTTCTGAAGTAAAAACTAAAAGCAAAATACCATGTTTTAAATTGTATGTACATTCAGAAATTACATTATTTTCCAATAATAAAGATAATAAATACAGAAAAGCATTTCTTTCCATAGAGAATAACACACTGTCCTGGTTTCTAGGACAGGTGTCTGCCAATAAAAGGCAGAAGCTCTTTTTTGAAATAGAGAATTTAATTTCACTCCCTTCAAGTATTATAATTGTTTGAAATCAAGGACTCAAGGCAGAGATAAGGGGGTAGGAGTAACAGCTCTTTTACTAATATATATATATCTAACCGTACAAGCAAGAAACAACAGCAGTTATTGAAATTACCAACAAACAGAACAGATAACTCAGTTCCAGTCTTTAGCTGCAGGCACACTCTGCCTGTGCTCAGTCCTGGTGTTGCAGGCGGAACAGAGCTGGCACAGCTGCAGAGAGGCAGGCGGGAGCAGGAGGCGTGGGGGCGGCAGCGGCCACGCTGGTTTCAGGTGGAAGCAGGCTGCAAGGGGCAGCTCCTCGCTCACTGTTTAGTCTCTGGTGGTCAGCAGTTCTCTCCGAGGTAGCAGGGCAGTTGATTGGAGAGGGTCCAGCTCTTTGCCTCCTGGCCACGTGCGGAGTAGACCGGGCAAACCCTCCTGCACCGAACACGCCAGAAACCCGAGCGCCCCTCCGGAAGCCCGCTCCCACCTTCCCCCTTTTGTCTAGAGTCATCAAAGATCCTGGGTGTAACCCGGCAAGCTCTGTTAGCATGATAACGGGAAAATTCTTTAAATTGACACAGTAATAGAAAAAACTCAACCCCCAACACACACCTAGCTGGACTCTTCCAAACATGTGATACAGGTAACCCAGAAAAAAAGTACTCCAAACTGCCAAATTCAAGAGCATGTTCAGTCTCTCCTTTTGTCCCTTTTTTTCAACACTTATTCCCAGTGTTAAAAGAGGAGACAGAATCTTGGCTCTTTTTTTGTTTGTTTGGACTTTTTTTTTCCTAGGGTTTCAATTTATCAATAATGCTGGATAAGCTTGACTGCAACAAGCTGACTAAAGAGTCTTCTGAACACCATTGGTCTTCTTACACTCATTAATTTTTTCTGGAAAATGAACTCCAAAACGCCTGGATTTAGTTCAAACATTAGTGTTTTTCCAGGGATTTATTTGGAATTTTCCAAGCTTTAACTGCAAGACCAGTCTGCACCTCCCATGAGGAGCAGCTGGGCTCCTTGCAGCTTGGTCAGAGGCACAAGGGGAATACCTAAGGGAATTTCCCAGCCCTCCCTGAAGGAGCTCTGTCAAAACCTCAAGGGAAGGCTGGAAAAGGTCTATGCTTATGAGACACACTTGCCATACTGAGACAGAATGCTAGAGACACAGAAGCAGAGAGACAGAGCTGAAAAATGACAAATCACTAAACTTTCTAGTACTGAAGGCAGCAAGAGTTTTCTAATTCCTTAGTAATGTTTCAGCAACGAAAGGAGCTTTTGTTTTTATCTTAGATGGCCAACACCCATCAGGATTAATTAGTAGTCATTAGAAGATATTTTCCAATGAAAAATAAACCAACTAGGAAAAAAGAGGGCCTTCTGAATACTTTGAATTCAAAATGAGGCACAATTCTCACACACACAGCTCTCATTATAATTTTTTCCATAGCCTTGGAGATACGTATTTCACTGAAAAATTACAATGTTCCAACAAAAGAGTTTGACTTCAGAACCATGGTTCCTTCATGGGCACACTGCTATTTTCACTACACAGCCAAGTGCAAATGTGAAGGATAACATCCTCTAAACAAAACCAGAGCATCACACATCTCTGCCAGTTCCACTATTACTTTTTTCTGGAGAATCCACTTTCAAAATTAACCTGAAGCTTGCAACTGTCTTATGAACAGAAAATGATCCCAAACAAAATCTGAAACTTGGGTTAGAAGATAAATTATTTGATCAATTGTTTGAAATATTCTGTCTTAGATCAATATTAAATTGCTAGTTGGAGGTAGAGGATTATTCCATTACCTCTTTTAGAAGAGCAGAAAATTGCTTTAAGTTGTCAATGGGAAAGGGAGAGGAGTTTCCAGGCTTCATCAATAGACATCAATACAGCTCTCAGTATAAACCTCTCATTGAACACCTCCACAAGTAATCTTACAGAAAGAAAAAAGTAATTTTTTTCTGTTGCAAGAAAAATTAAAAAACTTAGCACACACTGCTGATAAACTAGGTTGTGTACAGAAATCTACTTCTAATTAATTGAATAAAGTTCTTTAACCTTCTTAATTAGTGAGCATTATTCAGTATAAAACTGCTGTGTTTTTTTGTTTTTTTTTTGCTTTAAGTGTGTTTGATGAAGTGAAGGACAACTGAATGGCAGGATTCCTCTGTTCCAAGGTCAATGTGATGCTCACATTGGCAAAAGGTATCCTGCCATTAGCGTGTGCCTGGATAATGAAGGAGAGGGTCTACAAAGGCAAATGGAGTGGCGAAAAAAATATAACTACAAAGTAAAGCACACCTTCACAGGAATCAGTGAGAGTTTGGAGTCTAGATCAGCCCTGAATCAAACTCTCTGCATCACATGGGAGAGCTCTGCTCAGCTTTGCAGGAAAGTTGAATTCCTTGTCCCCTGCTTGGCATAGGTAGAGACCTCTTTCCCAAGGCTATGTTAACTTTTGAAAGAAGCACTATTCTTTCCTCCTCAGCCAAGAAAAAGGCCAATTTTTGTACAATGGAGACTCTTTCAAAGGGGGAGGAAAGGATTATGTGTGAGTACTCAGGAGGAAGTCATCCCAACACTCAGGTGGAATAACCACCCAACAGTAGAGATACATTTTTGCCAGACATTAATTCCGACATTCATTACCTTAGCCCAGAAAAATGGCATAACAGATCATTGCAAGTAAAACAACTGTCTTTTCTAAATGCATACTTCCCCCCGCCCCCCATCATTCCCAAAGCCTCTCATGTATTTCCATCTCCATTCTCATGCCATTTTCCACAACACTGAATATGCACAGTGCTGAATGCCAGGAGCAAACATGATCCGGTACAATCAGTGAACTCTGCTGAATGCAGTTCATCCAGAAACATCAGCAGATACACCACAGCATCATGTGTGATGAGAACTGCCTTTCCTCATGGATTAGAGAAAGGAGTTCAGAAATCTTGAAACACCTTCAGTGCTTGTGGACAAGATTGACGATTATGTCATTAAGCATAATGTCATGAAGCTTTTCAAGCTTAAAGCTCAATAGTTCCTGCAAGAACCCAGTTACCAGCTCTCCAAGGAGCCTGACACAAACATTTTATACCTGTTCTGTTTCCTGCTGCTTTTGCAAAAGAAATCCATGTATCTCACACTCAGGACTTAAAGGAAAATTTAAAAAAAAACCAAAAAAACCAAAAAAACACAATCTCTGACACCTCAGCCAGGCTAGATAGAAAACAAAGAAGTGCCTTCCACCAGTGAGTCAAATTGAAACAGGGAAATCTAAAGCAGGAAGAAGAAAAGAGGTAATATCATCAAAGGCCAGTTCCTGGAAGAGAAATGTTGCTGGTGAGCTGATCAGTACAAGCAAGGTGAGATGATGTATGGCGAGGTGGGGAGGGCATGAGTGCACACACATGCACACAAACTCAGCTCCTTCCTTAGAAGTGGATTAGGTGGCAGATGGTGTCAGAGCCTGAGCTGCTGTCAAGAGCAGAGTTCACACCGCCCTGTTCTCCTGGACTTAGAGATGAAAGCAGCAAAGACAAGCCATTAAAAAGGCTGATAAGCAGCTGACAATCAGCTTTGTCACTAGCAGTGGAATGACATCCCTTCACTTCCTCCTTTCTCCGTCCAGAGTCCTTACAGGCAAAATCCTCTCTGAAATGGAGACAAAAGAGGAAACAAATGTGCGTGTGCAATCTCCCAGCGTGAGAAATACCAGAGGCTGTTTTTCACAGGTAAACTAGAACATGCTATTAGCAACCCAAATATCAGAGCCCAGGACAGAGTAGGGAGAAGCAGAACACTCATCTTAAATCTATAAAAAGCGAAGTGAGTAGAGAAGGGAAAAAAAAGGGAAAAAAAAAAAAAAAAAAAAAAAAAAATCAAAAGCCAAAAACACAAACAATCAAAAAAATTTTGAAAAAGGTCGAAAAAACCCACTGCCCTTGATTGCCAACACAATGAAAATGAGTTAGGGGCACAATGAAATGCTTGAGAGGGGCATGCCAGCTGAAAACAGTCACATTGACTTTGTGCAGGCAACTCTGTGATAACTAATTATTGCAGATAATAAGGGTTTTCAGGATGAGCAAAAGGGATTTTTTTCAATTCCTAAAACCTCATTCTCCCTCTCCTGTCACCTACCTCCCCCTTTTTCTGTAGCCTCTGAGCACCTGCTTTACATAGCTTTCCTTGTATTATCATTAGCTTCGTGGATAATTGATAGCTCTGCTTGTCCAGCTGATGCTAAGAAAAGAACAAGGTGGTTCAACACACTTGCTATAAATAGACACACAACATGGCCAGTGTTTGCCTACATCTGATGACGCCTTCTCTCCTGGGTACTAAAGTTAGCTAGTTTCTCAAAGGCAGGAAAGAAAAGGAAAGTAAGGTAAAATGCCTTCAATTAATTTTGCAGAGATTGAAGGCATAAAAATAGAAATGGGGCTTTATATTTTTATGAAGTGCTAAAAATACCCACTTCGTGAAAGCTTAGGTACAATTTGCAAAGCACAGTTTAACAGCCTTTACTTTTTTTTTTCAATTGTGAAGTTCCAAGTATTTATCTGCTGAGGGGTCTTGGTCAATAGGGCTGAAAATGAGCAGATCTCTGCTGAGTACAGTGTGGGGGAGCAAGACAGAGAACACAAACCTCCCAGCTGCAGTAAGCCCCAGGTAGCTCTGCAAAGCTCAAGTGCTCATGCTCTGAGCTCCAAGGGTGAAGGCTGTCAGTCCTGAGTGCAGGAGAATCAGCTGCCTCTGCGTGGCTGGCTGGAGGCTCAGGCTGCCTCAGATACTGACCCAGCAGCAAAGCCTCAAGACTCATCTCTGCTTGGTTCTGGACAATTCTGGGGCAATGTGCTGGCCTACCCCTCACCAGACATGCCAGAGGTAGGCTTCCAGGTGGGAAAACCTTCATCATACTACGAAAGGAGGTATGACACTCCATGCAGTTCCCGTCTGGTGAACACCTGCTTGCTGTTGAGCCCCCCCCAGAGCCCTTTCCAGTACAGAAATTACCTTTGCAGGATTCACCCAGACTCTCTGAGGGTTCACCCCCCTGCCCAGCCTACCCCACTTCCCAACCCTGCCTCTCAGTGCATTCTCTCCTTCTTTGACAAAGAGATACCCCCACATGGTGTAGGCTCCAAAATCACCTACTCCCAAACTGGACCAGATGTTTATCTCTTGTTGTCTTAATCCAATTGGACTTTGCAGATCAAGTCAATATTTTTTTCCCAAACATAAAGGTTTTATTTCGGGAAATTCTTAGTGCCTTCCATCTACAAACACTAATATAGGCTCAGTTCTCACTTACTAAGCTTTATCAGTACAAATAAGGCAAGGAACAGTTTAAAATTTCCCCTGCTGAGGAAAGCAGCTGCAGGAAAGTATTTGCCCCAGCACATGCCAAGGTATCATCACTGCTTTTGTCCTTGCAGTAGCCACCTCCTGTTTCAGAGCTGACAAACTCATAAATGCCCTCAGGACTCTCTGATTTTCTTTCTGAAGGCCATTTTAGACAGGAGTAAAGCAACACGAAAATAAATAACTTTTTATCCTAATCCTCAATCAAATACCGAAATAGAGAAAATCTGTCACTGTGTGCTCTCACACACAGTGAGTGTCCAATCAAGACACAATAGCAGTATCTCAGACCTCAAGGAAGGGAAAAAGGAAGAGAACCTAAGCTAAGCCCCCATGCAGCTCTGTGACAGGCAGCCCACACTCAGCAAGAACAGTGGTACAAAGCCACACAACTTTGCAAAGTAGGAGGAGAACTTTTCCTTAACAAAGCTCCAGAAATCTGCATAAGGCGGAGGCATCATCTTAAACTTGTAGCTTGAAGCTACCAAGAAAGGTTGCATCAGGAGCAAAATAATAAAGCCCCCTCCCCCCTTTATGAAATTGCTTACCTAGTCAGTGCAGGAGGGCAAACACTCCATGGACGAAACAAGGAATAAAATCATTCAAATAGTTTCCCTCTCACCAGACAAAAAAGTACCCACGAAAATGGAAGCTGTAACTATTTTATATCCAAAAGAAACAAGAGAATTTACCCCAAACAAGACTGCTGGTTCAACACAAACCAGCAGCACTCACAATAAAGTTGATAGAGGTTTTACATTAGCTGCACTAATACCAGTTGGGGACAGATAAAACCCACTCACAGAAGAAAAGATGCAGGTTCCCTTTACAGGGATCAGATAGGGAGCAACCAATTTTTCCCATCTTTGTTACACTTGCACAAATCAGTTAACATCACCAAAAATGTGGGAGACAATTCAGCAGGGATCAGTACTTGGAGTCACAATAGATTATGCTATTATTTTGAGATTCTGTAAGAGAACAAATTATATTTTATATGTTCTACTTATTATACATAATTATATAATTATATATTCTTTATAAATCTTGGCTTACTTTAATAGATGTAGTGGATGTTGGACTAGAAATAACATCTTGCATTCCTTTAATTTCTGTACTGATTGACCTCCTTACAACAAATATCCCCTATTTGAGCACTGGCACTATTAACCACATGATCAAACCTCAGCTACTTGACTTGTGTCTTGCTCACACACTTGTGACTAAAGCAATCAATACCCTGAATCAGCAAAGTCTTTCCCCACAAGCTCAGGTTAGCAGAAACCTTGGAGATTTTCCCACATTTCCTTGCAGCAGATGGCCCTGTGTATTTCCCCAAGATCACCTGGGTATTTTCGCTACCAAATTCTCACTCCAGCAGGGACTCAGGAAGCTAGCAATGTCTGACATCGCACTTGATGGTTCCTTGCAGCATTGGAGAGTTTTTCAAAAACTGTGCTAGAGGGCTTAATTTTATTACAGGGATATGAGAGATCCTTAAAAATTTAGGTAGAAGAAAATTTAGAATTTTTTCCCCCTATAAATCCAGACTTTTCAATTATGGTTACCTGCAATTACAGAAAGAGTACTCAATGATCAGTGTAGTCACATCCAATTCTTTATTGCTCCCCACTTATTTTTGGTTTTACATGTCTGTATTTTTCCCCTATGCTTTCAAAAATTAAAGAAGATTTGGGGTTTTTTTGACAGGCACACAAGCCTGTACCCCTCACACAGGCAGAAAACCATTTTTCTGTACCTTAATCAATGATGTGATTGATTTCCATCTATGTTCAGCCTACTACTGAAATTCTGCATTTAAAATACAACTTTAGTATAGCAACCTATTTTACTTGAAAGTGGGTTGAACACCCAGAAGTTACTACTAATGGAGAATTCTAGTGTAAAGTACACAGAGGAAACAGGAGTCGAAAGTTCCAGATGACAGGAAAAAGTAATTTCCCAATGAAAACACAACTCAAAGGAGTGATGTTCATGATGGTAACAATTGTGGAAGGAAATCTAATTGGAGATCAAGAGAGGCAAGGTGAGCTATCAGGTAGGCTGAAACTAAGCCTGGGAAAGTGAAACCTTGCTTAAGAAATATCATCATGCCATTATTACATTCCACACAGAGAGCTCAGCCTGACAGTCTGTCCTGCTGAAGATCCCTGGGGCCTCACCCGATTCACCACTTAACTCTGTTGACTCAATTTTTGACTGTAAAATTTGTAAAAGGCCTGGTAGGGAGAGTGGTTGAGTGGCTGCAAACCGCTCCAGAACAATTCCTTCATGGTGCTTACAAATCAGAGCATGTGACATCAGAGCACTTCCCTCTCTCTGACAGATTTCAGCCACAAGTGAGTGCCCGGGGTAGCCATCCCAGCTTCCCTTAAAATGCTGATTTGCAGGCAGACTAGAACCAGGGAGAAATAGTGTGTCACAGACTATGGTCATGATTTCATTCAGAGCACAAGGTACTTGGAAGTCTGGCTTAAAAATGGTAACATTTCTAAGCACATCTCTTGCTGCAAGAACAAATCTTGCAGATTTGCAGAAGAATCCCATGAATCCTTCTGGGCAGCTCAACCTAACAGGAATTTCTCTGTAACTCTGCCTGTCACAGATTGTCATGGCTGTTTCAGGGCAGAGCAGATATTCAAGAGAATGACAGCAGGCTCCCTTTAAAGACAACTCAAGCATTGATGACAGGACAATTCTTAGCATTATTTGCACTGTACAGTTCCATCTGTCAGCCACTCAAGATACACAGATCACATCTGCTTCTTGAGGACAGAATTTGTTCCTATCACTAAAATAAAATCTTTATTACATAAGTTACTCAAAAACATGCACGCTACCCAGTGCTACATACTCTAAGGGTATTCACTGAACAGCAGGAAAGTATTAGAAACTGGAATTAAACTGTGTCCTCACCCTAAATTTATGTGGCAAATATACAGGCAGAGGCAGTGTGGAGGGCATTTTTGTTAGGTCACCTAGACAGTCATACCCTGTAGCTGTGGAGATTTCATTTCCTTTGGCAAAGACTGGCCACTTTGATTAGGGAGATCAGGGGAAACACAAAGATAAGGTTATGTGGGAGCTCACAGGAACGTGTATCTGAGGAGTTTCTGAAGGTACTGTGTCTGCAAAGTAACACACTGTCACCCTTGGGGGTTCTTTCTTTTTTGCCCTTCTCCTTTTATTTTCTCACCTTTTTATTGCTGTTGTTTGTTTTATAGCTCTATATTTTTTTCTGAGGTTTTTGGTGTCCCCCACTCTCTCCATCCCCTACACCCGTCCCCCTTGAAATTAATATTCTCTGTCTCTCAAAACCTTTGCTTTCTCTCAGTAATAGAACATTTTCTCCTCCTTTCCCTGCTCTCATCTTTTAGATCCATCCTCCACACCTCTCTAATTTAGTACCCTCCTTACACTTATGGGTTTTTTTGCCCTCCTTCTTCCACCTTCTCCATTTAATCTCCTCCCTCCCATTGCCTTACAAATCTCTACCTTCCTTACCCTGTTCATTTTCTCCACTAACCATTCCTCCCTTCCCCTTTTATCCTGCTCAGTTTCTACTCCCCCATTTCATTCCTACCCACACAGCATCCATTGTGGCTTTCTCCTCCTGCCCCAGTTTCAAACCTCCTCATCATATATCATTTTCCTGAATTCTATTCAGGCTCTTATATAAGCTCATCTCCCTTCATCAAGTTACGGCACATTTCCCATCTCCTAAATCTTTCCTTCCCCATCCGTCGTCTCCATTTATAACAGTAGTGGATTGTTCCTCCTATTAACAGCTATGAGCTATTAAAATTTTGGACATACCTTTTCTTGATCAGAAGTAAAGACAAACTCTCTCTCATCCTTGCCAGCACAAGCTGGTACATGTCTGTGTATGCATAGCCCAGGACAAGCAGGGTACACTTCCCTGTGTCCACTGCTCAGCAGTAACATGAGCTCTAATGAAAGCTATGCTAGCCACCAGATGCCAGAGGATAAAACAATTCTTTCTCAATGTGAGGTGTAGGGGATTTTTTTAGTAGACAGAAGGGCATGATTATAATAAGCTACTAATAATAATAATAAAAAAAAGCCAAACAAGTGATATCAACAGGCAAAACCCAAATAAGAAAATCACTCAATCAATTTCCCAGGGTTGGGGGTTATCAGACAACCATTCAGTAGGACCTTCAATACAAACAACTGAGGTCATATAAAGACGGTTCTTTTCTGTACTGTGCTGATTTAAATGGAAGCTATACTTAACTTCCTTCATCCTCCCCTTACTCCCAGATTCAAATGACTACATGATTTGGCATTTCAAATCCAAATAAAAAAATATAATACTTGGTGAGAGATGTTGTTCTCAGCAAGAGGTCTGACATCAAGCAGCGAAAATACAAGCACCCAGGCTCTTGGATCTACTACAGCACTGGGGAAGATATTAATTTTTTTTTAAAAGCCAGACAAAACAGACATTTTAAAGACTTCTGCTGCTTGTACACATACTCTCAGATTTTGTTGAAATGGCATTGTCTGAAGACCAGAGAAGAAATTTGCTCTACAACCTTTCTCACATCTAGGAGGAGGGGTGTCACTCCTATGACCTTGCAGAATAGGGGACAGAGCTAGATATCATATCCACAAACCTTAAGTCCTGTCCCTTTTGCACTTGCCACTCAGCTTCTAATGTCCCTCCATATTCCCCTTATCATCTGCCATCTCCCCCTCCTCTCCTTCAGAGTACCCAGAGAGGGAACATGACAGGACTGTCAATAAAACAATTCCTGACTTCAAGGCCTTACTCAACTAACATGGAGACATGTCCTCTGCCTCTGGTGCTGAGGACATTTTCATACATAAATGTTGCTCTTCAACAAATAAGCTGAGAATGCTGCTGCAGCTGGATAAAGGTTTCTTTATTCCAAGATGTTAGAATCTTGTGCTTAACCATTCCATCATTCCCCCCACTCCTCCCCAAATCCTTGAGGCGCTTCTGCTGGTAGCTAGTTGCCATGGGAACCCTAATCTTTGTGTGTTTTTCTTGTTAAATAAACTAGCATCAGAACTCTCCTTTATGGCTGCTGTCTTTCTCCTCACTTTACCCCTCCCTCCCTGAAAAAGAGATTAAAAACATAATATGTCTGATAATCATCCTTTCCTCCTCTCTTCCTTTCTCCGCAGTTCCTATGAGCTTTCCAAGTCTAATATCCATAATTTGGCAGAAACAGTCACTATGAAGAATAAGGATGCATAAGGCCTGACTGTTCTCTGGATTTGTCCAGAGAGGAATCAGAGGCAAGGCAGAAAGCACCAGGTAGGATAATGCAGCTTAAGACACCTAATCCCAGCTATTTTAGATGAAACTTTCCAACACCTCCCATGACAACTCCCTCCTCCAACAGTCCCTATCAGTAGCTTTGATATCAACCTCACTCTAGATCAGCAATGCAATTTTAATGCCATTAGCGAGAGGACAGCCCTGAAAAGGTGTTTCAGAGATGAAAGCTGAAAACAGGAAGCCAAGGAGGCTAAACATATGAGAAACACCAAAAAAGACCAGATGTTTGCAGTGGCCTAGAGCTTTTTAACATGAAGTAGGATTTCTCCATTCTATGAACCAGAGATCTAGGCCGGATTTGCGTAGGTCACAAGCAAACCTTCTTTCATCTGGTCTTATGCCAATACTTAGAAGGTGATAACTCCCACTCTGAGACCATTAATTTTTTTCTTCATGTATTTTCTTGTAACAGAGACAGAAAACTGAAGTGCCAAGAGATGCTGGGTGAAGGAGTAAAGCCACATGGCTTGAGTGCATGTCTAATTTTCTAACCATTCTTTCCATCTCAGGAGGAATACAAGCACAAACACACATATATATGTATGTATGTATATGCTAAATATAGAGATTCCAAAGTTGTTCCCTCATAATTTTTAGTACAACAAATATTCAGAGAAAGAGCAGTGCTATCTCACTCCTTTGCATGGGAGTAAATACCTAGAAAATTAATAGTGTCAAGATGGAAAAGAACAGGCAGAAGGGGATTTTCAAAATCCTGAATTCCCGCTGCATGTAACACCAAAGCAGGTTAGCAAATGAGGACCCTATTTACCTGAAATTAATAGCTAGTTAATCCTCCATCTACACCACAGCAAAATAACCTCACACCATAGCAGAAACATCAGTTTCAGGATCATTTGGGCATACCAAGGAATCTTCAGCAGCTGTTCACTGGCATATGAATCATAGTCCCTATGGAAGACTTTGCATTGCTTAGCTTGCCTCCAGTGGATAAAAGCACAATTCTGAAAGCAGTTGGACTGCTGATTTCTACCTAATTCAAGGCTTGGACTGGTCTATGTTTAGCTGAAAGACCCAGAAGCTATGCAAAATAATTGCCAGGGAAACAGTTGCTGTTACAGTGTGGTTTACAATTAGTTGTCCTACTGCTGTGTTTTGCACAGGTCCCCTGCATGCCCAGCACACATGGATGCTCTCATACCTCTATTTATCAGGAATGCATCTAGGCTTCCCCCCAGACTCTTTCAGAAATACACCTCCTTAAATTAGGAGCCCTAAATTTTAAGTGCAAAGTTCAGGCATAATTCAGACAAAGTTTCACATATACAACTTGGCTAACTTTACCCCCACTAGTCTGTACTCTGCTGAACTATAATCTCTTATGATCTGGATCTTTCTGGCATGCCTACTACTTCTTACTCCTTACAAGAGTGCTGGAAACAGCACTCAAGCAGCCATCTCTGGGAATACTTATTCATGTGTAGTCAGGCCCACAAGTAGAAAGAGGAGACAAGTGAAAAAACTAACACTAAGTTGAGCTAAGGTTCATTCATATTCTGGATGAAGGTGTTGCAAATTCCTGCTCTAAATTAATCTGTCCCCTGTCAGAAGTCTCTTTTCTGTGAAAAACCTGGTCCTCATTCTTCAGTAAAGCCATTTTTAAATTCAACCTAAGTTTCCTCTCTCTCTCTATTTTACTTTTTTCATTTCTCTGTGGGGGCTGCTTTTTTTGAAGAGGTGTATGTGGGAATCCCAAGTGGCTTTGCTACCCGCCCTTATGTAAAGTATATTCTGGGCCATCAGAGTGCACAGATCAGCAGTAAAGCATTGTGGGGGCTATTTCTTCTTCAATCCCCATGAGTCTCCTGCCTCCAGTTTTGCTCAGAGATTCATAGCTGAACAAACTTAGAAACAAATCCAACTGAAGCTATTTCAACTGAAACCTCCTCTGAGTTTGTACCTGAACTAGGAAGAGGTAGTCTAGGGGCCAAGAGGAAAATTATCCAAGATCTATTCATTAAGTTAACCATACTTGAGATTAGACTTCCAGTCCCTCAGAAGGTTTGCATGCTCTATTTTCACAAATTTCACAAGGCAAACACTGTTAAGAACTGATGCCTGGAAAGACTGACCTGAAACAGAGACTAGACAGAGCAAAAGGAATAAAATAAGTATTTATTGAAAGGATACACCTTGGGCAGTGCAAGAGCCCAGCTGGGGCTACACCCATATAAAATTCAATATAGATTCCGGTCAGGAGTCTTTGCAATTTTACAAGTTTTGGTTCATCTACATATCGGGGTCAATTATCCAACCACAGCCCCAGGCTATGAAGCAAAGAGCTCAAAGACATCTTCCCAAGAGTTTGCCACAGCAGTTTTCATTCCTTTCCCCTCCCCAATTCAGCCCATGCAAAATTTCCAGTGTCTTCCTCAGTTTATGAATCCCTGCCTCACTAAGACTTCTCTGCCAGCACCCCCACTCACTCAGTGAGTCAGACTTATTAAGATAACTTCTCTTTTTCTAGTTCCTCACCTCCAACACACTCAATGCATTAAGGCACATACTCCTGCACGTATTTGAAGTTCTCACCCAATCACCCTCTCTCATCCTTTCTTCCTGCAGTTCTTGCACCTCCCCAATCCTGGGATGACAGAGCCAGTCAAAACCCACCTAAATGAGTTCAACTTACACTTCTGGCTTCTCTCAAGATTATTTTGAGCTGGTGTTTGAAGACACCAGGACAAGAAGGTCTAAAGTAGCTCTCCTCTCCCACCAGCACAGCCTTTGGCAAAGGTGAGGTTTGTCATGCACAGAAGATCAGCCATGACCAGACACTTGGTAGGGAGAGGCCCTTGTGCTGCACTGGGCTTTGGCTCTGACCCACATTCTGTGTGCAGACCACAGTCATGGTTTGCCATGGGCTGGTTTAGGAACCTACTGATTCCTCTGAATGGTGAATTTTTGTCCCATGCAAGAAGAGAGATTTGCACGTCACATTTACCCCTGCCTTATGATGTTTCTGGCAACAAAACTTCTCATCAGGTTTTAGGATCAGCAGGAACCCTCATTTCCCACCAGGCTATGGATGCTCTGTAGGCAGTGGTGCTTGGGTGGTCGCTGGGCATAAAACAGGAGGCTGAGGCAAAACAAGAAAAGAGCCCTTCCAGCCCCTGGGTCTCAGTGTCTGTGCCAGCACAGGAAGGACCACAAGCTGCAAAGCAACACTAGCATTGCAGGAAAAAGAAGGCTTTTGCTAAAGCTGGGGGTTTGCTTGGATTGACACCTCTGCTGCTGTACAGAGCTCTGCACATACGCTCATGCTCGCTTTTGTTCATTTTCCGTAACCAGCAACAGGTGGGGAGAAGTGGGATGTACACATGGAAGGAGGATGTGGTAGGAGCAGAGAACACGTTCCTGACATTCAGGGATATGTGTAGGGAAAGCTGTCTGCCTGGAGCAGAAAGGGAATGGGAAAAGCAAGGGGTCTGCTGAGCCATGGGTTGCTTAGGTAGGAACAGGGACAGACTTCTAATTCTGGCATCAGATGGGAGCTGGGAAAATAGCTGAGGAAAAGTTTGAAGCAGGAGTGCACAGGTCAGATTAAATGAGGAATCTGCATCCTTTGTACCAAATGTTGATTCTCTTAAAATGGTCTTCTGTCACACTTGTATACTGATTAAGAAACAGTGCCCATTTCTGAAGCATAATTCTGTGTCTTCATTTCATATCCACTGGCAAAATGCTGAAAACACCTGGAGCTAGGCAAATGGCTTTGCTTTCTGTGCTTTTGCTGTTTCTCTGATCTACAACTGTAGTTCATGTGCACCACTTCTACTACAACATTACAGTCTTCCCTGACCAAAGACTTCCAAGTCTCAGCTATTTGGAATGTGCATAACCAAGTGACTCTGTTGGAGACCTACAAGAAAAATTAAACTCATTGCAGGTAAAAGACTCTTCCATAACTGCACTGCAACCCTTTAGTCACCTTCTCCCATAGAACAAGTTTCTTATTTGCCCTGCACTAGTCTGCTTGCTGGATAACAGGAGCTGGATTCATTTTGGTCCTCACTCAGAGGCCAGGCACACAGGATTTGTCTTCTCATTGTTCAAATTTGCAGCACAAGCCTTGCACATGAAACACCAGAAGGAAACAGAGCTAGGGAGAAGAGGCATAAGAGAAAAGTTGTCCTCTTCACTTTTCCAGAGTTTTTGTTTCTATTGGGTTGAGTTCTAAGCACTGTGAAAAGTCGCAGGACTACTTTACCCAAAAAGACATTTAATCACTCTAATTCTGAGTCTGGATAACTGGACAAAAAAGCCACACATTCATTATTCAGAGAATAACTGAGACATCAGCAGTAACAGAGAGGCAACACTTGATCCAAGACTCCTCATCTTTGAGCATGAAACTACCACTCTTGTGAGAGAAGGAGATACAATATCTGGATACATACTAACCCAGGCCTCTGCCAATAAGTGCTTCTTCTGCTGCTAATTATGGTGGTGTTTCTACAATGATGAGATAACTTCTCTGTGGAGAAGAGCTTTCATCAAGAAATTTGGTCTATTGCAATTAACATCTTTGAATGTCCAAATTTAACATCCTCCTTGAGCCTTCTCCCTTATTTCAGGAAGTTTGCGCTCAGTCAAGTCCTGGAATAGAGCTGGAGATCTGGGATTCAGAGAAGAGGGAGGAGTTCTATGTTTGGGGGTGGGAGGGTTAAGTACACCACAGTTTCAAAATCAGCTGGTCGATGTCTCCAGCAGTATTTCAACCTTTCATCCCTATAAGCATAATTTCCAAAAAAGCTGTTATCATCATCACCACTATTTAGAGTCAGGATAGGTGCTACATCCTTTTCCTTGCCTCAGCTCTGTCTTCAGATTCAGTTGTAGAGCAAAGTCTGAGACACAGAAAGCCTAAAGACGTAAACATCCACTCCTGAAATGATTAATGCAGTGTGTCATAGAACACACCTTTCTCCTTCCCCTCCTTCAAAACAGAAATCATCAATTTTCACTTCCTGGGACTCTTTCATTCCATCAGTCCCCACCTACTGCAGCTCATCACGGAGCTGCGGTAACATGAATAGATGCCTGTGCTGGTTTGAAGGACAGGTATTTTGCCAAGAAAGGCAGGAACTCTTCCCGAGATGGAGAGTGTAAGCCCTCTCTCTCCCGATTATTATAATTTTTGAATCAGGGACTCTCAGGCAGAGATATGGGGGTAGAAATAACAGCTCTTTACTAATGTATCTAACCAGGCAAACAGAAGCAGCTATGAAAATTAACAACAAAGAGAACAATAACTTAGTTCCAGTCCCTTTTTGGCTGCAGAGACTCTCTGCCTGCGTTCGGTCCCAGTGGGGGAGAGAGGGACAGGGCCCGCGCAGCTGCGGAGGTAGCAGGCTGGAGCAGGGAAGCGCCAGCAGGCTGGAGCGGGGGGAAAGCAGCAGCAAAGTGTCCCAGGTGGGAGAAGGATGGAGGAAGGGCTCCCCTCTCACTGTGTGTGTCCTGGTGCTCGGAGGTAGCAGGCTGGAGCGGAGAGGATGGCAGGGTAGCGTCCCACAGCAGAGAACCCGGTGTTGGGCTGGTGCACGGGCTGGAAAACGAGCAGCCCCCGGACTCCCCTCAAACCCCGTCGGCAAGCAAAAAAACCAGACAGCCCCCGCCATACCTTTGTCTTGAGCCATCAAGAGCTGGGGGGCAGCCCGGCCGGCTTCCTTAGCATAAAAATTCTCAAAACAGGGGGAAGAAAAAAGTAAGGGAACAAACCCCAACCCCCAACAATGTCGAAGGAGAAAACAAAACAAAAACATCTTGCTGATCTTGCCCTGCACCACACTGCACTTGTAACACTCAGTACTTCCAGCAGCAGCCCTGCCACAACTCTACCCATAGGAAGAGGGCAAATGAGTATTTCTGATGTACATCCTTTCAGGGGTGAAGGGAAACAGGTTTTCTGTTCCCAACACACTCAAAGAAAAACATAGAGGCCTAGCCACCGAAATTTTCCTCATCTTGTACCACAACAAGAAATCTGAACAGGAGATACACTCACTTTATGGCACTGTAAACAACTGGGGGGAAAAACAGTCATACACTGCAAGGATTCACCAAAAATTTCACTGCTAGCTAGCTAATAAAAATATATTCACAGCCAATACCATCAGAAGGTAAAGTTTAGGGCTCAAAATTCATAATCATGAAACAAGATTTTTTTAAAGTATTATATTCAGGTTTCCTGCCTGAGGAACAGATAGGATTACATCAAAGAAATGACTGATTATTCAACAGTTTTTTTCCTCTCAGTGTCAGCATCAACACCTTAGGACTCTCAATTGCTGCTCACTACTTGGGTCGAGAAAGGGTTATCATATTTAGTGTAATGAAAAAAACCCACTACTTTTGCTCTATTATATTCAGTTATATAAAATCTGATTTCCTGCTAGATAGCATTAGACCCTCCTCAGCTTGCAAAATGTAAACACTGAGTGCTTACATACTTATCTGGGCAAATCACTATGGCTAAGAAAAATTGTATTGCATTCAATTAAACTGAAATAAAATGTAGCACCACTTCATGCTCTACAATGCCATCTCTTGTCAAAAATGACAAAGAAAAAAAAATCAATGAAACTTGAGAAATAAGTACAGTAGAGCAGAGTTTTGGACCATAGCCACAGCAGCTCACACAGTCATCTACACCTGTTTAATAATTAAGAAAATATGCCTCAAAATCACATTTGGACAGTGGAGCCCAGGGTAGCCAGAGAAGAAATCACAGGGAGTCATTCTGGCTGTTCCAACAGATACCAAATTAGACATGAGATGAGCAGAAAACTGAACAAATTAATCCTACAGCCTTTTATACTGAGTCCATCTTTGTTTTAAATGAGGGATGCTGCTAGACAGAGACAGGAAAATACTCAGATAAAGGCTTGTTGAATGAAGTCTAAGAGAATAAGAGAAGTAGGAACTAGAGAGCTGATGGGTTAAAAAAACACTGCACAGCATGAGGGCTCAACAGCTGAGAAAACAGTGCAGGGGGGTTACAATATTCAGGGCCTTCTGCAGGGCTGCCCCTTTCAAAGGAGCAGGTGAAGTTATAAACCAAGTAAGATTTATGAAGATCCACACACAATATTATGATTCACTAGTGAAAACTAGGAACTAATAATTGGGTTTCCATTGTCCCAAATTATTCTATATTTAATGTAGTCTGTATACAGAGGCTGTTGCAAACACATCATCCTGTCTTCCAAATCACTGTGATTTGTGTGCATTCACACTGAGAAACATCTTGACCATGAAGAGTTACAAATACAGTTGAGGGGTTCTGAAACTGCTCATTTTACAGCTCTCAAAGCCAGGGTAATTTCAACAAATGAAGGAGAATAATAGGAAAGCCAATTCTAGAGAATCCCATAAGAATTCCACTCACTGGAGACCAAGGGGAGGGATAACCACTAGGGATGAGTGCTCAGTCTATCCACTCAGGTGAGCAAAGGGGTAGGCATAGAGGAAAGGTTACTTGAGTGCCCTGGCATCCTGAAGGTGGCCGAGCTTTCTGTGCCTGCTGCCAGCAGGTTGGCAGCAGAGCATGCCTGCTGCATTCAGAACATCACACCCTGACTGCAGGAGGAACAAAAACTGCAGAGATTAGGAGCATCAAGCAAGCTTTGTTCTGAGGGCAGGTCAAGTTTCAGTCCTCTTACCCTTCACAAAACCCTTCTAAAATTCTTGCACTTCAAGGCACGAATTCACAAGAAATTATTAAAAGCATAACATCATTTAGAGTGTGCAAAGCCCTCTGTCACACCCTTGGTACATCAAGTGTTCCACACCATCCTTCTAAAGCCACTTGGTTCTTGGTGACATTTGAGGAGAAAATTCCTCTTTAGCTCTCCACTCAAATTGCCATGACAGAAACGAACAAGGTGAGTCCTTTAAAGAGCATCTTTGTTTCTTTACTTGGATGACCTTGCTATTGTACACCCACAAACATGCTGGCACCCACATTGCAATTAACTTTGGTCACATAGATGGCCCACAGAGATATAAATACATATATGACAACCTGGATCACAAAGATACATATGCACCAGCACATGTGAAAGCTTCCAACCTTTGTGTATTCCAAGGATGTTTGTCTTTCCACCAGTCCCACATTCCTGAGAAGTTCTGCTGGCTCCTGCTCCCAGCACCCAGTGTCTGACTTCTTTGTCAACTTCAGGAGCAAGAAGACAAGAAAGCGGTAGGTCCAGGGAGGCATGAAGAGTACCCTCTGAGTGCCCCAGGGTAGCCAAGTGAAAAAAAAGATGAGGGAGAGAAGGAGGGAAGAGGCGGTTCCTGAGAGGTCACTGGAACAACTGTCATGTGAGTAGTCTTCAGTGCCCTTCCCATTTTTTATATTTAGGTGAAAATATGAGTAGCTACTTATAAAATGGAAAAAAAATAATAACCTCTTTGGCTTATATTTTTCCATGGAGGACCTGACAATGTTTGAACATCAGGACAGCAAGTAAAAGCAGAGTAAATAAAATCCATGCAATTTCCCGATCCTGCTGAAATTTTACTTCAAATCTAGGGATGAGCATCGAGAGTTAGAGCAGTAAATAAAGAATCCCTTGCTTTTGCTTCAAGCAGATAACCACTGTGGCTTTCTAGAATCTCTGAGTGCTGTAGCCTTTCATAACAAGTAACAAAGCCAGGCAGAGTACATAATAACCCTTACCCTGTGATGAGGTGTAATAATAATGATACATTAGCAGAGTTTGCTGGTGCATCTTTGTACATGAGTAAGAAGCTACTGTGTTCTTCAAATAAACATTTTGTCTGGCTCTAAGCAAAGCTCTTAAGTCCGAGTGGATTCAGGAATAAATTTACTTCATTAACAGTACACAGCTGTAGTCCATCCCATACTAAGGGCAACTCCTAGGGTTTTTGTCAATATGTTCTTTTTTTGGGAATTTGAATAGCTTTTCAGCTGGTTCATTTGTTATTTTGTGTCACATATCACCTGCTCTTCTCTGCTTTATAGCAGAAGATTATCCCTTTGGGCTGATCATCCTTTTTAAAAAAGGCAATGTCGTGAAATACAGGAAGCAGGTATAACAAATCTTGAGAGGAAAAACCTTTCATAGATGTCTGCCAACTCTTCAGTCTTTCCAGTCTCTAAATGCTCCCTTCCCCTTAACACCTGCTACCTTCTTACCAAAATAGCTGAGCTTCAGTGCACACAAAGAAGTCTCCTCCCCAAAAAGTGGTCACAGCATCTCACCTCCTGCAGCTCCCCTGATTTCACCAGCCAAGGCCAGTAACAGCCTCCAATGCCTCAAGCCTAGCTCCAAAGGCCTCTAAGCCAGCTCAGACAGAGTAGTTCAGTCTCTCTCCTTCCCCAAAATCCCATCACCCACATGTTCCTGGTACCTGTGCCTAGTAAATCAAGGGTCTCACTGACCTGGGTTTGCATCTCTGATCTTTGCATCCCTTGAATAAGTTTCCTCTGCCATAAATGGCCGGCTAGAGACACTGGGCATGATATTCCCAAAGAAGACCCTTCAATTTAGTATGATCTCATCATTTCTACTACTTTTAACACTTTGTGATCATTTCTGCATGGAGATAAGTCAATCTCCCATCTTCTCTCTCAGGGACAGAGAGACTCTTCTGAAATATTTCCATTCAGCATTATTTCCAATCATCTTTTAAATGTTTTTCTTAAAACCAGAGCTGACTCATCCACTAAAATGAGATAGTCTGACTCATATTTAACACTTTTGTCTCCATGGCTCATTTTGGTCAGCAACTGGCTTAGACTTTCCTTTGTACTACCTGTAAGGGGAAAGAAAAGAGAAAAATGTACTTTAAACATCCATTCAGTTCCAAACCATTGACAAACACTCAGGATAAATCTGCAGAGAAAGGAAAATTGTTTCAGCACCTAGAGACATATTACAAATTAGAACAGAAATGAAATTTTTCAGCAAGAGACAAATTTGTACTTTTATGTTCCCAGATTCAGATGGAAAGGGGGCTCTGTTCAAGAGATATTTGGCTAGAGAGTTTACTTTTTTATTTACCATCATAAAAAAACACATAAGACCGAACAACAGCACTTCAGAAATAAAATAACAAGCCAGAAATAATTTCCCATTTATGTATATCTTGCAATGAAATTTATTACTAAATATTTCTAAAATATCTAAAAAGAGAAGCCTTAAAATGTGAGGCCCAAATTTAGGTGGGATATGAACTGTTTCTGCTTCACCCATGGGAAATCCCTATTTCAAATAGGGACAGCATCCACATCCTGGTTAGAAGCACCAAACCCTGATCCACAGAAGGCTCCTGTGAGGTGGATCCAATGAAACCACCTGCAGCAATTTTCCAGAGGAATCCAAAAAGCTGGAGAGCAGATTTTATGGAAATTAATGCAATCTGGGATGTTGGTTGCCTCTAGCTTTCTTTCAGCGACCTTCAGGTTAGCCTGAAGAGCCTGGTCTTCTCTTTGACATGAAGATTATTAATAAAATCAAAACATGGCTTTACCCATTTGAGAGCAAACTAGTATCACCTTTGCAAAGACTTTTCAGTAACTTACCAGTGGTAGAGGACTTCAGTCCCAGCTAAAGTGAAATAAACTCACAGTCTAAAATTTAAGAAGTTGTTTACAAGGTTTGGGTAGGGGCTTTTAATAATCTTTTGATTAATTAGAACAAAGATAAAATAGTGGGGGAGAAGAGGGGAGAGGTTTGGACATAGCAAGTGGAAATAGATTTTAAGTGTCAGAAGGTGAAACAGGCTTAGTTTATGGGTGTGTTTTGGAAAACAGCAGGGAACTCCAGACATCTATATAAAGACATAATAGAAGCATTCTGGCTTAATTCTCACCTAGTTATCAACAGAGAGAAATCCTCCTTGCTTCAGTACTTCCTTTGTGCTCTGGCAAATGTTAGCATCCAGACCCACTGCTCCCACACACTTTTCAGTTTAATCTGTGTTTAATGCCTCCTGAGATCACAAGACCTGCACTTCCAGGGAACACTTTTGTAGCCCAGGCAGGCAGGACCAGTCTCTAGAAAACCCTCAGCTGGTGTCCATCCCTGCAGCATCTGAACTCTGCAAGGGCAAGGTGACTTTGAGAACAGTTCTGCTAGTCTAGAGATGTACTTCACACCGTTTGAAAGGAGGGACAGCCCTATCCCGTTCCTCACTCACAGAGAGGCAGATCATAAGCTCTTCTGTCACAAGGGGCACCTCCATCACCAGCCCCAGCAACACAGCAGGCACTCAGTGGAGAGCCAGGCTATTTGTTCTCCAGCACAAGGTCCAATTTATCATATGCCTCCACCATTTGTCAGCTGCATGTGATCACTCATGAGTAAAATTCTCCTGCCCAGATCAGAGGCACACAGTTGTGCCCTCTCGTTAATCACGTGTCATACACAGACTGTCCAAGACACAACTGAGATATGTTTTTTTCAGTGCTAGCACAGGAGTTAGAACAGAACACTTCCTCCCAGCTACATACCTTGCATTTGTTGCAACCAAGAAGGAAGGAATCTGGTGCAGGCTGTTGAAAGCAAACAGAAGGCCTCTGATTTTACAAAGGAGCACATGGGATTTAAGGGGGAAAACTGCATCTAAGAGGAAGCCAGGGCAATGTTTTCTCCCACATTCACCCTCTGAGCTACCAGCAGGTCTCCATTGCTATACTGGTCCCTGAACAAACTTGAGGGAGCCTGGCACTGAGCTGAGGTGTTCCCAGGGCATTCAGAGCCCCACAACTCTGTATGGGAAGGGAGGAGTTTGTAGACAGCTGGATAAGCACAGATGGAAAAAATAAAGTAATTCCTTGGACATTACATTCTCAAATTGCCTGAAGCTGAACACCTGGTGCTAGGCACACCTTCTCAGTTAGGAGGAGATGATAAAACTGTGCCCTCTTAGCTGTTCCTTAAGGAATTACTGCTGTGATCTAGTAAGAGGCTCAACTAGGTAATCTATTTCAGAAGAGAATGACCAAGGTTCAGATACCAGAGAGTTTCAGCTCCCCTTGAAAGCCCAAATTATAGAGGTCTGTGTTGGCACAAGCTGTCTGCCCTGCTCTGGGTTCATCATGCCACTCTGCCCCTCACTTACTGCTCCAGGACTTGGTAGCACAGAACTCCCCAACCTGCCTGCACCAACTCTCAGAGCAGCAACACTCCTACTCCGTGATATTCCTACTGACAGACAGTATGTGAAATAAAAATTTTCAGTTGCCTAGAAGTTGCAAAATAGAGCTTAATGACTAATTAGCAACTTAGATAAAAGATTGCAAAAGTGTGCACACAGGATGACAAACATAGCTAGAACCAGTGGATTAACTGGATAATGGATAATGGAGAACATCGTGGCTTTTGTGCAAAGTTGTACAAAAAGAAATAACAGCACATGCCCTAAGAGAAGTTCAAGGCAAAGTCGTCACAATATTGGGGGCTCTCAGTGAATATGATGACCTTTAGATGACCCTTCAGGACCATAAGAGGACTTCCAGTATTAGACAGAGGCATGTAAATTAATTATGGGAAAAGTGATGTTCATGCATTGTCTAGGAAATATGTCATAATGAATATGTTTAATCATGGTGGAATAAACATCCTGTTGTAAAATTTCACAACGCACATTCAAGTAGAGGAAAAATCCCTAGGATGTATCAAGCACTGTAATAAAAAAAAAAACCCCGCCTGCTTTCTAATATTTCCAGTTGTGTTAAAAATTTTGTTTTCAAGATGATTTCAGTATCACTACCTTAGAGGGCAAGACTAGCCGGAGTACAGCTCATGGCAGTTACAAACTACTCTTCCCAAAGTATTGCAAAACAGCAGGGCTGGATCCTTGGCCAGCAAATACTTTGCCTGGGGGCACAAGGGCAGATTGAGGTGAAATGCTGTACACTGGGCTGCTACATCTAGGAGGAATGAAGGTCAAAGACTTTGGGAGATAAGAGATAAATGAAAGTCTGTATTAAGAAGGCAGTAGTCAGAGAAAGAGCATCCAAATCTACTGGCAGTATACCCATAGAAATCCCTTATAATTGTGGTAAAACCTTCAGCCCTGCTACAAATCAGAGAAAGCCTTAGGTGCCCAAAGCTCATGTGTCCCTGAGCAGGTACTCTGAAAGGACTGTTTCACCTCTACAAATGTCTGAAAAATTCATAGTTTAATCTTTACTCTTGATTTTCCTCTCCTGTGGTATAAGAACAGCCTGTCTTCTACCACCCCAGTGATGTTGCAGAGATTAATGTATGCCTATACAGGATTTTGAAAACTGTTTTACAAGTCCCCAGAGTTTGTCATTATTCCCCAAAAATCACAGAATAACTAGGTTGGAAGAGACCTCCAAGATCATCAAGTCCAATCCATGCCCTAACCGCCCAAACTAAACCATGGCACCAAGTGCCACATCCAGTCTTTTTTAAAATACATCCAGGGATGATGACTTCACCACCTCCCCAGGCAAAGCATTCCAATACTTTATTATTATTTCCATGAAAAACTTTTTCCTAATATCCAACCTGCATTTCCCTTGGCACAGCTTGAGACTGTGTCCTCTCATTCTGTCAGCTGCAGCCTGGTGAAAGACACCAACCCCCACCTGACGACAAACACCTTTCAGGGAGTTGTAGAGAGTGATGAGGTCACCCCTGAGTCTCCTTTTCTCCAGGCTAAACAACCCCAACTCCCTCAGTCGTTCCTCACAGGACTTGTGTTCCAAGCCCCTCACCAGCCTTGTTGCCCTCCTCTGAACATACTCAAGCATCTCAATGTCCTTCCTAAACTTCCTAAAAAATGCTTCAGAGAGAAGCTTGTGCTGAGCATGCAGTGGTCAAAAGCAGGGCCAGGGCCAGAGATGCCCAACCTTATTTGCCAGCTGCACCCCCAGGCAGAAGGCAATCCCAGCAGGAACACATCACAGCAACACCTGGCATACAAGTCACTGTCTTCAAGTGCATTCTTGTAAGGATTCCCATGCAGTTCAATAATGGATGCAAGAGCAGCTCTGCTCCAGCACTCAGTAACAACCACCAGTGCTGTTCTCACTCCAAAAGTCTCAACCAAGACGAACATCATGGAAGTAAGCAAGAGAGCTGGATCCCCAGAAAACGTCAGGAACCCTGTGTTTCCCCTCCCAAGCAGGCAGAAACAGTCATTCCTCTCCAGCTCATAAGGGAGGCACCAAGAAGAGCCAGGAGGAAAGAGACAGAAAAAGTTACGCAAGAGTTAGGAGAGACAACAAAGAACTGACACTCACACACAAGCCCTCAGGTAGTTTATTGTTACTGAGTCCGTCCCCAGTGCTATTCACACTACTTTTCCATCCCATCATATGCTAATAATTCTTGCTGGTGGCCCTTCTGCTAATCCATGACTACCAGTGCAGTCAAGTCAGAGCTCAAAAGCAGCAAGAACTGTGGAGCCATAGGAAGACTGCCTGGCTCTAAGGAAACATGCAAGAACACTCCAGAGGAGAAAGCAGACAGCACAGATATTTATGCTATAGAAACAACTCAGATTTTTTCAAAATTTTGCTTTACAAATTGCGTACAATCAGCAGCATGGAAAATGTGAACCGACCATTTAAAGCAGCAGTTGGGCACAAGAATCCTGTCTGCTTGATTTGCTCTCTGTTAAGTAGCCCTCCCAGCTTTTATAGCACAAGCTAAGTCATCTATACTGAAGTATGGTGGCTCCAGGAATCCTGATTTTCTCAGCAAAACCAATTCCAAACAGGCCACTAAAATTTGAAGCACCCTCACAAGTGAATATATTAAGTTGCATCAAAATTCATTTATCTTTTATGTATTGCTTCCCACATATTTATTTTCTAAACTCACTACAGTGGAACATTATCCCCAAGTAAACATAGTTTGTCATGTTTAAATACACATAAAAAAATGCATAGAAATAAAAAACTATGGAGCTTCACATCTGGAAAAGTCCACATGAGACAGGACATCTGTTGCTCATTCTAGCATTTCTCTGTATGGATGAGATTTTTTTCACAGTGCAGCATCCTGATCGACCCCAGAAGTTTAAAGCAAATATTCTTTCAGATGCATAACAGTTCCTTCAGTGCATATTTACTTTCATGCAGCCCATCATTCTTTATTTGGAGCTATATTTTTGTGCACAAAACAGTAGCTTTCAGAGGCGGCAGGAGTTATTAAAAAGTTCATCTGTTCCAGCTGCTTAATCTTCACTTAAATTCATCATTAATCCTTTTTTTTAATGACACCATAATTGTCCCTATGGCAACCAATTATGATGTCACAAACAAGATTAGAATTTTAGATAGGGGAACAGAATTAGCTTCTTTGCTATTTGTTTAGGTCCTTAGCAGCTGACATGCCTGATCAAATCACTGCCCAATGGTCCAAGAACTCTGCTCAATATCCCACCAATACCTATATTGGTGTTTTAGGCAAGGCAGACAGAAACACAGGCAGTGGCATGTACCTAGTGAAGGATGGAAAGTTGCAGTGCACAGACACTCCCTTTCCAGCCCCTCCATGTCACATTCTCAGCTCCTGAAGCAAGAAATCATCAGCAGCTCCAGTGACATTGTGGGTACTCAGCAGTCAGACTTGTTACAAATGCAATTAATTTTCCTATAAAAGCCTAATCCTTCTTTGGATTCTACTGAATGTTTCCCTTCAACGATTTGCTGCAGCAGTGAAGTCCCTATCAAATACACACAAAACAATCATGTATGGCAAGTAAAGAAAAAGCCCCTGAGCTCACTTATTTCATCTACTTATAAACCAAATAACCACAGTCTGTCATCTCTCTTCCTGAAGAATAATCACAAACACACTTGAATGCCTGAAATTATTTACCCTTCTTTAGTCCTTTTGCGTTTCATCTATAGCTTTTTAGGGTCCCAACAAACCAAAGGAAGAAAAAAGTCAAACTAATAAAGAGGTCAAATATCAGCCACCCAGGAACCCTTCAGCACTTCATCAAAAGCTGGAGGTGTCACATATTCACAATAAAGATGGTTTGTCCCCATTCCTTCCCCCCTGCAGGTTTTGCTTGTGCAATTCTGGCGAGGTAAATGAATTAGAGTAATAGAAAATGTTAAGCTAAGAGCAAAGCTCACAAAAAAAAAAACTATCCCACAAATAATATCAGGAATTGCACAGAGACACCTGTCCAAGCTGCCTCTAACACATGCTCTTTTCAGCAGCCAGGGCTGGCTTTGAACCATTAAAGAACAATCCTGAGAGATCAGCAGTTATGGGCAATCCATGCACTTTACTTTCCAGGTGATCTATTGTAGCTCACAGAAAACATGACGAATGTGACACCCTGGGTATATGTGTCCTAGAGAAGCAAGAGATTTGCTTTCATGTCCTGCACTAGAACCAAACTACAGAACAAGTGGCTCCCAGCTGCCCTTGCAGCTGGCAAAGCAGTTGATTTTCAAGATGCAGTTCATAGCAGGCAAAATGGCAACATGTCTATTTGGCTGTAGAGATATTGCAGCAGTTTATAAAATTGACATACTTGCCAGCATCCTCTAAAAGATAAAAGAAGTCACCACTTCCACTTTGAAGCAGATTTATATCTTGCCGAAAAACCCCAGAAAAACAACAGCAAAACTAAAAAAACAAAAAAAAAACCCCAAAACCAAACTAAAACAAACAAACAAACAAACAAAAAACAAACAAACAAACAATTTTGCATGAAAAATTCTGTTTTGCTTTTTTTTTTTTTTTTTTCCATTTGGAAGCATTTGTCAAACACCAACAAGCATATGCATCTATTCATCCTGTTTGTAGGAAGAGTCCACATAAAATCAATTTTAAGACTGCTTTACATGGACTGCCTGCAGTCAATAGAGATGAGCTCTTCCAGAGGACAGTTTGGAGAGAGAACTATGTTGGCAAAATGGTCCTCTGTAGAATACTCTGTCACATGCCATTTAATAGGGGTACTCTCCCCAGCCTAAAATTATCCTTCAGGAATAATTCCTCCTCTCCTCATACTGACTTCTTCACACATACCAGAACTCACAACTTTTCCAGAGCCAGCAGGGCATGACACCAACCACCAAGGCATGGATGTGGGGACTGATTCATCACAGCAGAGCCATTAGAAGGAAATGCATTAGTCTTAATGGCAAGAACTGCACATTGACATGGTCTCTTCTCAAAAAAGTTCTTGAATCCTGTGGGAGACATATGTCTGGAACAGCAAAACCAGTACAAGCAGACACTGTTCTGTGACTAAGAATTCAGCAGCTGCTTGTCCAGACACAATTTACTATAGCAAACACTGCCTTGCTATTTTGCCTATCTCTTATATTGTTTCCAGGCTGCAGTTACCAACACTCTTCAGTCTTACCCACCTTCCTTTTCTGCTCCCAGACCAGTTGGATGGGGGCTCCTCAGTCCAGCGAGCCAAATCTCACGGAAATTTGACTAGTATAAAATTCACACCCTGTTGAGTGCTGTGGTGGTCAGCAACCAGGGCATGGTGGGAGAGATCATCATCCTACCAAGATCCACCACCCTAGTGCCCCCTCCCTCAGAGAGGATGATTGCTGACCCAATTGCTCCATGCTTAGAAAGGAGCAGCAGAAATAGCTAAAGAGCAGATCAACACCTCTTCAGGGCAGAAGCCTTTTCACCTCTAACACCAGACATCACTTTCATCCTCTAAGACAAAAGCTATTGCCAGTGACTACTCAGCTTTCTACTAACCAGTTACTTCCATCAGTAGATGCAGAGGAAGACTCCCAGATACAGAATATTTTCAGAAAGAGAAGGAAAAAACCAACCATTAACCACACACCTGATCTACATTCAGCTTTCAGACATCCCTGGAGAATTATCTGCCTCTTTAGCTGGAAAAATTTGGATGGCCATGCCATATTATTCTGATAACATATTTTAATTGTGACATCAAGAAGCTCGTGCTAGCAGTCAGAAGAAAATCTTCCATGTTCCTTCAGTCTCTGGTAGCTCAGAAAAGGCTAAGTGTCACAGGGCTGACCAGCTAAATGTGGTTATTACAACACATTTCTAATACAAAAATGAATCATGGCCAAGATAATTTCGCAAACACTACTAAATAACAACTTTGTCTTGCACTCCCAGTCGTTGGAAAAATTCTCATATTTCAAATCAAAACAAGATCACTTTTCTCTTCTGAATCAGAGTGGAAAGAACTTAGGATGAAGAAAAGGAATTATAATATCAATCATTCTATATTTTCCTTATAAGATGAATATATAAATATATTTGTCGTGTTGGGAGGGTTTTTCTAAACAAATCAGCATCTTCTCCAGAATATGTCAGTTGGAAAATATTATGTAAAAAAATACCTTTAAAATAGGAAAACTCCACTGTGATCTTTTAAGCTACCCTTCTGCACTACAGAAGACTGGAATTACAAGCAAATGCATATATTGTATACTTTCACAAGTATTACCTGAAGCCCAACTTTCTTAGAATGAGCAAAAGGTCACCATTTTAAAAAACAAATGTTTTCCCACTGCCTGCCTCTCTGAGCAGACTCTTCACAGCATGACTTTGAAACCTTCCTTGTGTTTCAGCGCACACCCCCAGCTCAGCCACATCATGCACCAGCTCTCCAGGCTCACCTGGCTATCCCCAACACCTTCATCACTCCAGTCAGCTGCTGACATGTGCTGTTGTGCCTGCAACTACCCATCATGAAGATATTTTCACTGGCTTATATTTATCCTCCTATAATTTGTGGTTCCACACATAATAGAAGCTGCTTTGTCTACCTGTGTAGTAAATTTGTCTCATTGTCTTACAACCTCACTGTGAGAAGCTGTTAGGATTGATTCACAATAGGGCCAACACTTCCATCAAGCAAATATCATGCTCAGCACCTGACAAATTGTGACATTGTTTGCAAAGTGACTGAATCAGAAACAAAAAGCTCCCACTGTGTGTTTGGGTAGAGGTGGCTGGGAAAAGGGCTACAATGCAGGAAACAGGAGCTGCTGGTCAGGCACCGCTCAGACACAGCAAAACCCAGGAGAACCCTGTGTTTTCTGGACATGATCTTCATAATGCAGGCAGGAGTGGGCAGGAGAACTGGCTCTAGAGACAGCAAGCTATCTCCTACAGGAAAGGAATCCATGCCTTTCTCTTTTTCAGCAATTGGATCAAATTGGGTGGAATTGAGTGGTGATTTTACTGTCCCAGCTTATTTCCTCCCTGTTTTCTTTCCCTCTCTATTTCACATCCTTACTGACTTCTTTCAAGCTTAGAGGAGTTTTTGTTATAGAGTATTACCTAGTGTGCTCTAAGCACCACTTTTCGCCCTTCCTTTCCTCCTCTCATTTTATAATTGCTGGTGAGCCACTGGAAAAGGCTATCTTTGCTCAGCTGGAGGATCCAGAACTCTGACTGGGTTGAAATAATCAAATCCTTTTTTTATCACCTGCAGCTCCCAGCACAAGCAGATACATGGAGCAGGCTGACATTCATATCCTCCAGGAGGCAGTCAGGCTCATCTTTATAATTGATAAGATGCACAGCTGCAAAGGATAGTAAAATAATGTCACTGGTGGCAGAAAGAAAAGGCCCTTTGGTATCTTTGCACTTCACATGCAAAATGGGATGATCTCCAAATTTTGTGAAGCAAAAAACTTGAGTAATCTTAGGACAAAGGCCAAACACCGAAAAGAAAGTGAATTTAGCTTCTTTTTCTGCTAAGTCAGAAGTGGGGTATAATCAGTCTGTGATGGAAGCTCTCCTTGCCTCTGTCTGCACTATACCTCTCTCTGAACAGAAACCAGTCCCTACCAATTAGGAAATGAGGAGGAACGAAGCCAGAAGTTTCAAAACCATAGGTCAGCTCCCTTCTTCCTTTCATCTCTCTCCCCAAAATAGTCATCTTATCTTCTCTTCCCACAGAGGAATAGCACGAACTGTGAAAGGAGAAGAGCCCCCACGCTAGGGCTCAGCAGCTGTGGCTTCCTGGACCAGGTACTCATATAAACACCAAACTCAAAGACTTTCTTCACAAAGAAGGGAAGTTGGAATTGTAAGCAGCTATTGTATGGGCAGGAAAATGACACCTTCAACCTATCATCTGCTGATGGATGAATTACATTCCAATGCTTTCCTTTCTGCACTAAGGAGGTGTGGGTAAGGGAAGAAGACTGTACTGAGCAATCCAGGGATTAGGGAAAAAAATACCATTTTGCCCAACCAAGGGATTAGATTAGGTTTTCCTTTTAAATTCCCTGCTATCTCATCTCTCACATTTGCACCAGACATAAGGCGAAAATCAAAAGAATGCATTCCTTCCTCTTGAATAGGTGACACTAGAAGATTGAGAAAATGAAATTATTTGTGTCATATTAAACATCTCACCCAGAGATAGCTCAGCTTTGTGTCCTTCATTAAAAAAGAAAAAAAAATTAGCAGAATTTACTCCACTCAATCACTTAATCTCTCTCTCTCCATTTTTTGTTGTTTTTTGTTTTTTTTAAACTACATGTGAGGTTTTTCTAAACAGATGTTTTAAGAGTTGCCCTGCTCACACAACACTCTCCCTGGGTTTGTCCTGTCCTGGACAACATTTCTTAGAGTGCTTCTGGCTTGAGACTGCCCAGAGGCTTGGACAAACATGCAAAATGCTTAGCTTATGTTGCTGATGTCCATCATATCACCAGGAGTCTGGGGTCTGGACAGCAGCTTGCTGAGCACTGGAAAGCCCAGGTTATTCCCAGAGGGAAAGACATGCAGTATCCCCTCTGGAAAGCAGAAAAGCTGTGCTTCTGCCAACCCTCCCTTTGGAGAGTACCAGAGTCTGCCAGGTCAGACTGCCTACAGCCATCCCTGCTGAAGGTTATGGCTTTTCTCCCTCTCAAATGGATTAAGGTTTGATTGGTAAGGGGATTTTTGGAAATAGAGCTGCCACTCCAGGCCGCTAGACTGAAGGCCATCAGGGTAGCAGTTTCCAAACACCATATGTAAAATCTGTGAGGAGGCATTTTAACTGCTTCATTGGTCTCAATCCAACTCCTAGCTGCCCCAGCTTCACAGCCAACATTACTCATCCTTCTTTCTGCTGAAAAAAGAGAAACAAAATGCTTCCAAGGCAGACGCCAAGTAACCCAACACTCAGTAATTTTGCTCTGGAACATGGCACATTTATCAAACGATGACATTGTCCATATCACACTCAAGGAAATTAAAAACACTGTTTTGCTGTTTGCTGCCCAGGCTGAATCAAGATTCACAAAGCCAAAAGAGAGTCCATACAAGCATCACAGCCCTACCCTGTACCTAGCCAACTGGGAGCTTACTCCAGCACTGTTATGCATCAGAGCAGTTTGTCAGATACCTCTCAGCATTCCTTCAATACCTGAAAAAGCTGGGAAAAAATAAAAGCTGAAAAGGGTAACTAGTGCCTCCTCCTTTTTGCCCTAGCTTTGCATTATACTGATGGGAAGAAGTCAAAAACCAGTCCCTATACCAATAACACTTTAAAAGAGCATGCAACTCCTCTGCATCTCAGCCTACCATTGCAGGGCTTGGAAACTCCCCATATTGCAACTCTAAAGGGGAAAAGGAAGCAGCTTACAAGCATCTTGATGGTCAAGAATCAGAGATAAAACACTGTACTACAAACCTCACACTAACCTCAGAGGCATGAAAGAACTGTTTGAGCAACCTTAATAACTTAAATCTAACCTTGTAGAATATGAAACCCAGTGTTCATGTAATTCTGTGTTCTTTGTTCATTATACCATGCATTGCACAGCCCCAGGTATATAAATAACACAGAGCACCAGGGTCTTGGTAAAGGCAGGGCAACAAAGGAAAATTATGGAATTAAAAGGGCAGAGGACAACTAAAAGATATAAAAATACATAAATTATCTCGTGGTAGACACTGGCCAGGGACAGACTACCTGCTGCAAAGCCAAATGCAGTGCCCTACAACAGAAGTGACAGTGACACTGCAACTGTTGGCTAGCTGCAGAGACAAAAATGAAAAACAAGGAATAGCTTAAGTTCTTTTCACTAATGGAAGGCCACCCACAACCAAACATGTCAGCTGCATCAGTACTGTTGCTAATTGCTTCTTCAATGTAATTTTAAATTAAGCGAAAACCTAGAGGTGACCGCAGTGCCAGAAGAGAAGTCTCCTACAAGCACAAGCAGCTGGGAAGACACTAGTACTGGATATCCCTTGAGAAGGTAGCATCAAAGGCATTTTTGTTTCCTATCTACATGACAGTTTTTAAAATGCAAATTCTCTCAGTGTCTCAACTTACAAGTAAACTCAAAACTCATAATAAAACTTTATTGTCATCTTTGGCATTTCACGTACTTTCACAGAAGAGTCCATTGCCCTCTAGGGCTCCATCTGAAAACCAGAGACCAGGCTAACATCAGCAATTAGTAATGAAGGACCTGGCCTAGCATGCACCTTCATATGGCATTTCATTGCCTTCAGAGCATCTGCAGAATGCAATGCTCCAGGAGGAATGAACCTCAATGTGTTTTCACAACAATAGGATATACTCCTGGGATTACTCATTAATTGGATAAAAGCATCAGAGCTACCCCATTACCATCCCTAGAGGAAACTCATTAGCAACCTAATGAAATAGTGATGACAGGAATGTATTTTCTCATGATCTTTTAATGCTAACGGGCTTTAAAGCTATTTTGCTTCCTCATCCTCTCCTATGGTGCCCAGAAACCCCATGGCACCTCTCAGAGCATCACAGGCAGTCCCCTCTCCTGCATATTACACAACATCAGGGAGCAGTTTCAGAGCACAGTGGGATTCTGGGGTGTTCAACTCATCATCTTTGATGAATGTGTGCAATTGAATCTTAATCCCTGGCCCACTTGGAAAATGCTCCCCAGTGGGTCAAGCTTCCTGATGAGTCATACAATTTAGAAGAAATGTAATCTGACTACTAAGGACTCTGCTGTTTGGTTTTATGACAGACAAAATTCATGGACATTTGAAAGAAATTAGAAATATTGAAACAAACTTTACAATTTTGAAATACTTTGAAGTTGATGAAAATACAAATATTGAAGCGAGTTTGGCAGAAGAATTATTCTTCTAATAATTATCGATTAAGCAAGATAGTTTTTTTATGTCTTCTCTAAAAAGCATCAGCTCATACCCCCAAACACTTCTGTATCATATAGCATTAATATGTACGTATTTTAGATGTACATATTAAACACAAACTCCTTAGTAACAGCGAGGGAGGAATGGATAATTTTGAATAAATCTGAAAAGGATATGAGAAAGCAAGATAAAGTATTCTACCCACACCTCTGACCACTAAACACCTTCCTCCAAGTCCAATTAGACATCTCCCTTCTCTCTGACTGCATGGCCATTTGTCTACAGCAATAGGGAGTAGTATTAGGTAGTCATAGGGCTGGTGAGCTGGAAAACATTGTAGGTAGAATTTAATGTTATTACCCCTCAAAAAAAAAAAAAAAAAAAAAAAAAAAAGGTTGGATGAACCAAATTATGAAATAGCACTTTCCCATTAGGAACTCTAAGTTTTGAATCTAGCTAAGCTTTTAAACAGCTGTTAAATGGAAAGGGATTCTGGCAGTGCCATTCAGAACTGCATTGGAAGGGAAATCCAAAACCGAAAGGTTCAGGACCTCATTCCCAAGATTTTTCTAGCACAAGCGTTTCAAACCACCAAACTTCCTCAAAAATGCAGTATAGACAGGTATTGGGAAATATCAAGCTCAGCTCCGGAGAAGGAAGCCAGCCCTGCACCATCTTTTTTTCTGTCATGAACACGGTAGCTAGCGATCATTAATTCCTCAGAACCACCTAACAAATCTTTCCCTTTCCCCTCAGCCTCCTCCCCAACTTTATGCTGAGCCATTTCTAAAATTTCTAAATTAACTGAAGGTGTTGAGACATTCAGAAGAAACACTTAGTGCCCTGTAGCAGCCTCAGGCTACAGAAGACCTTTAAAAATGAACCCCCACAATGGCTCAGTGAAATAAGTCAGAAGCAAAACATAGAAACAAAGAATGCTTTCATTTGAAAAGAGATCATCTTGATTCAACACCCTTCCATAGGCTGAGACAATTTCCACCAGACCAGGCTGCTCAGAGCCCCTTCCAACCTGGCCTTGGACATTTCCAGAGATGGGCCATGCACAGCTTCTCTGGGCAACTATGGAGGGGCTTGACAGCTGGTCTGTAAACCAAAGTGAGTTAGTAGAAGAAACAGCAATTTTTGTAGCCAGACTGTGTGCATAAGTAAATGTGTACACATGCCTTATTAACTTTTGCAAAACTTTTACCAAATCTGTTGACGCTAATTGCTTTGCACCAATGAATATAGTAAGTTATTGTGATGTAGTCAATGACTTAAGATCACTCTTTGTTAAGAGTATATAAACTGGAAAAGACACTTAATAAAAGAATGCCATTGTTATTCTGTTCAAATGTGTGTGTGTATATGTCACATCCGACTCGACAGTGACAGGCAACCTGTTCCAGTGCCTCACCACCCTCACAAGGAACAATTTCTTCCTAATACCTAATCTAAACTCATCCTTTTTCAGCTTAAAACCATTATCCCTTGTCCTGTCACTACATGTCTTTGTAAAAAGTTCCTCTCCAGCTTTCCTTAGGCCCCATTTAGGTATATTTGGGTATATTATACTCTAAGCAAGCTCAAGTTATTATACATATGCACAGGTGTCCTCTGTCTCTCCCCAACTTTCAGGTTTTCTTTGAAAGTTGCAGTTTCAATCCTTTTCTCTTCCAATCTCTTTTTGGCATGGATGAGAGATCTTGCTCTAACTGCTAGAGTTGAATATCTCCTCCCACTTTGTCCCACAGACTCCATTTACAGTCTAAAATAGGTCTCTTTATGTTCCTTTCCCTCTGTTTCTCAAAGTGTATCTACAAATACTCAGGCCCTGCACTGCTTGTGTTATGTGTTGTCACAAATTACAGCTCTACAGGTGGAAAAAAGCTGAGACAACATCCAATGGGCAAGAATTAGACTTTAGTTTGAGATAAGGATCTGACCAGCACACTAGGTTTTTTCGGAGTTAAAAAACAAACAGCCTCTTCTTTGACACTACACACAGTCTCCTACTTTCTTTGTGGATTTCTTCTGCAGACTAAGATGAGGGACTGTGGTCTTTTGAAGGAGAAAAATTTCTGGTGAAATTTAAGGTAGAAAAGCCTCTTTTCTTTCCCAACCACAGTCATCCCAAGCCCTGTGTTTTCCTGAGAGATTGATTCAAGCACCAGCTGCACAGTCTATGCTAATATGCGGCACACAGCAGACAATATATTAGACAAGGTGGTGTTGGTGTGAGGACTGCACACATCTTTATCTTCATGGACAAAATCCTCCCTGAATTCCTTTATAGGCAAAACACAAAAGACAAGTTTCCAGGTTAAAAAAAAAAACAAACGAGCTGGCTGAGAGGCAGTCAACTTCCCTGCTGGCAGCATGAAGTGAGCTGCACATGCATCAGTAACAGCCTCACCAGGAGCTCAACATCCCGAGAGACAGGGTAATGAGAGACTCCAGGCACTCATACAACATGGCACCAAGGGAAGCAGCTGCACCCACCATATCAACACCAAGAGATACAGGAAAACAGAAGGGAAAAGCACAACAACTGACAGAAATGAGAAGTGAAAACAGAGAGATGTGGGGGCTTTTAAAGACAGAGAAATGTGCCTGAAAACTTGGGACACAGCTCTTGGCGCTACCCTTTCCATCAGACCTATGGCCTTCACCATGAGCAAGCACATTAAAGTTTTGCATACATAAATATGTATTACCTCAGAGGAAAGGACAGAAAAAGGCTGAAAACTCACACACCATACATTGAAATTATCAACATAATGACATCCCTTCATCTTTGTCCCTGGATATTTATACAGAGCATGCACCAAGGCCCACAAGCACACAGCACACCATGGTAAGCACTCTTTAGCCCACAGAGGGCCCAGCAATTTTTGGGTGAAAGCACAGATTATTTTCCCACGTGATTGCAACTTTTAAAACATACAGCAAAGTCCTTCATAACCATGTCCCACATATAAACCTCCTTCACCCAAGGGACATAACTTTTAGCCACACACAGCCACCAAATACCCAACACTAATCCACATGGAGGCCCCTATAATCACCCTACACCCACATGGGCTTCTCCAGAGGTAATCTTAACACTTTATTTTTTTTCAAATGCACCCTGTCCCACATGGCTTTTCTTTGCTCAGGGCAACAAATCATAGAAGTCAAAAACTACAAGAAGTAGAAGAAAAAAATGTCCTCAAACCAACACTGGGACATGTGAGTGAACATGTCAAGTATACTTGAGTTCATGCATTACTTCCCCTTACAAAGAGCTTTTAAAAAACCAAAACAAGAACTTTGTAAAGCAAGGTAAAAAAAGAGCTCCAAATTTCTACATCTATTTTATTCCAAGGCAAAGTTTCTCACTTACAGTTCTGTAACTAGAAGTGGATACAAAGATGTGAAGCTGCCATTCCTGACTATTAATAATAACAACAACAACAACAACAACAACAACAACAAAACAACAATAATAATAATAATAATTATTATTATTATTATTATTATTATTATTATTATTATTATTATTATTATTATTATTATTATTATTACTATTATTATTATTATTCTTTCCACCATTCCTCTTTTCCTTCATATTTGTGAAATTCTTTGTCTGACTGTCATGTGTGTATTTCATGCCCAGGCTCTGCTGCATGTACCATAAAGCAACAGAAAGAGCACAGAAGATTGTTACCTATACACATCACCATCCCAAAACCTCAGCCAAATTGCCAAATTTAAAAAAAAAAAAAACAACAAAAAACCAAACCTAAAACCAAACAAAACCAAAGCCCAAACAAACAAAAAATAACCAAATAAACAAATCTACAAAAGTCATGTGATGCTTCAAGATTATTTCATCAGCCCCATGGCTGACCCAGGAGAGAAGAGCTGACTACCTGCTCCTTTATTCTAAAGGACTACAGAGAAAAAAATTGGTTTTCCACTTCATCAAAGTTATGCGGCACCTGATTCAGCACTTTTTACACAATGAGGTTTTCCACCTGCAGGGCAATCTGAGTGTACATGTCCATGTCTGTGCTACACAGCAGCTTCATTATGTGCTCACAGAGACTCACCCTTTCAGATCACTGATGCACTTATCTCCTTCTGACTATGTACATAACTCCATTGCAGCACATGTATTATTTTAGCCAGTTATCACTCACAACATCTCTTTTGTGAGGTGCTGCTAAGCCCAGACACAGAAGGGAGAAGGTCAGACACACTCCAAATTCAAAGGCAGTCCCTTTACTTTGTGCTACGTAGAGACACTGATGGCCAGATTGGCAACCACGTCTCAATGTCAGGAAGGAATCTTAAATGCCAACTTCATTTTCCCACAGTAGGATTCTTCTTTCTGACTATCCTAGCATTTTTCTGCATTTTGTTGTAGCACAGAGTTTTCCCCTCAAAGCTTTATAAATCAAATAGTTTCATGAAGTCCCCTTCATTTACCAAAAATGTCCAGTGATCTGCTTTAGGAAGAAATTACAAAACTGTGAGGAAAGTCTTGGTTAACAAAGTAGATTGAGTTACTGTTACACAAGTGGGTGGTAACAAGACTGCACAGTACCTACCTACATCTCCTAACAAAGACAGTTGCACGCAGATCTGCTGAGATAAGCCCAGAGAGTGAGAATTATTTCCTTGACATTTGGAAGAAGATAAAAACCCATCCATCATTTCCATGCAGAACAGCCGCACTTATTTATAGCACTAAAATGTGTTAAGATTCAAGGAAACTTAGGTAAAATAAAACAACGCAATCAAAAGATCAAAGACTTGTGTTAGATGTTTTCATTTATACAAATGTCATTCAGCTGTAATTATTTATAATACTTCACAGCACACTAATAAATGCTGTCGCATTTCATAAAACAATTAAGTCTTAGTAATAGGAGACACCTCTATTATCCTGCCTATATTTAATATTTACTAAGAAGTGATGTGTGTTTTATGACTGTAATCATGCCTGAAAATAAAAGAACCAAAAAATGAGGATGTTTCCTATGTTTACACTTCTATTTTGATCCCCATCTATAGTCTCAGGTACTTAAATGTTCATCAACAGTGACAAGGCTTGTGTAATAAGGATTTCCCAGAATTTCCTTGCCATAACTTTTTCGCCTTTAAACGCAGTGACAAAGCCAAGTCTAGTTATAATTCCTGTTACTTATTGCCACAGCAGGCAAGCAGTTCTTACTGATGGTGCAGGGGGAGAGGCAACCTTGATTCTTGGCTTCTGCTCACAGAGGAAGGGTCAGGAAAGCACACAAGGCACATCCCAAACAGATTCATTTGGCAAGCAGGGTAGAAACTTCAGCCAAGGTAACTCAAACCACCTACTTGAGATAGTGACAGTTCATAGTGACTCATGCCACCCAGGAGTGGAACTGGGTGGCCAGGGGATTCAATAGCTAAGGAAAGCAGTGCCTCCATCCTCTCCCATTACCAAAAGGGCAATACAGGGTGCCCTGCTGGAGCTGCTGCCAATTAGCATCACAAGACTCCAAGATGGTTCATCACAGCCCCACATTTGGAAATTCCTGACTCAAGTAGGAGCAAAAATTCTAAAGCCTGCCACCCACTGCCTCAGTCAGGACTTCTCAGCTTGGTCAAAATGAAATTGAATTTCTCTAGGAAAACTATTCTCTAGTGACAAATGTTTGCCAAACACCACCTGAGCTCTCACAAAAGGGACATTAAAAATTACAACTTGATTTTTATTTCCAATGCCACTAATCAAGATTCTCTGAATTTCTAAAAAATAATTAATTAAGAAATTAAAAACCATTTGCTCTATTGATTGTTTCAGTTAGCTTGCTCTTTATGTTATGTTGTTTGTTTTGATTTTTAGGGATGATCTTTTGTTTGGTTGGGATTTTTATTCATTTATTTATTATTCTTACTATTTCTCTAAGCTTAAACAATTAAATTACAAGACTGCATTTCAGATTAGATTTTGGAGGCACAAATACTTTCAGGAAACTACCAGATAATGCTTTATTTCCCGGGTTTCCTCTTACCTTAGCTTTTTATTGTGGAAATATTCTTATTGAGCACCCATCTTTGGTATAATCTCAATTTCTCTTTATATCAAGAATTACTTCAGGAAAGCAACTTTAACCTCTACTTAATCTAAAAGACACCATGAGGTTCCTCACAAACTTTGCAATGACAAAATAACAAAAATTAAAGAGGAAAAAATTACCTCATAGCTTTCTGTTCCAGTATCTTGTAAATATTCTACTGACTCTAGAAATGTATGGGGTAAATACAATTCTGAGAACCAAACTGTAGAAAGCATTTCTCTCTGGCAGATGTACATATTTAATTCACTTTTCAGTTTTCATTTGCTAATCTTTTCACAGCGGGACGGGAAGCTGAACTTTTCGTTCTATCAGTTTATTAAAAAAAAATTTCATTGTGTGAGCCAATACTTCAGATTTCCAGATGAAGAGCCAAAACATCGTTAGGATATTTAATTCCATATTTGCAGGGTAAAAAAAAATTAGGGCTAAGAATTGCTGCTGTTGGCATCCTAATGTCAGCATCCAACCATTGGGTTGGCCGACCTCGTTTAAGAGCGTGAGACTGAAAAGGGAGATTTCTCCGGCTGTCACTCACTCTGCACAGCAACAAGTGATGCAGAGACCCCTCAGCAAGGGACTGAAGCTTCTGTTTGCAGCATCTGTCCCCTCGCTCTGACCCGGAGGCAGCACCCTGGTCCCGGTCCTTGTGGGCAGGGCCGGCGCTCCGGGGGCCAAGAAGGATCCGCTCGAGGGCCGCGTGTTGGCAGCGCCCGGACACGGGAACAGCCGCACTCCAAAGGCATTAGCTCCCGCCCAAGCACGGGAAAGTGACACATCCCCACCGTGCGAGCGTCCCTTATTACAGCACAGTGCCAGGGAGAGACAGAACAGCGAGCACAGATCTGCTCTGAACCGAGCTCCTGGTGTGGACAGTGAGCTCTGGGGAATGCCAGGTGCAAGGCGGATATGGCTGGGAACATGGCAAGGTCATGGGAATTTTCAAGCTCCCCACGTGGCATACCTGTGTAACCTAAAGCAAGTTTTTCCTCCTGCTGGTTTGACTGGGAGACAAACATGCCTACATTGGTATATGCTACAGAAAATCGTGACATATTTAATACAGCTGTTTATGCACTTCAAGCTACGGGCCACAATAGCAAAAACATTGATTTCTGAACGTTACCCATAATTTTGGTACAATTCTAGAGAAACGAACAAGTTATTTGCACACAACAACAATATCAAGTAATTAGAGATGTATTACATTGAGGATATTTGCTGTTTAACAACAAATTAAAAAAGAAGGGAGGGCGTGAGATAATATTTTCAGCCCAGTTTGAGGTACAGCAGAAGTTTTTCTTACTTTTTTCCCCTGTAACAGCATCCTGACCTCCCATTTCACACCTTCAACTGCCACCAGTAGATTTTTTTTTTTTAGCGTGCATTTTCATGTACCTTTATTATTTTAAGCAAGTTCTATCTGTTGGGTTTTTTTTTTCCCTGAATGTATAAATACAGCTCTAATGGTGTATATGGCAATGTAATGCACCTCCATAGAGAGCCCTAAATGAGCTGTTTCAAAAGCCTTGAATAATTTCTATTGTGCCTAACTTCTGTAGTGGGTTAAGACAGTCCAAGTGCCAATGTAAATAAGTTTTCCTGGACCTAATCCAGGCATTTACATTTGCAAATGTGTTTCAGCACCATCATTTACTGAGGGAAATGGTAGAAATGTAAAGAGCTTGGGGGTTGCAGGGTGTGGAGAACTCAGTGGAGGCCCTGTGTAAGTTTTTTACTCTTCTACCCATCCAGGTGGTTCTCATGATGGATAAATGATATTTCATATTATTTCAGCAGCTCACCTCAGACTCTTCCTTTACCTACAACAGATTTGCCCCTAAATGGCAAGCTAAGACAACTGCCAGGGTAAAGATGCAAAAGTATCAAGAGCTGACTGATGTGATGTTTGTTTCAGAGGTGACCAGTAAGTTTTCATTTTCACATCACTCATCTTACTGACTCTAGGATGAATCATCCCAAACTTCACACTCACCACTGAGACCATCAGCCCTGACAGGGAAAGTCTCTCTGCACACATCAGGTATTATATAAAACTTCAGCTATGAAGAGTGTTTAATTACATCATTTTAAGCCCTGCCACATGCAGAGCTTAGACTCAGACCAGATCCTAAGTTATCCAAGCTGTAAATTGATAGCACATTAAGCATCTCCATGGCTGGGAAGAGTCTTCAGCTAATTTACCTGAGGCTAGAGACACCCTTTTCTTGCAGGGACAAGTAACAGCTCCGTGTTTTCTGTCCTCCCAGCTGAGAGGGCTTGTCCCTTAGCACACTAGAACACTGGTTTCTGATGGTGTGCTGCCTCTACAGGGGCTCTGCAACAAAAACTTTTTGGCATGGACCTTCTCAGACAGCAATCCGTTTTGGCAGATGCTGGCAATTAGCAGCTCCTAGGTGGTAACAGAGGAACAGACAGGACCAACCAACGGGCCCGTCGTGCAGATGTATTTACAGAAGGAACAAACCCATTTATTTGACATCAGACATGAGAGGTAAATGCAGAGCCATAAAAACGGAAGACCCTGATTATGAAAGTAACGTCCTGCTCTGGCCATAGCAGGGCATGTGGCACCCGGCTGGTGGCCCTCAGCCCGCAGCCACGCCTGAGGTGCGGGTCAAAGCAGTCCCCTCTCTTATCAGCCGCTGGGGCTTATGCAACACGGGTGGGGGCAGGCAGGGAGGGGAAACTGCACTCCAGGAGAATTCCCACAGAGATACCCCTCCCGGGAGCAGCGATGCCGCTAGAAAGGTATTTCCGACACCCATTGGAGGCGCCGGGATCACGGGCGGTTGTGCTTTTACTGAAAAGGGCAAGCTCTGTTCCCCAGGCAGTCGGGCCAGACCCCGACTCTGTCTCGGAGTAACTCTAAAGTTCACCCACATTCCCCGTCACGCTCCTCATCTTCCCTGGCGCTGCCGCTCCAGAGGAGCACCCTAACCGTGACGGCAGCAGCGGGGCTGAGAGCAGCTCGCTCGCTGGCTTAAGGGAACGCAGATCTGGAAGATCTCTTTCAGGCTTCCGGATGAAGAAGAAGCCCTCCCAGACTCCAGGGCGCTGCCCTCACGCCGCTACCCGGCCACGCCACCGCCGGACCCACCTGCCGCCTCCCCACCCACCGAGAGGCTCCTGCCCGCCCGACACCCACCTGTAGGACACCTGCTTCCTGAAGGTGAGGCTCCGCAGCTTCTCCTCCAGCGACTCGTCCGCCGCCGACAGCCCCTGCTCCTCCGGGATCCCGGCGGCGCCCGCCGCCTCCCCGCCACCTTCGGCCCCCCGGCAGCCGCCGCCCGCTGCCCCCGTCTCCTCCCCGCCGGCCGCGGCGGGGGTTCATTGCGGCAGGGCAGCGAGGCCGAGAAGGAGGAGGAGCCGGGGGCAGGGAGGGCCGGCCGGCGGCTGCAGGCGCTGGGGGGCGGTGGGGGACCGCAGCTCCCGGGGCCGCGGGGCGCGCTGCGAGCCGCAGAGGCTGCAAATGGCAGCGCGACCGCGCAGCATCCATCAGCGGCCGCACTGCAGCGGGGCATTGTGGGAAACTCCTGGCCGGCCACGCCCCGCCGGCCGCCGGCCAATTGTCGTGCCGCGCCCCCGTCGCGCCCCCGCGGCCACACCCGGCCACGCCCCGCCCCGCCCTGCGTCAGTCTGCAAATACCTTCCAGAGCGAGCTCAGGTGCCCTAGGGCATTCAGTGGTGCTCTCGTCTTCTTATACCTGTGCTTACTCGTCTATTGCTTCCAATTTGTTCCTCCAGTGATCTCAATTTGGTGCACTCAGATTCAAAGCGCCCAGCAGCAGAGACATCTTCTGACAAGCATCATGGTGCCCCTCCGTAAAGTTAATTGTACTCCCACCTGGTTCCCTATATCTCCCTTTTCTTCATTAGGGGACACCAAAGAAAACTTCAGAGGGGATTGTCAGCATGTTTCAGCATAAGAGTTGACAGTGACAGTAAGATTAAAAAGTACAGAAAAGGTTGAGGTCTGTGGCTATGATTTCACAAACCTCCATGGTCTGCAAATGACTTCCCTAAGCAGCCTTGGCTACCTCTGTGTGAACCCTGTGCCAGTCAGGTTTATGACAGTCAACAGATTCCTTACACCTGGTCCTTGCTCCTTCCCACTCTGACTCACAGATTCAGCTTCTCCACGAGAAGCACATATTGTGTACACACCTTTCACCTCAGCTTCACAGGCTCTCCAAGCAGCCAATCTTCCTGCCTCTTGTTGGCAGTAGCCACTAGGACCTTGCTGGGTGATGGAAAATGTGTCTTTTCACTACAGCATGAGTATTGAAAAGTTGAACCAACCTTCAAAGTAATGTTCTACCCCATGCATAACCAATGCACACATTCCCTGCATGCACAGGTGCTTTGCTCAAATATATGTTTTCTCCCCCAAACCTCAGAGTATTTTTAATTACTGGTGAAGCACGTAAAGCATAATTAAGCAATGTAGAACCTTGCTTATTAGAAGCAAAACTAATGTTCTTATGCAGGACTGTGAAAGGAAGGTCTGGATCCTCCTTTGAGCTTTGTGCACAGAGATCTACAAATATTCATGGAGCTCCACTGGAACATTTGGTGCCTTTTCCATTGAGAGCTGGGACCTCAGCTGGAAAGTCTCTGGTTGAAATTCCAGGAAAATCAGCACTGAATGTTGCTTGTGAAAGTATTCAATTTAAGATAATGTGACAAATATTTTTTGCAGAACCAAACTAAATCATCTTGGGGTGGACCTATCAAAGAGCAGCTAAGAGCCAGCCCAAAAGCCAGCTTCCAGGATGGGGAGGCACCACAAGTCCCTGTCTTATCAGTGATATTTTTGAGGGTTTGTTGTTGATGAAGACTGTGTGGCCCGTTGCTATAAGAAGATGCCAATAACATGTGCTAAAAAACCTGTAACTGCAAATGAATTTTGTACTAGGAGAGCAAAACATTGTGCATCATCTTGCAGCTTTATTCTCTTAGCCTTTAGTCCACATGCGAACAGTTCTATGGCCTGAGCCCCAGCTAATGGCTCCACCTCCCCTAGAGCATCTGGAGCAAAGCCCAACAAGTAATCAGGATTTCCTACCCCTCTCCAGTGAACATTCATGCCACTGAGCCACCTCCTCTTTCAGCATAAGCCCTCCTGTAGCTCCTGCTTGTCAATAACCCTTTTATCCACATGACCAAATTTACACTCTGCTCCGGGATTACCTATTTTTCCTCTGACTGCTGCAATTCGCATGACTCATTTGCAACATGAAGAGCTAAACTGACTTCCTTTACCTTTCTTCTGAATATGAGCAATTATGAGAGAGTCTGAGGCTGGTGAAGGAAAGCCCTGCTTACAAAACTACACCTGTGGTGCAGCTGTCAGTCCCTCTGTCCCTGTACAGCAAGGCAGTGACGGCAGAAACTTTGTAGGAGTAACACGTTCGCTCCAAGGTGTGGCTGCAGATATACCACTGGGCCAGGAGGGAAAGAATGAGCGCAAAAATAGATTTTTAGCAGATTTTGCCAGTATCTGGGATTATAATGCTAACAAAAATCCAAACTCCTAGGTCTGGGTTCTCATCTCTTTAGTGCTGTCAGATTAAATGGAGCACCTCACATCAATCTCCCCTGATTGTCTGGGAGAGCTGAAAAGGTTCAGCAGGTGGGCAGCTCTTTTTCCTGCACGGAAAGTCACCATATTGCATGCCATGAATAGCAGGGTGTATGGTGGGAATGGTGGAGGAAATGCAGCAAAAGGAGCCTTTTGGAGGGAAGGTTTATTCTATTACTCACACACCTGTTAAATCCCATTTTGAACACTCCAGTGTGCACAGACTGTGTGCACTGTGGTATGTTTTATTCCGAGCGGGAGGGACTGAAATTTCTTTTTCTAATAGAAAAGAGATGAATATATGAGAAAGGGGATTGGGGAAGAAAAGAATGAGGCAACCTTGTTCAGTGTGCTAGGCTAGCCAGTGAGAAGTCAGTCTACTTTAAATGCTCCATATTCCTTAAGTTCATACTAAATTCATCCCCACTTTAGCTCCCAACATTCAACTTTCAGGAAAAACATAAAAAACATTAAAATATATTTATACACTTAGACATGTGCATGTATTTGCATCTCCTCCTTTAAATCTTAAAAAGATTTAAATCTTTTTAAAAATGTGACGTAAGTGGCCAGTTTCTCTTTCCAGATCCAATGTTGATAGATTGGATCCACCCGCAAAAACATTCCTTTCTTGTCAATATTTGAAGGTCACTGCTCATCCACTGGGAAACTGGGGGGTGTTGAGGCTCAGCGAGGAGGGACCCACCTCAGCTAAGCAGATCAAACACATGTTTTTACCAAAGATGTTTTATAAAGAGGGGGCTGACCAGTACCTAAGCATGTCTTTAGACAGAGAAGACGGGACAACCCAACAGTCATGAACTTATGCTTATCTTCCCTCAGTTGTACCACAACAAAGATAGGGGCTAGAACTTGTAATTTCCTCCTTACTAGAGATACCCAAAATATTAATTTTATAGCAACGTATGGAACTCATGCAAATACATTGTAAGATTAATTCAATAGTGAAAACTTAAAGAAGTCGTTCCTACAGACTATTTGAAGCCCACAAAGAGGCAACACCAAGAAAAGGAGAAATCAAATCAGTTTTTTTTTTTTGAGGCACAAACTGGAGGGAGACAAGACACACAAGCATTATTATTCATTAGAAAGGAAATACGCTATCTCATTTCAATCACCTTCCTTTGCTTAATCTCCGTGTGATTTACAGAGAGGAGGATACTACCACTGGCTTTGCAGACCAAGAATCCGAAGCACGGAATAAAATAAATAGGGCAAGCCAAGTTCACCAGCATACCACAACATGAGGCCCATGTTTCTAAATAAATCCTAAAGCAAACAAATTAGGAAAGGAAGAATCAGGAATCAATCTTCCATTAAATACCTTCAAGGGGGGTGAACTCTGTGCTGTTGTAAAATAGGTATAAACAATACCTAACAGCACAAGGAGAACACTTCCTACCCTAACATGCCATGAGAGGCATCACAAGCTGCATTTGGACATCCTTCATCCTGCCCTGCCACAGGAATCAGCCTGGAAAAGGAGTATCAAAATCTAGCCTTGAATTCAAACAGTAAGATGCTTTTCCAAGAACAGCATGTCCTGGAGGCTGATAGGTAGGGAGGCTGGCAGCTCATCACACAGGGGTTTCTTTTTTAATCACAGACTCCCTGCAGCATCATCTGCTGTGTGATGCTTTAAGGGTCACACAGAGATCCGAAGAGACTCTTAACCCATGTCTAATCACCAGCCTGTGTTTTGTTGGCTTGAAGGAACTGAGCTCAGCTAAAACTAAGCTGAGGGTAACTTTCTCAATCAGTCACAGTCTAACGATTTTCTTCTAAAAATGCTATATATGGCTTGATGCTGCAAACAAGTGCCCTGGATCAATAGTCCTGGCGAGTGAAATTGCCTGTTTGGAAAACAAGAGGTATACAGGGTAGATCCTTGGAGAAGAGATTTTTTTTTCCTTTCTTCACTGCCAATTTCTTTTGCTACTTTAACCTCTTTAGCCCAAAATCAAGGCATTTCTGAAAATCTGCATCAGCTACAAAATTAGTGCAGGCCACAGTGTTCCAATTCCCATGGTATGCTGCCTTCCCCAAACTCTAAAGCAGCCTTCTTTAAAAGGCCTTTTAAAAGGAAAGGAGGCACCAAAGCCATCTGTCTCGCTCCCATTTTCAGTTAAGCTGGAACTATTACTTCCATGGCTAGTATTTTCTGTGGAAGAAAAATTCATGGTTGCTGTTGTAGGAATGCATGGTACTCATACATGAGGTCTCCCTCCTAGTAGGAGACTGGTATAAAACAAATTACTGTACCATTTGTGATGCCAGCTCTGCACAGAGTAATTTTCACATCTGCACTATGTCATCCATTGTAAAGTTCCCTGGATGACCAGCAAAGCCACAGAGTCCTCACACTGAAAGCAATCAGGTATTGTCTTGTCCATTTCTACTCAAAGCAGCAGAGGTCAGCTCTGTACCCTGGCGGGACGCTGGGTTTGGGCTGCAGGGCGTAATGTTGGGTGCTCATGCTGGCAAGAACTTCTGAATTGCTGGAGAAAGCTCCCAAATGATCTCAGGAGTGAGGCAGGCTAAGGAAAGGAACTGAGGCCGGCGGAAGACCCAATCTCCAAAAGCCAAAGCAGAAAGTGCTCTTTTAAGAATTCACTCCACTTGAAACAAGCCCAGTACAAAGCCAGAGCAAGGAAAGGCCTTTCCTTCCAGAGGGCTGTCTAGCCCACACAGATGAGCCCCAGCGAGCCCTGGCAAACTGGTGTCACTGGGCTGAAGCATTGCTCCCTCCAGCATCAGCCTGCCTGGATCCCACTTGTACAGAGAATTTACTATAAATGGGGCTGTAGCACAGCGTTACACTGAGTGCCATTATCACTGTTAAATGCCATTTGCCTTTACCTGATTTCCACCCATTTCTGAGATATAATTCTCTGTTAACCTCATAAAGGCAGACAGCTTCAATAAAACCCCACATGGTTCCTTTTCTATCACTGAATTACCAGGCTTCTGCCATGTTGAAGGTGGACACATGACACACACTAGCACACCTGGAAAAGTTGAGGGCTCAGATTTTTTCCGATCGTCAGGAAACCAAACAAGTAGTAATTGCTTTTTTCTACAGAAAATATTTATTTGCAAGAAATGAAAAGCATAACATATTTCACTACATACATATTTAGGCTACAAAAGCAAGTAGTCTGTTCTCTCACAGAATCAGGCAGATGATTTAAAAAGGAAAAAGAGCAATTTCTTTCCACTCAATGGACATGTTTGCAATGTGAAAAATCAGCTGGGACTGTATCCAGATGACAGCAATTGTACAAAAATAGAAAGATCACTGAACATAGACAGAGTTAAATATACATGGTAAGAGAATAGAGACGTCTGCAGTCAGAAGAGGCCCCAATGACATTTACCAAGAAGCTGGGGGGAAGAGGGGTGCTTTTACACTAGTATCACTGTCTCTGTCATCCTATACTGCATTCACATGAACAGAGGGAAGGGAAAGATCAGCTTAAGTGCCTCAGGGAGTGTCACAGCAGAGTGACTTAGTCACAAGGTGCTGTTCTGCATGGTCCAAAGCAATGGAATTGGCCATGGATATTTCTCTTTGAGAGAGTGACACCAGGTAATTTACCCTTAGAAGGCCTAGTGAGTCTTGGGAGAAACTGGGATGTATTTGCACCACCCTCTGAGAGGAAACTGCTTCCCCTTGCTGGCACCTTACTGCGCCCAAGGGATGGGTCCCAGGGGCCACCTTTCAAGGCTAATTTACACCACTCAAAGAAAAAAAATAATTTAAAAATAAAGCATACAAAGCCATAATTCTGCAGACCAAAAATGATACCAGAATATAAAATAATAATTTTTTTTGTAGCAAGCCAGAACTGTTCTCTAGAAAGGCCAGACAGTTTATGCACACACACAAAAATGACACAGTGCAGCAACATTCAGCCAACAATTAATCACAGACAGCAATTCAGACAACAGTTTTACGAGTGCTTGGTGATGTGGAATGTGAGCAGGTTTCAGAGGGAAATGCCTGGACTTTCTGCTGCAACAAGCCTGAAGTGCCCTGTGCGTTCAGGTAGATGCCTTTATTTAGCAACACTTATTACATTAAGAAAACTCCCTGGTTTTGACACCTTTTGATCATTCACCACACACATGTGCACAGATGCACACACACTTACACTCATTCTCACTAACTGCACAAATGAAGAAAGCAAGATGCCATTATATCAGCACCACTGAATTAAAATCTGTTACGGTAGCCAGATATGTGCAGAGTTCTGTTAAAAACAATTCAGTACCTGCCTCTGCTTCCCCCTCTCTTTCTTCCACTCTCTTCATTATGGATTGCTAAGGTTCAAAAAAATTTTTACCTGCTGTTTAGAGGGTAAAGTGGGATACAACATAAAGGTCAGGTATGCATAAAAAGGACTGCACAGCATTAAAGAACAAGGGGAATAGGAGTAAAGCTAAACCTAGCAGGTAACTAATGAAAGAGGCTATCACTGCTGATTTATGTAATCAAGAACTAGAAGGTATCCCTGTGATGCGAGGAGTCCCTTCATCTGCCTTTTCTTTCACCCTTTCTGTAAGACAAATCCAGCTTTTCCATTTTCTGTTCTCACCTCTTTAGTTGCAGCTATTGGAGGAAGAATCTGGAGATCGACTGTAGGGTGGACAAAAGACTACTGCTAATAAAGAATATCCAAACTCCATTCAGCATCAGATCCAAACAGCATCACAAATGAGTTTCCTGCATGATGTACTTTTTTCTACACAAGAATTTGATTCATATATATATATATACACACACCTTGGTAAAGCAGAAAAAGGCCTGACAAAAAAATGAGAAAACCAAATTGCAATTTCCTTCTCAATCCTGGAGTCTATAATGGATGCTGATCACCTAAGCAATGCAGTATTAATCGGGATCAACCTTCAACAAATTCTCTGAATGCCCAGTGTCACTTTACTGGCCATGAGAAAGCTACAAAATTGATTGAATCCTGATATTTTCTTTGTAAAGACCTTACTTAACACACACATCAGTTCATTCCCCTTTGCAACCCCCAAAGTTGTTAAAGTTTAACACTAGACAGTGCAAAGCAACAACACATCATTGCACTACACTATTATATAGGCTGGGACAACTTTTGTAGCTACAAAGTACTGACCTATCATTTCACCTTCAGAATAGAGTATGTTCCCTTTTTAATTAGTGACTTGAGAAAGAAATATTTTAGTCACCAAGAATATAAGAATACTCTGTATTCCTCTGTTCTTAGCTGTGCGGGTTTTGAACAATGGCCTCTTGGCATTAGCTAGAATCTAGAGCCCAAATACTCAGTGGAAATCCCTCCCAATGTAGCAATTAGCATCATCCACCTACTTGACCTACATTCTAAAAGTTTCTAGACAGAATTCACCACTGATAGTTAAGGTGGATGGGAGTGGAGAGGTGAGTTGGTTTCTTTAGCAGGAAAAAGAAAAAAGTTTTTGAATTTTTGGTCTATGTTAGAAGAATCAAGAACACATCGAGATACACTGTTACAGAGAGAGATGTGGAGGAAGAGGTCCCCTGTCAGTATAAATCAGACCTGTAGCCCGCAAGAGCAGTGTGTGAGAACCGTGCTGGTCGTATCAGCTGGGATCTAGCCTAAGAACCTCAGCCTAATCCATTAGTCTGTGCTGCTGAACATTATTGAGTGGTACAGATGAAATGAAAGAAGTGAAGCAAAGAACTACAAATAGTTTGGGGGGAGGATACCAATATTATCTACACACTGATAACAAGGTTAAAAACATCACATGCCCTGTGCTTCAGACTTTTAAAATATACATATATATAAAATAATACCCTACATTTCTTCATAGCTTATCTTCCTAGAAGCAAAGACCCAACAGATCTAGACATGCTTTAAAGCTATAGGCAAAAGGTAAGTTTACTAGAGTGTATAAAATTGTGCTGATGAGCAACATAACCTTACAGCTGAGGACTCAAGTTTTTCACTTAAGTCTTCTACTGGAAATGGAAATTATGTAGAACACAAGGCTTTTGCTTACCCTGTCCATACACACACATATGATTCCACAGCACCAAGCCACTGATCATCAGAAAAAGCACACTGGCAGAAGGCTAAGGCCTCAAGTAATAAGAGCTGAACTAACTAAGAGCACTTACTGGCATCTTTCTTGAATATGCCTTACTAGTCCTGCCCCGTGCCCTTAACTCAGAGCACAGAGCCTGCCTCTCCACGTACTCTGCAGTGCATCAACATTCCCACGGGGGTCACCTCTGGATGCTGAGGCTGGCAGTGCAATGGCACCTTGTCCTGCCTCCCCCGTCTCCTGCTAGGTACAGAACACAGGCATGAACTCCCTCTGGAGATTGTGGGGTCCTTGCCACACAACAGCCTGGGAGTAGGTGATGACAGGGGATTCCTTGGCCCCTAGCAGAAAAACCTGTTCTATTAAGGCCTCTGAAGAAAAATAATCACAAACATACCAAAGAGAAGCAAAGCTCTTCCTTATTATAAAGCGATATGTAATACAATAAATCCCCAAGCAATGTGTGTGCTAGGTCAAGAGGTTCCCTAAAAGAGTACCTAAAAAGAACTTAAAGGATTACACAATTTAAGATTATAGCAACAGATTATCATACACTTATAAGACATCAGTATGGCCATACTGGCTAGGATGAATTAGTACAGAGGCATGACCCAGACCATGGCCAGTTTAAAATGCTCAGGATGGAAACATGATTAACTTCCAACCAGATTTGAGCCAATATGCCCAAATTAAACAAAAAAAAAAAGGGCAAAGTTTTAATGGTGACCAGTGCAGTAGGTTTCAGAGAGGAGGAGCCATTTTGTTGTGCAAAATCATCTATCTTTTAAGAGCTGAGAAATAATTCCACTTTGGTTTTCACACAGCAAAGTCAGCCAGCTGTATCTGAAATGGAAGGTGATCTATTCAGCTGGCAATGGGCAGGAACTCAGGCTGCACAGTGCAAACTGCAAGACTGGTAAGTGGTGCTGTGTTTCACACAGGGGGTCTCTTTTGCAAAACATTTAACCACTGGGTTGTCCTCAAAGGTAGCAAACTAAAAAACTAAGGCTGCTCTGGAAAAAAAAAAAGACCATTTAAGGAATTTTCTAAACCGTGACCTTGCCCAGTTGGGGTCAATCCCAGCTTTCTCCTGTCCCTTTGCTGACCTCAAATGGCTGAGCAATGCAGCCATCCAACCCTTGTGGCACTCACAAGCGATCACTGTTTATGTGAAGACTTGAATAATTAAAAAAAAAAACCAAACAAACACAAAAGTTGTTAATGGATACTGGATTGATTCAGACAACCCTACAGGATCACTGTGAAGGGAAACAGACTTTATGGTGGAGGTTAACCCATGCCAAGATGGAAACACTTGCAAAACAGACTACAACAGCATTTCTCCTCCCATTGTCACATCAGGTAAAATAATAAGGCATTAGCATAGAAGAACAGGGCATTACCTAGAAAAGCACATCTGTACACCAGAACTCAGTACTAGCTCACGGAGTCAGGCATTTGTTTCACTCATCATCTTCTTAAAATGGCACAGAGGGGACTGATCCACAGTCCCCTCCAATTCACCAAATCCCTTCCACTCATTTTACTGAATTTTGGGTCAGGCCTGAGGGTGACAAATAGGATGCCGAAGGAAGAAAGTCTAAGGAGAATGAAGAACAAGAAAGATGCTGGTGTGACAGTTGCTGTAATAAAATAAAAATTCAATAATTTACAAAATATAATAGTTGCAGAAAATATCTACTGTACATAGTAAAAAATTATTTGTAACTGTAGGTTAGTTTTTCCCTTATTTATCGCTAGGAAAAAGATAATAAAGAGGTTCAAATTACTTTTTTTAAAAATTTACTTCTTCTGGTAAACTGTAAAGTAGCTATGCTAGCCTGCTGAATTAGGATTTTCACATTAGATCCATCCTCAATGGAGCTCAAGTGCCCTTCTGTAAGAACCAGATAAAACTCTGCTCAAATTCTAGATTGAGCTGAACTATGCCCCTGCAAGGACAAACTGCAAGAAGCACAGCTCAGGCAAAGGCATGACCAGGGTACTGAGAGAGAGAGAGAGGACACTTGAAGACAACAGCAACATGACACAAGAAGGAAACAAAGCGTGGAAAAGAGTACTGGACCAGGATCAAACCTGAATGCTGCACTTGGCTTTCTCAATGAGCCCAGGCCAGCCACTTCACCTCCCCACATGCTCATCTCATTCCTCTTCTGACAGGTCTCCTGCCTATATAATTAGCTCCTCAGATCAGAGGCTGCCTTGCCGTACAGTTAACACAGTATCCATCATCTCTAGGCATGAGCTGGGCCTATCTGTACTCAAAGCAGTTGGTCTCAGATCACATCTCTGGAAAAGCAGGGAAGAGGAAAATAAGACACATGGCTTTATTTTAGGACAATTCAAGCTTAAGAGGAGGAAATGGGTGTCCAGTGATGTTTGTGTGTTCGATTTCAGGGTCTGCCCACATCACTTGCAGGGTTAGGAAAGCTCAGTTCTCTTCATTGCAACTGCCTGAACAGAATTTTTGGAAGCTAATAAATACTATTTACAACAGCAACAGGAAGATGGCAAGGAAAGGAAAACACAAGACAATCTGAGACCAGGTCTACACAAGAATTCTCATCAACCAGCTAGAAGCCAGTAAATTAATTCTATATGGTCCTCCCAGGAGGCACTTCTGGTTTAAGCCTTACACTGATTTAGTTTGTTAGGAAGGAACTGACTTAAGCTAAATAGATTAGCCTTAAGCACACTAAAGGGCATTGATCTAACATATTGCATAAATGTGAAAAAAACTGCGTTCTAAACAGATTTAGTTAAACTAATGTAATTCTCCCACACAGAGTGTGGTAAGACACACTGATCCTTGCTTAATTTCTCAAGGGTGGAAGCAGGGGAAGCCTACCAGGACTGCTTTCAATGCACAGAGAAACCCACCCTGCTAAGTGATAAAGAGACTGGAGAGGAGAAGAGAAAGAGCTAGGGGAAGAAATTCAGCAGCATCATGGACCAGCTCTCTCCTGCCTGTGCTGTGAACGCAGCAGCATCAGTGCCCTTTCCTGTCCCTTCAGAAGCAGGCTGCACATGTGCTTCTCTATCCCCACAAAAGGCTTAAGTGCTGTAGACTAGTAGGCATAGAGCTGTGGTGAGACTCTAAGCATCATCATACTGCATCTCCTCTCTCTCTCCATCACCTTCCCCCAAGAAATCACCCACATGCTCCCATTGGTTTCGCACAATTCACCCTTCTTCAGAATGTCTTCGTGCTCAGATCAGGCCGTGTGCATGTACAGACACACACACCCACCAGTCACTGGCACACTGCTGGCATCATCCGCCATCATAATTCAATCCTGCCCTTGCAGTGTTAGACAGGAAAGGGATAGAAGCAGAGACAGGGACATGTGTGCGACATGAGGAAGGGAGTTACAAAGACAAGATCCCATCTGTAGTCACAGCCTCACCAGTCAATGCAGAAGTTGAACTCCCTCTCTTTTGTACTTTGGTTCACTGAGGATGACAAGTCAGGGGAACTTTGGTTGAAAATAGGTGGGAAAGAGGGAAGTCAAGAAAAAAGGCCTTTTTTATTTTTAAGAGGTGGCATTGACTCTTCTATCTATTTCAATTATCTTCAGTGTTTCATTTCCTTCTAGTTCAGAGTTGACTCTGTAGGGAATAATAAAAACAAAGGTTAATGCTAACAGTAATCTTTTAAAGTACATATTCTGCTTGATTTGGCTAATAATAAAGAGACATTCAGTATTTAGCAGGTGGTATTGGTCTGTTGGCTGAGTCTGGTAACATACTGAATAATACTGAAGTAGTCATCTCTTTGGTTCTAGGCAAGCAAAGGTGCAGCAGGAAGAAGCACACATATTTAAATCAGTGACTCTTTTAAGAGGCCTGCAAAACTTACGTTTATGATTAAAAAAAATAAAAAAGACAGAAAATCCCTTACATTTATGCTAAAAGTGAGGGAACTCAGTGTAGGAACTTAAGTAGTCAGATAATTTTACACGTCTGTCTCTTGAGACTGAGTCCTGCAAACTTTTCGCAGTAATGCTGTGGAAGATCACTGCTGTGAGAAACTCCAGCTCTTCATGCCCTAACCTCATGGAAATTCCAGTGAGTCACAACCTCACACTTCCATACAACTGCAAAAAGCTTATTCCTTTGGGAAGCATAGAAGAAAGTGCTTTAAAGAAGTGGGCAGGCCCAACTAACAGTCTTACAGGGGTTAGGATTCTGGCAGAAGTACTGAGTTTGGTAGCTGTATTACTACAATTCTGCTGCAACCACTTCTCCAGAGCAACAATGACTTCGCCTATAGGCTCTCCAGATAAAAAAGAAACTCTTACTTCATGCTTCATGATGCACAGCAAAGCTGAGCTGCTAGTTTGACCTCTGGCCTTCAGGCACAAACAAGAGTGACACAGAAGATCCATATGACAAGCAGCCCACCCTGCACTCACCTGTGCTGCTGCAGGCCCAGCAACAATGATTTCTCTAGCCTTGTCTCATTGGCTATTGTGAACTGCATGATATCATCCTGCTGTGCCCCTGACACAGCTTCCAGGGACAGTGTTGTGAACTTGGAGGTGTCTGTTTGCCTGTCACTGCGATCTGCAAAGGAGATTGGGCTTGATGGCTCCTCCTGTTGGTGAGCCTCCTCATAAATTAGTAGACTCCTTGACCTCACTGCATACAAAGACAGAAGACAAAATGAGATGAGCAAGACAGCTCAGAGCCCTGAGCTCAGACAGCCCTGGTCATTTCAGAATATGTAACTGTTAAGGACAGAGCCAAAGCTGCAAAGGTCTTTTCTTTACATGGTGATTAACTGGCAATTTGATAGTTGAAGAAAGAAACCACAGGAATGGTCCAGGTGGGGATCAAAAAGCTCTAAATTATTCACAAAACAAAACAAAAAAAAAACCATAATAATTTTTATAATATATTGGTTCATTATGGTTATGTAATACTAACAGTTTCCCATTCTGTCCATGGACTCTTTGGTAACACTGGCAAAGAAACAGCAACTGAAATAATTTGTGCATTTTAATAGTATGAACATTTGCTACTGAGTAGAAACCCTGCTACCTTACACTAATAACTTCAGTTCTGCAAAGAGAGGCAAAAAATTCTTTAAACAGAAGTATCAAGCAGGCTAGTGGGGAAAAGGTTTTTCTCCTTTTTATGAAGTCTGCTGCCATCAGCATAGTTTGCTGAGCTATCCTTCTTAGAAAAACACAAGTATACATAAAAAAATGTCCACTTAAGGAGCAGAAATGCAAGAGGTGCTTGAAGAGGGGGTTAGGAAAGGGTGTGGAAAACAAGTGCTAAGTACAACCAAGCAAATAGCAAGACTGGAATAGCTGTCACTTACCAATGGAATCTGTGTAGGACTCTAGTGAGGAATGCTGCCTGGGTAACACCATCTCTGTAGCAGAAGGATATGGCCCATAGCTCTGAGAGAAGCTGCCAAAAACTACTGCAAAGCACAGCACCACCATCTGGCAAAGGGAGGATGCAGAAGAGATGAGTGCACCTGACACACATGCACACATGACAACTTATACTTTATCGAAACAAATCATTTGAGGACATTCTCATCACTGCATACCTAGCAAAGGCACCTATACAATAACAATACAGTGCTTTAAAGAGCACATTTCAATGCTGGGGTTCATTTTCCATGTCTGCACCATTCTGACCAGCTGCCTTATTTACTCACAAAGCTGAAATGCAGATAAAGCTGCTGTGTGTGTTTTACAGGTACTGCTGAGGATTTCCAAGGTTATTTCTGCTGCTGGCCCCAGTTTTGCTTCCCAGAGAAAGTGAGGCTAGATTGGGAGAACAGCTTAGGCCTTGTAAATGATTTCCATCCATTTACTGCACTTTAGGTATAAAGGAAACTTGCTAGCTGAGTGCAAAGAGAGAAATGTTTCATTCTACTCATTTTCTTATCTTGACTACTACTACTGAAATAGGACAGAGGTAGATTTACAGCCTCAGTCATATTTTTATTTGGTTGAACAAGTTTATTTTTATTGGTATAAAATGAACCAAGCCTCAAAGGTCACCCTTGCATTTTACAACCCTAGAAACCATTTCCCATGTATAATACGCAGGAAATAATAAAGTGGGTCCCTTGGAAGAACATAGCTTCTTCTTTCACCACTGCAGCACCCAACCAAAAGCACAGACCCAGTCTCCTCCAGAACTGAGTACCTTCCCACAAATATTAATCTTCATCAGCCATAAGTCTCACCTCCCTCAAAATTATCAAATCATGAAAAGGAGTTCCCCAAGCTGCAAATTTTCCATTGAGAGGCTTTGCAGAACAAGAGATGTGCCTTTGAGGAGTGGAAAGAGTTTCTCATTCCCTTACAATTCCCAGCCTTAGCGCCACTCACCATAAGACAGGTCCCTGTTTGTGTGCTAGCTGCCTTGCACGAGCGGGACACTTTGCCAGCAACCATGGCTTGGAGTCTCTGCAACTGCTGCAGAAGTGTTCTGGAAAGCAAAGACAACAGATAAGCATCACACACACTGACCTGCTTGTTGGTTAAATAGATTTTTGTTTCAAATTCCACATATGGAAATAATATAACATTTAGGATAAGGCAGATCTAGACAAACTAATGTAATTCTCTCACACAGAGTGTGGTGACTGATCCTTGCTTAATTTCTCAAGGGTGGAAGCAGTCTTCTCCTTGAAATTACTAGCAAGTAACGTTTTTAATTTTTAATGTAAAAGTTTTTACATGTATTAGCACTGAAACTTTTAAGGTCTTTGCTTTTCCCTCAGCTGATGTCTCTGAAGAATTACTTCTTTAGTACTTTCAGTAAGTTAGTATAAACAAAAATTGCATTTTTGGCGTTTCTATGCAAAATGGCACAGTAACAACAAACTGCTCTACATGCAAGTGACCAGTTGCATATATAACCTGACTCTATGTCATGAATTAGGCAGGAGTTTAGCCATTATTTTCAAAGATGCAAAATCAAGCTTATAACTGCTCTAGTTGGTGATACAGTTCGATATCAAAATCTCATTTTCTCAAAAACCTGCTGTTTAGTGGTTTAGAACACATGCTGGCTGACTCTTAAAGAGAAGGACTTAAAACCAGACATAGGCACAGGCTTAATTTCTCACATTCGTTTCTTAAATAAAACACTTTAATGCTATTTGTTAAATCCTGCAGAGTTGACAAAAATTGGAGATGCTTCAAGTGGCTACTCTGATTGTGTCTCCCAGAGGTCCCAATCACAATGACAATTCTCTTGTGGTTGGATTCAACAGTCCCAGACCAGAAGAGCCCTTCTGACTTTTTCTGCTGTACCATCAATTACTACAGTCAGAATACAAGTAATTTAAATGGGAAATTATTAAAAAGTATGATTGGTACAGGGTTTTCACACACCAGTTTTTTCACAATCTATGAGCAACACAAATGCCTGTCACCAACACAAATACAGTATAATTTTAGATGCTAAATATGCTAAATACGCTGTTAGTTTCCAAGTCAACTTTTCACTTTTCCGGTAAGTTTCACAATCTACTGAGGAGGATATTCCAAAAAAAGCTCCATAGAAACACAGAAAGTTTTGGAGGCTGTTACGTCAAAAGCTAAAGCAAGAGGCAAGGTCAGGATGTCAGAGAAAATGGAAGGAGTATTTTAAGACCAAACTGGCTAAAAGCTAATTGTAGGACAGACCCAGAGGTGCCTTCACAGCTCCAATATACACTGGTCTGCCTACTTTAATAGATTTTTTTAAACATCAATGCTCATTGCTAATTAGGGTTTAATGAATTCAAGGACTTCAGGAATACATTCTGAAATAAGCACAAGGCATTCTCACAGCACAGATTTGTCTGGGCCAGCAGATCCTTCTCAACTTGTTATGAAAGGATATCTTGCATGCTGTTGAGAGCATGGCTTACTCTGCAACTCAGTATTTTAAAAAGAGAGCGATATGCCCAATGCACTCCTTTATTCAGCAATACAGAGACCACAGGCAAATTAAGAGACCACATAAATGAGACCATCTTTATTCCCTGCTCCCCTTGGCATCTCTTGCCAATTCCTCCTGACATCCACTGCACGGCACAGGGTTCACCAGACTTGTGTACATCATTTCCTGGCACAGAACACATCACCCAGAGTATTCCTACCACGTGCCACCAGCTGTGTTAGACAGCAATGCCCTTTCAACTCTGAACTTTCTGCAGTATTTTGGAAGACTAAATCTTTCCCTCATTTCAGGCCTGACTCATTGGGCTTGATGCAGAACAGATCTGCAGAGTGAGGAGGAAGGTGCTCTCCTCCTCCTCAGCTCGGGGGCTGGCAGCAGCAGCAGCCTTGAAGTGCTGATCATTCTTGCCACTTTTTGTGGAAGCATCAGTGAGAAAACAGCTAGTGGCTGGTGAGGAAATCAACAGAGAAGAGGCAATTCTTCTCATTTTGCTCATCTCTGCCTTTTCATGCTCAATTTGAAAAACCTGTTAGGCAGAGTGGGCCCAGTGAGCTGATTACAAAACAGTCTCTTTGGAAAGTATAATTAGGCAGGTATTCTGAGGTCTCCTATACACAGAGGAAGATTCATCCCCCACCTTATTTACCAAATACTTTCACATAAAATGTCTTTCTTCCCCAAGTCGTTTATCTGTTTGAGCAGAGCTACTGTTTTCTTCTCAACAGAGAAGGACTCAGTGTTTGGAGTTGACAGGATATAGGTGCACTTGCAAACGGTGAGCAAGAACCAAGGCAAGAACTAGAAACAAATTTGATGAGAGATGACATCAGTTTATCCTGCCACTGCCAAAACGGAACATTCCTTGGTGCTTTTATTCTCTAGTTGAATCTGGAATGGTGGAAGACTGGATTCTGAGGTCAAAAGATTCCCATGCAAAAGGTTGTGATCGGACAGCTGCATGGATGATCTGGGCCAGGAAAGGCAAAAGGAGCAAATCTCTGCCCTGCAGAAAAGGGACTTTCCTAAACTATGATGTTCCCTCTAAATAGCAGTAGAAAGGCTACAAATGCTTTTAGTGGAATACACTGCCTATAGCTAAGTCCTAATAGGAGAAAGTGCAATCCCAAGACAGTATGCTAAGGGGGGTTGCACCCCCAGGAATTATTTTCACTGTGTCTGACACATTTCCCAGGGATATTCAATTAGAGGGTCAATTCCGTAGGAGGTGTGAGCGTGCTTTTACACTTTTCTCTTCCGATGGACACAACTCATAGGACAGCTGTAAAGTGACTGAAGACTCCTTCCCTTCCTTCCACATACTGCCAGCAACTTTGTCTGTGATGTTTTGGTTTTGGTGCATATTCATATGTATGCATCTTCAGAAGAGGCCTTCTCACTACCAAAGTATGGACCAAGTCAAGCCTTCCCTTCTCCTTCCAGTGAAACTTTAATTAAGTAGAGAAAACTTGTCACTACAGAACCACTTGGGAGACTTCTTCAAGTCAGTACTCCTGCTTAAAAATCCAACATTGATTCAAACAAACAAAAAAACAAACAAACAAGACGTCTTCTAGGGGACACCAAACACTTCATCTTAATCAAAAATGTATAGATAATTGTTCCTATTGTGTGAGGAATAAAACCTAATTCTGATAAGGAGAGAGAAAAATTAGTCTATTCCTTCTCTGCCTGTCCCATTTGCAGGAAAGGGAACAAATCCCAAAGTAGGGTTTTAAGTGAAAGATCACTTAAATCCACAATTTTCCCTCATTTGAATTACAAAAACAATCTCCAGCAATTTTTCATAAAAGATCTCACAGCATGAAAAGCAATGTCCTGCTGGTCTAAAAGTAAGGAGTTACACCAGGACTGCCAAGCTTTGTCAAATATTGTAAGGGTGGCCTGAAATTAAGTGCAAGGTTTTTTAACTGTAACGTAAACCTAGATCCTTTACTCCTTGAAAACGATTTGGTAAAATGATTTTACCAGTCTCAAATGAAAGAACAACCAAGCAAATCAGTGAAGTCTGGCAGCTTTGGTGGTGATAAACCTTTGGTTTATCACAGCTGGCAACTGTTACTCCACAGGAGCAACTCTGGCAGCCACTTGCATTCATTATCCATGGGTGACACTCTCAACCACATGTGCACTGGATCCTATATCTATGATTGCTCCAGGAAAGGGGATCATCAAGATACTTACAAATACAGACTCCACAAAAGTGAGAAGCAAAAGCACTTCTCAACATATCATGCGCAGAACCAGATGTTTCAAAATTGTCTTTAAGCCCAAACAGAGCTGGCTCCCAGGTAGACAACGCTGGTGTCAGAGAATGTTTACAACCTCCTGGATCACTGGCACTTTCTGCCTTTGGTCTCACTGCCAAAATGTGAATGGGCCAATCCTTCTTGGTGACTGGCACAACTCAGTTCAATAGTCAGCACCAGCTTCTTCTCACACCCTTTGCTTTCTAAGACAGCAGTGTCCCACATGTTTAGATGCTACTCAAAGCAATGGCTCACTTGTGGCTATACAACAAAACAGATAAGCATGAAATCATGTGCTTCCTTAGTTTTGAAGAAAACTGCCTAGGAAGGAACCTGGAAGGGTTTCTTTTAGGGGGTTGAGTCATACGAATTAGGAGAGGTAATATGTGCTAGTGTTCTAATACTAAAGCTGACAAAAACGCTGCACTCACCCGCTCAGAGTAATGAGAATTAAAAACTCTGGCAATTTGATCCCCAGCCTCTTGTCTTGTCTTTTAAGATGCCTGAATGCCAAGCGAGATGCTCCTGGATGCAAATTTTTGACCACACTTGCACCTTTGACGTGACATCTTTTCTGACCCAGATCTTCAGGCTAAGGCTGGCTTTCAAGGAAGAATCTTCTAAATGTTTTCATTCTTCTGAGAGTAATGAAGGAACAGTTTGATCAGGAAAAATATATCTAGTGTTTCCATGGTTTGGAAGCAGATTTTGAAATGCAAGCAGGGTTTCCCTGAAGTCTTAGGTACGTATCTATGCAAATGTTTTCTATATATAGATTAACATACTCTTAAAGATTGCACATACTGAAAGGAAACTGCTGCTCAAGAGTTGCATGTTTTGGAAATTGCCCTTCAGGGGGGCAAGGCCATGTGACGCCATGGGCATCACTTGGTCCCACCCTCCCCCGGCCAGTTCCCCACGACTAGGGGAGCCAGTTCTTCTCAATCCAGCTAGACTAACAAACATGATAGTGACTGACAGCAATACATGTTCTTCTAGTTACTTCTAGGGAAGCAACTGTAGCCCCGTTTTTCAACAAGGTCAAAGTCCAACGTCCAGCTTTGTCTACATCTACAATCGAATGCATCCTTTTAACATGGAATCATAGCTCTTCTTTTCCTGTTATCTTTCTTCCACTCTTACAATCTTTCCCAATGGGAAAACACCTCTGATGTTTGTAGATCTAATTTGAGATAATATCTTCAATCATGTGTTCGTTTTTTCCTGTAGTGAACACTCAAACGTACAGCTAAAGTCAACTAGGCTTCTGTTTTGGGTATATTAAATAAGATACATGTGTGCGTAACTGTGCTAGGTACTTTGAGAAATAAAGTCCTAAACACATCAATTCAGGCATCTGACACACCAAACTGACAATAAATAATTTTGACCACCGCTACTCCCAACTTAGATTCGGTTGATTCTGTGACTCTATGGAGGAGATGAAAGTTCCACCTATAGGATGCTGTCAAGACAAGTTCTGAAACACGTGAACAGATTCTGGATGTCATGCCAAGGCTCTGTGCAAACACCAATGAGGAAATGAGACATCTGAATTCACTGTAGGGTGTGCATAATGTACATTAAACCAAGGCTGGAACCATTCTCACAATTGCACAATTATATAGTAAATAGGAAAAGTGGCTTTTTAGAGAGTTAAGGTGGAAAACTCTATCATAGGATATGTTACGAAATTGAGCTTTGATGAAAGCAGGCACTTGAACAAATTTCTCAATACTTCACATGTAAGCCTTAGCAGATTTTAGACACAGATTTAGATTTGATATCTAAATAGCCAAAACCGCATTGCCATGAATTACAGGAATTTCTGTGCAGCTGGACGAGCATCTGCTTCTCTGCATGAGATTACAGATCAATATCAATGCTATAGCAGAGGGAAGGAAACAATATGGCCACATGGCCAAAGAATGAAGGATTTGGAGATAATATCACTTACCTAAAACTTTTTAGAACATTTAGCATGAAAGAATTAAGATCATCAAATAATAGAGAAGATGCTAAAGGTCCTTTCTGAAAGGATGGACAACACCAACAAAGGTGTTACCATCAGTGCATCCTCAACAGCTAACAGATGAAAACAACTGGCCAGATTTATCTCAACTGGGGAAAACAACTTCTGGGTTGACAACATGTTGTCCCCAAGGGGATAATCTACAGCTGCACCTTTTCCTAAGAGAAGTTGGCTTCAGTACCTTCTGGGACAGATTCTGGGTGAGACATCCCTCCTCCACACCTACAGAATAGTTCCTGGTTCTTTTACGTCAAACGACAGGGGAAAATTGAAGAGGCACAGAAATGGCTTGGCTATCTTCAAGCAAGCAGCAGATGTCTTTATGCATGAGCAGTGTGTGGGAGACACTCTCCAGAAACAACATGTGCCACTCGATTAGCACTGCACTGGTTGCCAGATTGGCTCTAAGGCCATTTTCCATGATCGTGGGTCTCATCTTCAAAACCCAGCCTCCTCCCACACTTCAGTGTCACCATCATGTTCCTTGACCATCACTGCAATGCCTCTAACTAGGAAGTGTTAAGAGTGGGCTCATCTAGTACCTACTCACTGGAATTTGCCACACTGACCATAAGCCAGGATTGACACTGCACTCTCAGCTAACATCCAATTAAAAGCTTAGCTATTCATCATTTTCTGCCATGTGTCCTTTGAAAAAGCCACCACTGAGTCACCCATTTCCTCAGAAACAAAGAAGCAAGAAAGTGATTTTCCCCTCCAAATGAAGGGAGTTCTGGGGTGTGAGATGCTTAGAGGATTGCACAATAATTGCAACGACATCTAGTAATGCATAAGCAACTAATAATGACTCTTGAGTTTCAGCACTGTAATTTCTGCAAGTATCATGTCTCAGGTTAAGGCTTCCTGGCAAAATTTCACTCAGTAAAGACAATTGGGTGAGCTGCACTGTAGGGCTTTTTTTCTTCTGTATTACTAATTGCATTCCCTTGTGCAATGGAAGAACTCAGAGAAGAGGGCTAAAAGGTTTCTCAAGCACAGCACAAGCTGGGGAGGCAGTTTAAGACATGACATCAAAACCTCCATGCATTACATCCCACTGCAGTCACAATAATTGGCCTTCCACATCTTCCTCTGACATAAACACCATCAGACACAGTTATTGTTCACATTTCAGTTGATCTCTTAACCTCCAGATTTTCCCTTTTCATGGTAATATCCCGCTACCAAGTTTTGTCTGATGATCTCCATACCTTACCTGTTCGTGTTCTCCAGGACTTCAACCTTCTTACGCAGCTCACTGTTTTCATTTGAGCAGGTCTCCACTCTGGAGACAGCACAATGAAAGAGAAATATAAAAACATCAGTTATTTATTCAAGTGATTGTAAAACAAGCCACACTTGCTTTCACTGAGAGCTCTATGATCTTGCCTACATTTAAAGAAACATTACATCAATGAACTTTGGTCATAATATTTAATCACACTTCATCGTGTGAAACACATAGAAGAGATTGCATTACCTGTCTGGCAAATGCCATGCTTCTGAAATCAGAGTCTCAAATTTCAAGTTGACGAGGGCTAATAAGCCACAAGATTAAAGACAGTGCTAAGACTGTCCTGAGATACTACCCATTTCCAAACTGTCCCTAGAAATCCCCAAACTAAAGGAGATTGTCACAGACCATGCAAGAGGTCCAAGTAAAACATGTGACTCCTAAGAAGACAAACAGGTCCATCCTGAATAGTTTCAAGAAGAAAAAAAGGGAAAAGGAAATAGCCTTGATATCTGGGATGCAAGAGGTGGAATTTCAGAAGAGTAACTCTGAGGAAGTGAGACAGAGCTATAAAGAGACAAGAGAAAATGGAAATTACATCAAGGATAGATGGTACAAGGGTTTTAACAGAACCATCTGGTGAATTGCATAAGAGTAATACTAGAATATCTATCTCCTGGAAGAAAGATTAATTTGGGATATAAATCACTAACTGGGCTCCTGCTTTCTAAGGGAAGTCGATGTGTCACATGCTATTTTCCCAAGTCCTGATTATTTTCCCAGGCACTCCTGACTCACCCACTTCCTATTTCTGTTTTCATCTGCACTAGAAGACAGAATTTACTCACTCTAGATCCATCTTTCCCTTAACACTGCCTGTCCACTAGGCCAAGCCAGTTGCCTGAGGCAAAGGCTGGGTCTTGTCTAATTTAAGGTGCAAAAGTGTTTGCTGGCACGTTAGGGATCTGCTGCAGGCAGGCACAGTTCTGACCCCGACAAGCAGCAGCCAGGAGCAGGGCCTTTTCTCAGTCACTGCCACGAGATGGCAGCTGTGCATGGAACTGTCCCAGCAGCCACAGCTGGGTCCCTTCCCAATCTCACAACTAGTGCTATTGGCCTGCTCGAAACAGGAAGGAGGCTGGCTTACTTTTTTTCCAGACTGTCCATGTATTCTTTCTTTTTTCTTCTACTTTCCTGGGCAGAGATCTAAGGAAAAAGGAGGACAAAGACCAAATATTTGTACAGAAAACAAAAGCATCGCAGACAAATTAATAAACTGATAAAAAGCCCCAATGTTATTAGATTCAAGCCTCTGTCTTGTTGTCATTTCTATTACTGGCAAGCAAAGCACCAACTTGATCTATTTCCACATTCTGAAGCAAGGCTCCTCCTTTCAATCACACAAAAGACGACCATCCCCTGCTAACCTTAAAAAGTAAATCAGATTCGTCTGGAGAGAATACCCTAGGACAAATACCAAAAGATGATCCCAGGACGATGCCCTGCATCCGGGACAGAAAAACCCCATGATTGTATTAGAAAGTATTTGCAGACAAGGACATGGGGTCCTGATGAACAAGTCAAACACCTGTTAGCAGTGTGCCCCTGTTGGAAAAGCAGCCAGACAAACATGGGTCTGCATCAATAAGATTGTAGTTAGCAGGTCCAGAGGAGTGCTTCCTCCCCCTCTGTTCAGTGGCTGAAAAACCACAGCTGAGTGCAGCAGTGCAGTCCATGGCTCAGAAATAAACCCTCTGGATGTACAGAAGCAAGCCCAGAGCCAGATCTCTGCTATAATAAGTATGCCAGAGCACATGACATGACAGGAAAGGCAGAAAAGGCTGGACTTGTTCAGCTTGAAGAAGAGAACGCCAAGGAGGGAAGCCTATTGCTCTCTTCAACTATCTCGTGCAGCAAAGATGATGTCAGAGCACCCAGAGGCACACAGCAACATGGCAAGAGGCATCAAATACAAGTTGCACCAAAGGAAATTCCAATCACACATTAGGGATTCTATTTATTTGTTTTTACCACAAGAGTGGCCTCCTATGGGAACACGGCTCCCAGAGGGACTCATCACCCCTTGGGGCAGTAAAATGTGACTGGACAAGACCCAGAGCAATCTACTCTAAGCTGATCCCGCTTTCTAGGCCAGGGCTTTGACCAAAGGACCTCCAGATTTCTCCTCAATATAAATGACTCTGATTCTATATAAGTGGTACATGAAATACAAGGATCACTTAAGAAAATTTTGAAAAAACAAATTACAAGACCAAATTCCAATTTAACGTGTCCAAATTTACACCTATATCTGCAAAATCAGCAGCAGAATATAGTAACCACAAAAGATGTGCTAAATCCTTGAGAAAACTGAGCTGATCAGGTCTGAAAAAAATTGCATTCTTCCCTATCACTAGGATCTTCCCCATGTCAGAAGGAAAAAAAAAAAAAGAAAGACTTGCAGGGAATTTGGCATCCTTGGTATCTACTTTATAAGTCACTGAATGCAGTGACCAAAAGGCTAATGCACTAAAAGACTTATCAGACAGTCATATTTTAAAATAGGTAACAGAAAATAACACCTTCCTCACCATGCAAAGAATACAGAGCTCTTTGCCTACCATAAGGGTAGGATCATATTGATTTTTAAAAGGAGCCAAGCCACAGCAACCTGATACCCTGCCTGCTAAATACTCCATTGCAAATGGGGTCAGGTAAATACCTACTCTGAAGCACACTGACACTGACAGAAAATTTGATGGATGTGTTTAGGAACAAAGAAAAGCACTTTGTTAAAAGACAACTTACAGTGCTCAACAGTACCACAGACCATTACTGCAGAATTCAGTAGCATTTTTTGAAATTAAGGACAAGTAGGAACCACCCAGAAAAGCTAACTGACATTTACCTTGTTTTTTATTTTCCTGCGGATTTTCTTTAGAACTTTCTCCTCTGCTTTTGTCAGGGGCAGTTTGGTAGGGATTGGGTAGCCCTCTGCTATCAGCGTCCTTTTCTCTTCCTCTGTCAGGATGAGGGGGCCAGTTCCCTGTAATTTCTTCAAGGGTCATAGAAATGAAATAAAATAAAACAGTAAGTGCACACAGTCCTAGAAGAAAAGGTTGTTAGGGAGGAGAGGCAGCAGATCTCCTGCTTCAGAGAAGGCAAGGCCTACTAGAAAAGCCTCCTGCAATTGCGAATGTGTGGAAGACCTTTCAGGTAACTTCCATTCAGAGTTCCAACCTTTGCGACAGGATTCCCTGAAAACAGTTGTTCTTGGCCTGGCTCTGTACATGCTGAGGTAAAACTGCCTTTGGCTCAAACAAGGAAAGAGACACACGAGAAACACTAGTGAAAATCCCTCCCTAAAGATCACCACTTGCTAATGACGTGACAAGAGGACAAGATGAAGGTCTCCCAGAGAGACAGGTCAACCCAGCAGGGCTGGGCCCTAAGGCAAAACACAAGTCCATGATGGGATAAACCTAATAACACCAGTGAACCTGTCTCAACTTAGAGGAGAGGCACATGCTGTTCCCTGTGGGAACAGAACAGACCAGTGAGCAAGAATTACTGGATCTGCAGTTTTGACCAGAGATGAATTCATTGAAACAACAACAGAAAGTTAGCAAATCTCTGTCAAAAAAAAAAAAAAAAAAAAAAAAAAAACCCAAAAACAACAACAGCAAAAAAAACCCAATGATAAATGGTGGAGAAAGGCAGCTCAACTTACATGTGGTGCAGTCAGGAGAGGGGAATTGGAGAGCACTGCAGCTGTGCGCGACACAACCTTAGCCATGGCCTGGAGCTGCACTGGGCTGGAAGGAGGGAGTGATCGAGCTGGGCTCTGCCCTCCTTCGGAGTCACTGCCATGGCTGCTTGGAGGGGTGGGAGGCAAGTGCAGGGGATCCACTGCTAAACGGCAAGAGAGACAGAAAGTAACACAAGGGCTTAAGCTGTTGGTTTAAATTGCCACTACAGCCGCCACCACCACACAGTTTCCAAGACTAGGAGTGTCTGCTAAAAAATGGATCAAGCAAAAGTGGCAGTTTGCAAGAGGTTCAGAGCATGCAGGTCTCCAAAGACAGAATGAAATGCAGCAGCCATGTTTAGGTTTGACAGACAAAACAGGGCTTTGTGCATATGCTCCAGTCACTTCTACCTGCACTTCAGCTCCGTCTTGAAATGCTTTGAGGCTCATGTATTATGTAAAGTACAAGTTCACAGTTCCTGGGAAACCACATTAACAGAGGGGCTCTGAGCCAGCATATTTTCTCTTCAAAAACAACTAACTCTCCCATGGATTAAACAATTTCCCAGGATTTGCAATGGAAGGGATCACATCCAAGGAGTTACATGATCAGGAAGAAGAAAAAGGCCTCCAAAGGATGTGATTTGGCACAGCTGAGAGGTGACTGACAACCTAGTGACAGCAAAGGCTTCAATGCACTGATGCAGCAGGAGCAGCACAGGCAGCCACCACAGGAACCTCTCTCACACTGTCTATCGGGGGCCATAAGATAAGCTCAACTGCTGCCAAAAGAACCTGCCCTAGAATTGTCAAAGTGCTGCTTATGATCAAATGAGTCTGGACTGAGAGAAATCGGGCACGTCTCACCTACTCTTATTAAATGCACAATTTAGCAGATGCTCAAAACAGCCATAACTAAGTCACTTTTTCTCTGAGCTAAATTTACAGCAACTGAATTTTGAAGTAGGAAGATATAGGGCTAATTTGCCATCTTCCACTTCTGTTACGCTTTGCGTATTTGAGTTGAAAAGATCAAATGTGTGGTGAGGGAGGATGGAAGAAAAATAGTAATAAAAAAATCTATAATACTCTTTTTGTCTCACATATTAGCTCTTGTAGTTGCCAGAAGAAGAAACATATTTGAAAAACATTAAGGCCCTTAATCCCATAAAGTGAGCAAACAAATCTACTCCTGGGTTGAGATACAGCCTCCTTTATCCACCTGCTACATCATCTGCTTGTCTCCCTAGAGCTGCCTACTACTTACCTATAGAAATGAATTCACTAACAGAATATCAAGTGTTTCTAACTGAAATGCAGTTCTCTGCTCAGATTTCATGTCAAATATTTGGCTCTTCCAAATATGTTTACCAATATAATTGGTTCTTGCCTTTAATTGTGTTTAGCTTTCCAGGTAGGGATCTTTGCTCGTCCTTCCACATTAGAGGGTAGTACAAAGACATAATGACTGTTCTTAAAACAATTATGCTACAAACAGATTCACCTAACTTTTATTCTCATATAAACTCACGTCCTGCTTTTGCATCAGAGATTAACAGTAAAGTTTCTTATATCTTAACTAAGTCTCCTCAAATTGATTTCTTTTCTATCCTAAATAATCCCGTACTTGAATCATTCAAGCTCCCTTCAGTATAATTTTTAATACCCTACAGAGAAAAAGGTATCATTTTCTTTGTGATGAAAAAGTGGAGGGGAAATCAGGAGAGGGGGGCAGGTGGGGAACGGGGAACGAAAGAGGAAAAAAAACCTCACATAAAGGCTCAGAGAGACTCTGGAGCTTCAATAGCCGAAGTTGGATCCCTATAAAACAACAGCTTCAGCCTAAAAGCTAGCATGGTGAATGAGAAATCCAAATATTTAAGCAGGGTAAAGTACATTCATTGTACTTCCTTGCCATCTCTCCCTACATTTTCGTTTCGCAGTTAACAGACCTTCCTTAGAAGAGAGGTTCAGGAACTGATCCACTTCATGGGGCTCCAATTTAATCTCTGGAAGAACTTTCTGGGTCAGAGGTTTCATCTAGAAAAGAGAAATTAACAGCATGAAAACCTGGAGTACACACCTTAAAAATCTTAATAGAAGGACACAAGGATTACTTCTCCATGAATAGAGAGGTTTCCTCTCCTCCTGCTCTGCCACAGGCAAAGCTTTAACTGCTTCACACAGTTTGCTAAACCAGGCTACAGAGAATACTGCCCTGACTACTCCCACTATGGCTCTTGTTACTACTATATTTAGCTAAAATAAAAGATTACACCTCACAGATGCCATTTCAGACTGAAAGCTAACATGTAACCCACTCCAATTACTTCTCCAAGCAACAGAACTGCTGCTAGGATTTGCTGGACTGCACGGTCTGTTTGAGCAAGGACAGAAACACCCCTGGAAGTCAGGGAGAGCCTGTTAAAGGCCATTGTCATCTGTAAGCAAGAGCAAGGTGCCAGCCACTGTGCACCAGGTTTGGGACCCAGGTTCCTTTCACAGTGCTGAGGAGCAGGAAAAGAGACAGTCACTGCTGACTGAAGTTTGAAAGACACCTGGCTTGCTGCACTGACAAGGCTGGGGCACCAGGCTGCCAAGCTGCTGCCCAGGGCCTGTCTGTGTGCTACAGCCCCAGGCCTGAGGAAGCCAGTCTGGCGCACCAGCAGGTTAATTGCAGCCAAAATCTCTCTCAGTAACCTGTGTAACTAATCCATGCAACAGCAGTGAGCCACCAGCAAGTCCCAGTACTCAGCAAATCATGGCATCCCAAGCTACAGCAGGACTACGTCCTGGGAACAGCACATTCAGGCAAGGACAAAATTATGGGAACCTTCTGCTTAGCTTTCTTCAGTTTCGCATAAAATAATTTGTTGTGCATAATTCTGATCCGCATCCAAGTGGAACCATGTATTTTCAGCATATATCAACTCCCTCCCGCCTGGACTGACATTGCACCCTGGGGGCTGACAACAGCCATGCTGCTTCTTCCACTGGCTGGGGAACCTGGTGAGCCACCAGCTGCTGCCGTTCTTTCTCCTTAACCCAACCACAGCCAAACTAAGCTCTTCAGAATGCCCACTGGCTGCTCCAGCTGTGGTCAGAAAAGCATCACAAAGCTCCTTGTGAGGCTGGTTGGTCCGGAAGTGGCAGCAGCTTGAAATGTCAAAGTTTCACATATCTGGCAAAAGCAACTTTGCAGGCAAACAGGGAAACTCTCCAGTCAATCCAAACAAGGAGTCTTGTTCTGCTTAGGGAAAGGCACGGCAGGACTAAAGCAAGTTCTTATGAAAGACACTTAGCTTGTCACAGGCTTGAAAGAGCAAATGGATTAGTCAGTTCAGGTGCAACTGGTTCATTAGAAACTACTCAAATATTTCTACAAATCCAAGAGCCCCAGGCTTTGGGCTAGCATAGAAGACAAAGCTGCATATACAATAGTTTTGAAATATCCAAGCCTTTTGGAACACAAGCTCTTACAGCAACAGTGGGACACGAGTAAACATTAAAAACCATTAAAGCAGACTGCAGTGTGCACCCTGGACTGCCAAGCTCTGGCACCAAGGAGGCTACACTGGTATGCAGCCTTAAGAGAACCTGCAGCCAATTGTGCAGAGAGAACAGAGAGTCTGCAGTACCACGGCATCTGTCTGTAGTTCAGGTTGTTCCCCCTCCAGCGACGTGGCTGTGATGGTGAGAGTGACTGAGGGAGCAAGGCCTGATGTCTCACACAGCCCTGGCTCAGTCTTTATTGCAGCTGAAGTAAACTCTGTAGCCAGATGCCATTCCTCATTTTCCAGGTCACCTGCAAGGGAAGGAAATTGGACATCACGTGTTTCGATCAGAAACAGAGAGACTACAGAGAAAAATAATGTCATTCCTCCACCAGAGAAGGGAAACAAAGACATTTTAGTCTATCAACAAAACTCTGCCCTTACTATTCAGCTCTCAGTCAATGCAGGACACCATGCCATTTCAGGGCTGTAACCTAATCCTAGCCCCAGGATACACAGAGGAGCAGGGAGGAAAGACACAGAGCACTAATCACTGTGCACTGCTGAAAGCTGCTAATGCGTAGCAGAACAAGACTAAACAAGCCACTGCGTAAAGCAGCCAGGGAGCCGTGTCCTAAACAGGCTAATGCCTGCTGAATCAGTTTTATTCCTCCTTCTAGAGATAGCCTTTAGCCAGACTTCTGCTTCTTCTACTGCTTATAGGCAGCAAACAGCTCAAATTGTGAGATTATAAAGTATTTGTCACACCCTTAACTTCAATTTCTTCCCCAAGGAGTCATTTAGTACGTGCAAAAGAGGACATAAGCTTTGGTGATTTCACAGGAGCACCAGTGCCATGGTCATCATGCTAATTTCCTCCACAGAGCCTCTGGGAAGTCACAGCACAGGATGCATATTTTATGTGACAGCAATGAGACATGCATCACCTGTTGGCAGAATTATCCTCTAACTCCACTTGCTGAAAGCTCACTAGTCAAGAGAAAGCCATGCAACTTTCTTCTAGACAAAGCTAAAGGGTTTGCCCAGCATTGTCAAGAACTGGAAGAAGGGCAGCATGGTACCCCCCATTTCCATTCCATTTCTATTCACTGCTTGACTTGCTGAGAAAGGACTTATTTTCCCAGGTCTGAAGTATAACAGAGGGCCAAGAACTTGGAAAGACTCAACCTTTAAAACAATTCCACAAGGCCATTAACATCCCCCTTTAAAAATACAGAATATTCAAATGCATTTTTCCCAATTGCAATTCTGCTTTAGAAAACTTCCTAGTCCAATTGAAAGACTTTAGTCTTTCCTCTTGTTATAGATAAAAACGTGATCAAGCCGAATTAGATATGATTAAAATAAGCGATATTTATTATGGGATCAAAACACAGTCCTCTATAGCCACAATCGCAAAGCAACAGCGTCGAGCCCGGGGTCGACTCTGGGTGAACAAAACAATGATTCGAACTCTATCGCTCCGAATCCCCCAATGTTCACAAAGCAGCTTTGGTTAGTCCAGTTTTTATACAGTTTTTTTAGCCCGGAGCGGAGGTCTTTGTCTTGTCCTGTCGTTCAGCATACTCATGTTGTTTTCTTTCACTGCATTGAGATGGTCAAAACCACATCCTGGAAGGTGATGAATTCTGATGAAGGCATGTCCTGGCTTTCAGGAAGGCGACTTTGAGATGTATCCTGCACATCTTAGTTTATGGGAAACAGGGTATTCAGATGTATTCTTCCTGTGGCATTGATTATCTTTATTAAAGGGTGCTTATTGGGTCCTCGTAGCTTGGGTGCCTCCCTAGACAGGGCCATCTCAGCTGCAGCTAGGTCCATTATGATGTTTATTTGAACTGTCCTGTCTTTGTTGGATGTTACAATGATGTAATCAAGCAATCTGTGTCTTTTCTATCTGTGGTTCTGTTTTTAGCTTTTTTATTTTGCTCTTGCAAATATAGCTTATTCTACACTACTATATAATTCTTACACGAATTACATTCTATTCATCCATTACACTATTGCAGGAGAATATCCCATACCAGGGGCACTGCATCCCAACTGCATGTGGCACAGCCCTCTGCCATGACTGAGCAGTAGCTGTGAGAGGCATATTCATTAAATAGAGCAGCTGGAATCTGAAGGCAAATACACATAAAAGATAAAAGAGTGCTGATCTTTCTTTCAAAGCTTTCCTACTGCCTTCAAACAGATTCTTTACTGCATATATGGAATTTAAAAAGAGAGAGCAAAAACATACACTGTGGGACTGGTAAAAGAGTCAGAGCTTTGAATTAACTGCATGCTGCACCAACATCCTAGGAGGCTGTGGGGCTGTGCCACCGGCATTCTGCAAGGCTGCACAAGACCCTCCATTCAAGCTGAGTGTATCAAGCTGGTGGGATGTCAACAGAGTTCAGCTGCAAACAGGTAACAAAAGTAAGAGTGGACTTACAGCCTCTGTGCTCCTGTGTGTCCTTGCTATTAAGACCACACACACACACAGAGCACACAGGCACTGGGCAGAAGCTGGGTGCCTGGAAGAAGAATGTACATCTCCAGTGCTAGAAATTACTTTGTGGTGGGACCTAACCTCCACCACTGGCAAGGAAGGAGGTAATTTGAGTAAACACACACCAAGGAATTAAAAATGAAAAATAGGTATCTTGTAATCAGAAGCTCAAGAACAGCAAGAAGCTCAAGAAGCCAGCAGCTCTGTCAGGTTTAACTGCAGAGCAATGACTAAATACCATATTTAAGTTTCTGGAGAGCTTATTCCCAAAGCTTCCTGGCAAATGCAAAAACGCAAAAATAGAAGTATTTATGGAAAAAAAAAAGGTAGGTTTGTCTAAATACTAACTCAGGAGAGAGGACATTGCTCTTTTTCAACCCTCCCTGAGCCTCTCTACTTGCAAACACAAAAGCCCAGCTCCCTCCCAGATTGCTGTGTATGCATCATTCAGGTAAAACCTTTAAAGTGGTATCTGCCTGGAAGTCCAGAATCCCTTGGCAAATACAACTTTCAAATGCCTGTTTGGGCAACTTGAGTCAAAACTGGCCCCACACCACCTTGTGCAGAGCCTCCTTTTGCTGCCTCTGGCGCCTCTGGGTCGAGGTACCCCTGGGCCAGCGTTATTGTGAAGGCTATGGATAAATGAGAGCTACTAGTGAAGGCAGTAATTAGCCCTTAATTTTCTCAAATTTGTATCATCATGTAAGTAGAAGTGAAATCCAGCCATGGTGACCAGCAAAACACGGCATGGCCTCTAAGGCTGCACTTTATCACCTCTAATCCCCAGACTCATCACGAATATTCAGCTGCTCTAAGACAGCAAGATACGCTGGCCTTTGGCTGGTCATTTCACTCCTCTGGAATCCACCATTTTACTCCTCTGGAAGCCAACTTTGCTGATTAATCTGACATTCCTGCCATCACCACTTACATCTGCATAAACTACAGAGTTATTCTAGGCTTTAAGTCGGTCTAACCAGTTTGTAGGGTTACAGATGGCTTCCAGTGAGAGCAACATGCTGCATTTAGCACTGAGATAATTCTGAAGAACTGCATCTGACACTTTTTTAACACTGCCTTTTACAATGCGTGGTGAAAGCTTTCATTCCAGATGAACAATCCTGTGAAAGGAAGGGATGGAGGACTGGTCATATCTCACCTTGATCCTCTCCTCCTCCCCCCTTTTCCCAAGTCAGTTACACATTCCCTCCCAGGATCAGGGGGTGTTGTCCTACAAGTTACTTTCTTTTGTCACATTCTAGCTTCTGAAGTCACCAAGAATCCCTTCTCTGCTCCAAGGGAGCTGCAAGGACATTTCCCACTCTCCTTTCTCCTCTTCCTGAGCACAGCAGGTTGAAAGTATCTGAAAATCATTTAGTTTACTCTTATAATAGTTCCTTAGCATCTTAGTGTACTCTGCCAAGCACTGCACTAGCAGAGCAAAGTGGCAACCCTTCTCCCAAAGCCATTGAGAACGTAACAAAAAAATCAGAAAAACTTAGGCAAAAAGGAAAAATGCAGTAGGCTAATAAATAGATCTGTGGCCTACAGAGAGGTATGGCACACCCTCCAAGATAAGAGTATTTCTGATAGAGGATTACAGAGAACCATCAGAGAGGTTTCACAGAATAATGAGAATAAACAAGAAGGTGCATGTGAAATATTGAAATGAAAAGAACAACAGGGGCTGGCTAAAGAGACTCACTGGAGGAAAAGGGAGGTAGGTGTCTTCTCCAAACCAAGCAAGATGTGCTGTGGCAGGAGTAAACAACTGGTGTCAAGAAGTTAGAGGTGTTTATTTTTATATTTGGCATGATCCACGAGATACACGTGAACTTTTGAGCCACAATCCAAAACAAGAGGCTGAGAGTATAATCTTCATGATGGTACGAATTCAAGACAAATATGAATAGGGCAACATTGCATCCTCAAAGGTGAAACAAAATATGTTCTAAGTCATACAGACAGAGAGAGAAGAAAGCCTAAACAAGAGATTTAGCCCTCCAAATGGCTAAGAAAATACACATCCTAAGTAGTCACTTTGGCTCGCTTGAAAAATCTCTTCTCACCATTGAATAAGTGATCTTGGCTGTCAGTTCTCTCCCCAGCTGAAATTTTCTACAAACCTCAGAACTCTATAATGCAATGACTGCTTAGACACATAGCATTCCCCTTTACCTACACTTTCATCAGTCCGTGAATGCTAGGCATTTTGGCACACGGAACATGTAATTTAGGGAGCCCATACAGTAATTAGCAAAATCCCAGCCAATACTTCTACATTCAATGCACTAGTGCTGGTAAATTGCAGAAATGAACTGAGCATTTAGGTTGCAAAGCACCCAGGCATTAAGAAATACCTGTGAATGTTTAACTCCGTGTCCTTTTGCACATCATATGCACCTAAAAATAGAAATGTTTTAATAACATGACCAAACAATTTCTCTGTAGAACCTATGCTTTATCCAACAAGCAGAATGCATAGTGCTTCACTAGGTGAGAAAACATTCCATGTTTTGTTCTTTGCACTGTCTCATGCACAGCCTCACCTCTCCTTTACCAAATATAATTCAAATTGCGTTTCCATAGCACTATTTAATTCCCTCCTAGGGAAAAGCTCCACAACCTGAATTCATTTTCACAGTGGAGCTCAAAATTCAAGTGAGACATGGAGAGACTAAGGCAAAAAAGTAACTAGTAATTTAAAATGGCTAACTGGAGATGACTGGAGACAACTAGAATAGGATTTTCCAGATGATTTTTCCCTGTTATTACACTTGATCAAAATCCAGTATGCACTGAGCTTTCAGGTTGAGCTGTGAGCATCTACCACTGCTGGACGTTAAACATCAGTGTTTCAACTCAGGCATCCAAAAAAACCAATCATCACAGCCACTCAAAGTGTGTGACACATCTAAGATCTCCTGTGTCCAAGACTAAAATTACATTTCTTCAGAAAGCTTTTGTGTGTTTATTCTGTCTAGCTAGTGCCTCTTCTCCCACAGACTTGTTTAGCATGCATCTTCCACTGTTCCACTGCACTTCTCACACATTGTGATGATGACTGCCAACAGAAATGTGCTCCTCCAAGCATGACAGCTGTAGCTGTACTCAGTTGTGTTTGATTTCCACATGAAAAATGCACAAGCAATAACGGCTGTGTTTTCACATGTCATAATTAATTATATCTAATTTCTGTGTTTATAAAAACCATTTTTAATATATCTGTATTTATAGACAGATATAAAAAATTCTACACAGTCCCTTAATAAGACCAAGCTTTCTAGGATATTTGTATCCCCCAGAAGAACTGCAACATTTTGCTTCTTTTCTTGTTCCATGGACATGTTATGGAAAAGGCAGGGTAGGAAAAGTGGAACAGAAGGTCAAAAATGCTTACTTCAACTGTACAGTTCTTCTAATATCAGAGTTCCCAGAAAGTTTTGCTTTCCTTTTTTTATTTCTATCCAACTAATTCTTCAATCTTGTCCAACATACCACCTCCTTTCCTGTGAAAAAGTAGATAGTCTCCAACACTGACTAAATTTCACCCTTTCTGAGAGATGTACAGAAAAAACAGAATTTACAAAAATAACTAAAATGGTGTCCCTTGCTCCCCATATTCTTTTCAGCACTCTTCATTAGAGTTTACAGAGACACTTATTGATGGATAATTAAATTACATGTGGATTTACTGTGCATTTTTAAATAAATGGAAGATGCACTCTGCATCTCACTCTCACTCCTCTCAAGTACAGAGAATGCAAGTATCCACAAAAACATGGGTTTCACCTTTTTTCCCCTGCAGTAAAAAGTAAGATAGCACCACTACGTAAATAACCCACATGAAGAGTGTACCACTGAACCCAATCTTTAAGGGGAATACAACCCTATACCACCATTACAGATCTCCATCACGGAAAACAGATGCATGCACTGAAATGTCATTTCCAACCACTGTGCAAATAAGACCCCTAGAATCATCAAAGGCTATATCCCTTATCTGTATCACCAGAATGAAGAGGCAACTTTCGTCTCCTCCGTCAAGTTCATTGCTCAAGTGGCAGATAAAGTAACTCAGAGAAAAACAAAACTGAAAATTTAAGGAGATCACAGAATATCAGTCAAAGTGCGTTTACTATGACTGAAATGCTCAACTCCAACGCCTCCACTCCTCCCCCTCTCCTTTGGGAGCTAAGAGCCCACATTCATGGACAAACTGTTCCTCTTACAGATTGTCCAGATGGCATTTACCCCTTCCAGCATGCACACACGCTCCCACCACAAATAATGAAACTAAAGCCCTCAGAACTGCTGTGACAAAAGAGATACTGTTTGACTACCAAACATTTGGGTTCTTTTAAAAGTGCCAGGAAGGGAAAATTAAATAAAGGGGCAAAGATGAGCAGCAGTGATACACAGTAATTACAATGCATAGCAGAAATAGCTTTTTTCATGACAAATGATCATTGTTCATATCGGCATCCCTTCTTTGACCAGCATGGAGTCCGTGCAAAACCCACAGATAATTTGCATCACTATCAAAATTACTGAGATAGAAACAAAGACATATCACCTTTGTATACATGGGAGTCAGGCACAGACTGAGGTGGTAGCTGGATTTACAGCCTTAAAATTGGATAACATTAAATTATTTTTTTCTTTTAGGGTATGAGAAAGTTATCCACTGTTGCCAAATAAAACAGCTCGCTCTCTCTCTCTCAAGTCTGAATTTTTCTCCTCACACCCCATACAGATACAGTGAAGACAGATCTGTGTTTTGGCTTCAACACATGTGAAATGGACTTGATGCTCACAGTACAAAACTAAGTGAGTACAAGCTGCCAGTGCAACACTACAGAAAAAATGAGATCACGGGTTTCACAAACAGCAGGACTGGAAGTGGGAGGAGTATTCCTGTAATAGTTTCCATAGGGAAATCAGTTCCTGTAGTCACTTGACAAAGAGTTTGAAAAAGAAACTGCAAAGGTCCCTGTACTGAGAAAGGCACAGCAATAGCTGAAGGTCCAGAAGATTCCACTTAGGGGGAAACACCAAGGAAGTGCAGTTCATTTAGACTGCATCCAAGCAGCAGTCAAGAGGGAACTTAATCACAGCCTACAAACACCTAGAGAAAGAGGTTTCAGAGAGCAGATGATTCTTCAAAAGAAACAAAGGCTATAATGAGCTCTCATCTATGTGTAACTGGAAGCTAAAGGAGGCCAGACTGCAAATAAATCTGACAATTATTAATTGCAACCATAAGTAAATGCCCACCCCTAAATCAAAACTAACATTTTTCAGACATGCTGCTGCTCAAGTAGGAGTTACAGGGTTGACACAGGGTGACCAACTGAGATTGTGGACCTTGGATATAGAGAAGATAAAATATCTTAATATACTCTGCAATCAATTTACTTGTTCTCATACAGACCAATGCTTTCAGGAACATGGTGTGATTCTAGGGGTGTCCTGTGCAGGGCCAGGAACTGGACTTAATGATCCTGATGGGTCCCTTCCAACACAGAGTATTCTTCAATTCTATGACTTTAACACTGTAGATGGTCACAAGGATTGACTGCTACCTTTCCACATAAAAATCACTCAAATACAGGCCACTTCCACTAAATGGCTTTCTCCTTATTTCCTAAATAAACACACCAAAGGAAAAAAAATACAGAAAAAAAGTTGCAGAAGTATGCTTTAAAAAATTGCCAGTATGGCTTTGACAGCAACTTTTGAAAGCACAAGTGAATTTCTTCTTTAATATCTGGGTTGTTTTTTTTTTTAAGTCAGGGCAGTAGAAATTCCCATTTTCCTTGTTCCCATTACATTGATTCAGTATTTGGACAAAAACAGCAGTATCAGGACATTGTACCTCTCTATATACAGACTATAAAAAAAAATAAATTAGGATATGTAATATAACCTACTATAAATAATAAAACTCTTATGAATGACAAATACATCACATATATACATGCATATTATGTGTGTGCATACATATGGATACATATAAAATCTATGAACACCAACCTGAGCCTCAAGCCCAGATGTGCCTCTATGCAGAGACAGCACATGACACTGATTACTGCTTGTGAACTCCATACCTAAGCAAGGGGTTTCTGTAGCCCTGCCTGAGATGAGGGATGGATTTATTGCTGAAGGAAGAAAAGTGGAAGCCACGGTTTTAGGGGTTTTGTTTTGTTTGTTTGGGTTTCTTATTTGTTTGTGGTTTTCTTTTTCAAACCGTGTAGGGAGATAGACTTGAAGTTTAAAAGATGAAAAAGAAAATTCAAATTTAAAAGCACATCAGAGAAAAATCATAACCTCAGCAGTAAAAAAACACAGTAACAATCCAAGTTACAGTCTGGGGCCAGCCCCGGTTTTGGCACAGTTAACAGTAAAACAGAAACACACCATTTCAGCAATCAGTCTGTCAAACCTTCAGCTAAGACAAGCCTCTTCAAACCCCAAAGTAACTTCAAAGCATTCCTGAGCAGGAAAGCACCAACAGGAGGGGCAGGTGAGGACCCAGACTAGTCTCAAAAGCAGAGCCCTCAGGGGACTGGGCAAGCCACCTGGGTACAGTCTGAGAGACACAGCATACAATCACTGGTCAGCTGCTCACTGTCTGTGCCCTGTCAGGCTCACAAAGTGAAAAACAGCAGAAAAATCAAACACACACCCACCATGAAACACCCCCAGCACCTGAACTGATCTCAGAGGATGAAGAGCGCCACACAGATGCTGCAGGTTCTGCTGTCACATTCCTGCTACACACCAGCCCTTCAATATTACCTGTACACAGCTGTCGCCTATGCATCTCGCATGTCCCAAACAAGGGATAGCCACAATCCTAAAGTTTGTGACCATAGCTAACAAGATCAAACATGGCAGGGCAAGGAAAGAGCCTACACTCACATCTCAGGTCACAAGGAGAATAATCAGAATGCCTGCTGAAACCTGGGTTTTGCCTTGCCCCTGGCTGTCTGACCCACAGCCCTCCCTTTCTAAAAGGCTGCAGATATTGGACAACTGAAGACAAACCTGCATTGACCATAACAGAAAATTAGGCTTCTTTCCCTATTTCTTTACAGCTGTCAGAAATGAATTTGTTCCTCAAAAGGCTTCAATAAGATCTCCCTAATCCATCAGCCCTATTCTCAGTCTGCCCTCCCAGCTTCTTCATGTCCTTTCAAGAGCATTTTCCATGCCACAGCTACCCCCGTCCTTCTCCACAACCACTCTACAGTTGCTTCAAAAACCCCAGGGCTCAAAACTAGAAAGCAGAAACGTGGTGGGAGAGAGATGGCAATGCAGCTGGTGTGGACAGTTTGTACGCAGGACACAGCCTCCTTTTTCGTGTTGCTGCCTGAAGCCCTCCCCAAGCCATATGCCTTATTCACCAGTTCAGGCAAACAAAAGTGATTAGCCACCTACAAGCAGGCAGGTCAAGCCTGTAAATCTCTCTCCCTCTGGTATCTTTAAAGTTTATGCAAAACTGAATCTAAGAACAGATTCTTGTCATGGGGAAAAAACAAATAACACATTAAATGCCAGATGTCTTGTACTCATGTGCTTTAAAACTGACACCTTCAGGAAGCTCACACTAGCAACAGGCTGCACGTAGTCAAAAAGGTTATTCTGTACAGAGCTGGGGAAATGGCAGAACAGTGCCAGTGTCTGGACCTTGACTTTATAGACACTTAAACGTGTTCTCACATTGAACTTAAAAGGACTTCTCGGTAGAGTTAGAACGAGGTTTATCAGTTTCCTAGGTTTTACAGTTCTAGCTCATTTTAGAAAAAAATTATATAAAATTTACAATTACATGAACAGGTCAATTCAGCAGTTGCAGAAATTATGGTAATGGCCAGGCAGTGGCCAGCAAGAAACAGGTCACAGCAGAAATTACTTGTTCCCCTGCAGGAATGGGCAGGAAAACGGAGTCAAAGCAACCAATCACTCCACCATAATGGCTGAGAGGAAACATTAAGTAACATTTTCAATAAGGCTGTGGGAGATTTGGGGGGAAAAAACAAAAGATGAAAACAGACATTGAATTGCTTAAACCCGTCTTGAAGATCATGTGCTGAACAAGGCCGGCCTTTTTCTCAGCCTCCCTGTATGTTGAAGCTCAAAAACCATGCCTCACCATGGAAAAAGCATGAAAACACTACAAGAGCTCACCAATTTGCCCATTGGGATGGGTATTTGGAGAATGCAAATTTTTTGAACATTGTATATATGTCTCTCAGCCTCTGCCACTCCACAAAGTCCCTCCCAACTCCCCAGCCACAGAGGATCATGCTGGAACATATGAACTTCCCCCTCCACACCCTGTACTTTCTGGTCCTCAAAAGGACACTGGTGCTCCCAGTATCTGTGCCCTCACCCCACCAAGGGGACTGGCCTTCACTGGAGTTGTCAGGAGCACTGTGTACCTTCACTGCCTAAAGCAGAGATGCTTTCAATCTTCAGTGTCCAGCCCTGCAGTACTGCCACTCATAAATCATCTCTTCCTGCTCTCACAGATTCAAGGAATGAAAATACAGCAGGGTGATGCCTTTGAATATCTATCAGACAGCCAGGTTCACTCTAATAGTGCAATTTCCTCAAGTATTTGTCTGAGCTTCACTGTTTTGAAGTCCAGGTGCAGAAAGGTTGTGAGCATGATTCTAGGGTTAAGATTAAATAAAATCGCAAATCCCAAGAACAACTCCTCCTCCTTTCTTATGAAACACTGCAGAGTGAACCTAAAACTAAATGTTTTCCACTCATTTCCTATTTTTAAACCCACTTATTAATGTTTCTTGGCTTTTTAAAACACCTTTTGACTACAGCTCTATTACAGTGATCTCAGCAGTATAAATTTCTTCAGGAATTTTCCCCAAAGGAAACTCTCCTCATTTTTAGCCTAATTTGAAGCTTCTCCCTGCTTGTTAACTTCCTGAAAAACTTGGCTTCTGATGTTCCTTTCCTTGTTTTCCCTTTCACAATTAATACCTCCTGTATGCATTAATTTAAAAATATTCACATGAAAAAGCTAGGAAATATAAAAATGGAAGATTTTCCATAGATTATGTTTCTCAACAATTTCCAAAAATCCTGTTCCCCATTGAAAAATCCTTCTCACAGATTTTATTAAATGTCCTCTTGTAAAATCTCTAAAAGATTAAATCTTTTTCCAACAGAGTACTTTGGGCTACACATCTGTCAGCCTTTGAAGACCTGTCTGGTGGATCTTCACAAACAGCTTAGCTAGTCAATGCTTAGCCACAAGCACTAATCTCTCTCCCTTTTATTGTAATGCAGCTTAACACTCCACTTTTTTGTACTGTAAAAGCCAATGGTGAAGATATACCAATTATTAGGAGATGAAGTCTGGCATTGCAATTATTCCTTATAGTTACCAGATATTCATAGTCTTGTTCCTCCACCAACCACTTCACATCAGAACAAGAGGCTGGATCTCCTCATCCCACTATTCTTGTCTTTCCCCTTTTCCCCCTTTTATAACTCCTGAATCACAGATAACTTCTAGAAATGCTATGGGTTTTCATCATTTTCTATGCATCACCATTCTCCACAGCCACAGTTCCACCAGGAGCACTTCATTACTGCACTATCACAACAAATGAATGTGGGCTCAGTGTGTCATACCTTCATTAAAGTTGTCATCAGTTGAGATGTGGGTCAAGGGAGACTGAGGTCGAGAGTCCCCACAGAGGGAATAGCTGTGTTCAGCCTGGATGAGGGGCGCTGGGGATGCTGGAGACAGTTCCACTTCCATTATTTCATTCTTCTCAGACAAGAAGGGATCATTCAAGAGCTGACCTAAGACATCAGGTGAAAATTCATCCAGGAACTCTGTGAAGTGCTGTGGAGACAAAGGCAGGGGAAGGTTTATCTCCTTGTCTGTCTGTCATGCCAACCACAGGAGAGAATAGATCAGAACAATTCTATATGTGCCCTGGTCATCTGTGCCAGTCAGCAGCAGAATCTATCAGCCCTGTCTAACAACCTACTCCTCCAATCATTACTTCAAGCTGAAGAGCTACAGCTAGAACAAAAGTCCTCTCAGAGGTATACATTACAACAGAAGAGCCTGTCATTAAACTGCAACAAAAACAGAAAATGGAAGCATGGTACTCATGTCCTGAAGCAGTCTCCTCCTACCACACCAAAGGTACTTACTACAGTGCACCATCAAAAATGTGAAAGCACATTTCCCCCAGACAGAGCAAAAGATCCTGCAGGATCTATCACCAGAACATATTGTGTGCAGAATAGAATATAGGGGGTTGATGTTCACTGAAACACAGAATCAAAATGAAACACATTCCAGCACAGACTCTGACACCACATATGACTATTTTAGCTGTGCAGAACATTGTGTGTGCTCCAGGAAAAAGGTCTGCACACATCCACAGCCAAGCAATTAACACATTTGCTATAAAATGGGTTTCCTGATAGATTTATGTATCTATTTTAGAAGTAGCATTCCACCAAGAGCCCATATGCAGCTTCCAGGCCCCAGAGCTAATGATACTGACAGCCAGTACTAATTACCACTTTTCCTATTGCACTGAATTCATTACACCAGCAGCACATGTTAGATGTGTATTTAGCAGAGTAATTTCATGTTTGCTTATTATTCAAAATGAGAACAAAGCAAACCTTGCAATCTATTTCCTCCAAACTCCAATGCAGTTCCCATCAATAGCCAAAAACTTTCTCTTCATCTTCTTTCCAATGTCAGAAAACTACATCTTTGACAGATGAAAAATTCACACTGCAAAAAATCACTCCCACTCATCTCATCCACACAAAGAATTCTATCTTTGTATAAAAAATACTTGCACAGTGAATTGCAATGAGATTTTCTGAACAATAAGGCATTGTCTACCATCTTATATAGGAATCTTTGTTGGCTGAGGCACGATGCTATAAAAGTCTGTTTGATTTGTTTTTTGCAAGCAGTATTGATGTTGGCTCTTCATCCATGCTCTCTCCTGCAGAGACAAACACTGAAATTCAAGATTCAGCTTCCTGTAGGCTAAAATAGGGATTAAAAAAGTCAATATTGTATAAACCCACAAGGGAAGCAGTGTGCTCACACACCCATATTTCACAGCTCCAGCAGCACCTATGGCCTTGAAGCCTCATGCTGAAAAGCTGATTCTCACAGAGGTTCCCTGGATGTTCAAGCACCTCTTCCAAATGCTAACTGTGCCATTTTTCAAAATCAGTAAGTCTTGAGTCAATTCTGACCAACACTGAGGAAAATATTGACTGAATACAAGGCAGTAAACAGAGGACCACAGTTGCTATGCTGGGATAACAAGCTATCTCATGAAAAGCCTTTACAGCAAAACAGATTTGTAGCCTCATATTTACTTACTGTTAATGATTACACAAACACTTGGAGGACTCTGCAAGAGGGTCATGACCACCCTAGAAAGCCTTTTTTACGTTAATTTTGATACCCACAGACCTCGCTAATACTTCACAACCAGGTGCTTCCAACAAGGATAAAAGTATAAACTACAATATCCCACTACGCAAAGAAGAAAGAAAAAGGATGCACAAGAGTATTGAACATCCTGGTACATCAATAAAGACACTGAGTAAAACCGAGTAGGCAGCCATTAATGTGTAAACAAGGCACAGAAATACTTCCCAGCTATGAAAGAAGTCAAGGATGAACGTACAAAAAAGCAGGGCCTTTCTTAGGGATAATGTTTTTCCCTCCAGTCTACATATTACTTTCCATTTAGAGTAATGGCAAGAGTCAATTATATTTGTTTACATATTTTCCTAAAGCTGGAATATTTCCTTCTAATTCTTGCATTCATTACTCTGATGAGTAGCAGATGCTGGAACAGGGCTGCTACAATATTTGTACCATGGGTTCCACTTTACCATCAGCATTACCCAATTTCGAAATGTCATCCTTGAAAATCTCATACCTACGTGTTGATTTAGTGTGACACTATGTAGATGCTATAACTTAACAGACTCAGCTGAAAGAAACATGGCCACAGGCTACACAGCTTTTTTTCATAAATTCACAAATAAACATTTTTATAAGCCTTCTGTCTATCACTGTTTTGATATGAAATAAAAACTTAACAAATGTTCTTTTACTTTTCCACTTGACTGAAGTTAAGTCCATCAGATTTTATTTATTTTTTCCTTTCTGAATGGAGAATTTTCCTGAAACCACTTTACGAAAAGCAAAGGAAGAAACAAACATTTAATTTCAGAAAATCAGAGAGAAAGAGGGCCTGGGGTGGGGAACGTGGAATAGTGCTTTTCTCCTTTTCAGGTGCAGCTGCAAAGCAGCAAGCTGTGAGCAAGAAAAGAACATGCATTTATAACAGAATTGTCTGAGAGCAAACAAATGGCTGGTTTCTAAAATTATCTTCTAGTTCCACTATAATTCTCAAATTTATTTTTAATGGTCTGTGATATAACATTGTACACTGGTCAGTAGAGACTGCCACAGGTCAGACTGTGCAGCTACTGAACTCAGCAAACAGACAATTGTAGAGATCTGAACTTCTCACTGATTAAAAACACCACTGATTCCTTGATTTACAGGAATCTTTCATATGTTATACACTACTACAGTGAATGCTTAAAGCTAGATCACTTTTTATCCTTAATAAAACAATTGTCTCCTTGAAAGTGGCTCCATTTGCTTAGAGAACTAAAGAAAAAAGGCATCTGAGCAGCAGCTAAAGCAGAAACCATCTGGGGGCAGCCAGACCTCCAGCTCCCCAAAACTTCCACCTACACCTAAGCTGTTCCTTCTATCTTTTCAATTTAGATTTTCCTATTGCCAACTCTCCTCCTCCCCCTCTCTGCTTCCAAATGCACCTCAGCAGTCACTAGCCACTTCCATAGCTGGAAAGCCCCAGAATAACCCTCAATTTTGACACAATAGCAATGACCCCTGCGCTCAAGAACAGGAAAGAACAATTTGGGAAGGAAACTGAGACTTTGACCCTTACAAACCTGTATATAAATTTGCTTTCAAAATAAAGAAATTCTGTGTCTATGGCTTTCAGCTATGCATCTTTTACCCAGAGAGTTCATCTTTACAAAAATTTAAAAACAAAATAAACAGCATTTGCACTGAGAATCTGCCTTTCTTTTCTTCTTTTCCCTTTTTGTTGTTAATACCTCTGCAGACAACTCAGCTGCCAGCTTCCTGCTATCCTCACACCCCCACTGGCAACCCCAGCACTAACTGCAGACATGTGTTAGTACCAGGAGTCTGTTTGAGTTATTAAACTATTCTCACCACGCAGCAAAGAGATATGTTCAGCTGGGATTTTAACCTCTGTAAAAAGTCAGGGATTTAGGACAGATGTAGCCTTATCTTCCACTGCCCCTTCCCCAAGAACCCTAAAAAGACAAAAAAAACAGCAGCATTCCTGTTTATATACAGAAAGTAAATTGCAGCCCTGAGGAGTTTCAGCACTCATCTGGCTGGACATTGGCTCATGCCTACATCCTGGGTACTTTTGGGGAACACAGACACCTCCGACATCACATTGCAGTAAACAAACAGAGGAAAGCTCTCACATCCGGGTGCATAGCGGATTTTTGGATAACTCCTCGAAAGTAGTATTTGGCTGCAGACCAGCTCTGCTGTGGGCTGCAGCTCTCTAAAGCATCTACCTGTTCCTGCCACACAAAGGTCCTTTTTTCCAACTCCCTCAGGGACCAGGGTTTTTTTCCTTCTTGTCTGATCAAATGAAGATTTGTGAGGCAAAACACTCAGGTTTTGCTGGGTGCATGGCAGTGCTGGCTTCTCCATTAGCTCAAGCCAGATGAGAGGAGCACTAGCCTAGTTGGTCATTTGAAGGGTAAGATGTTACCATGCCTAAAAACTAAAGTCATCTTCAGAAAATTGACATTCTAAGAACTCATTAAATATGAATGCAGAGAAGTCAAGAGCCCCAAATGACACCTCCCAATTATATTTAAATTTTTAAACAAACAGCTGAGCCTGGAAAATGCACTGCATCAGCAGCAAGTCCCCCATACTGACTGTAGCAGCACAATCCCACCTTCTCCAGCAGAGCCATGCCAGAGGGGAGCTACAGTGACAGCACCTTTTGCACGCTGCAAAACAAGCCCAGCTCTCCCAGCCAACCAGGGCAAGGCAGCCATGCAACATGCCAGGGTTAATAACCACACACAAATTCAAAATATTACCCTCCTGAGAGTTAGTGGCTCCCTCCTGGCTCACCCCAAATTCTCCCCATCCTGGAGGGATCAGTCACCCCTCCACAGGAGGAACTGTCAAGTACATAACAGGCCCTTATAATAAAAAAAAAATCCCACCATCTACCTGTAGGTACAAGCAGCCTGGGTTTTATGTCTTTATTACACTGTAAAATCATTGAGTATCTACTCAGAAAATATACTGAAATTCCCTCATTTGTGGGAGAATATGAAGAGTAGCACAAAATTGGTATTTGACACCAGCAAAGAGATCCACTATAAGAGCAGACAAAATTGTTTGGACTCTTACACCAGCATTGACTCATTTTAAGTGCTAAAAAAAAGTGGACAGATTAAAAAAAAAAATCCATTAAGTGAATAACATACAGGTTGCATCATGAGCAAAACAAATGCTAGGAAATTCAGAGCTAATAGATTTGCATGGTAATTAAATCTGCACATCTTCCCAACTTGCTCAGGTTACACAGTTGGAAATGCTGAAGTTCATGCTGAGCAAATCTTATAATCCACCCCATTATGTACACATGTATGCACACATTTCCATTGCAAACACTCAAATATTTCCACCCCATCAGCAAAGAAGAGGTGCACTTTTTTAAGTGGGGGGATTTTTTAAGAACTGTGCTTACTCCTTTTTGCCAATCTGTCCTGGTTTGAAAGACAGGTATTTGCCAAGAAAGGCAGGAGTCCCTCCCTGAGATGGAGTGCAAACCCCTCCCCTCCCAATTATTATAATTTTGGAATTAGGGGCTCTCAGGCAGAGTATGGGAATAGGAATAACGCTCCTTACTAATATATCTAATCAGACGAACAAAAACAACAGCTATGAAAATTAACAACAAAACAGAACAGTAACTCAGTTCCAGCCCTTTTCGGCTGCAGGCACCCTTTTCCCGCGCTCAGTACCGGTGGTGGGGGCAGGGCAGGTCCCGGGTAGCTGTGGAGGGCTGGGATGATGTCGGCAGCGTCCCAGGTGGGAGAAGGGATGGAGGAGGAACACTCCCGTCACCGTGCGGGTCGCGGCGCTCGGCGGGGTGCTCACAAGTAGCAGGCTGGAGCGGGGAAGGCAGCAGTGCAATGTCCTGCAGCAGAGAACGTGGCTCCCGGTGTTGGGATGGCGGGGAGATAGTAGGTAGCAGCACTGGAGGGCTTCCTCCCACGCCACCAGCGAGCGAGAGTGCAGCTACCCCCCCACACATCCCTTCCTCCCGCCCACCCGGTCTCACGGCGTTTTCCCTCCCATCCCTTTTGTCACTAGCCATCCGTGAGCTGGGTGTAGCCAACAAGTTTTCTTAGCATCACAACAGGGGAAATTCCAGAGAGAGAAAAAGGGAAAAAATACCCAACCTCCAACACTTTCCTTCTTACAAAATATTCTTTCACTTTCTTCTTTAATAATCCCCACCAAAAAAATTCTTTTGTATTTAAAAAGATAACTAAAACCTAAATGAAACTCTTAAATAGAGAGGACTAAATATGGATTAAAAGAAAGAAAAATAAAAACCGAAGAAAGAAAGAAGCCCTTGTGCAGCTGAGGCAAGTTCAGTCTTTTAAGTCCACTGTCTGCAAGAAGAGAAAAGGATGCTACTGCTCATTCCTAGCCCAAGCCTCTTGGGAGTCATGCAAAATAGGAAAATCCTTCTCACACTCCCCTGCCCTTCTCCCAGTGTATATCTCTTGGATGTAGCCTAACTTTTCAATAGGCTGGGTGCATGTTTTGCTACTTCCCACCCTCTCCTCAAAAAGCCAAAGCCAGAGAAGTGAGTCACTGGGTCCAGAGCAGTGAGTCAATGAGTTGGAAGCCATTCAAAAAAGCTCTTCCCATGTGAGTCCCTGAGACCTCAAAGTACATTATTAATTCTGTGTTGCAAGTAAGCATCTGGATTAAGCTCTCAGGTCAGATATAGCCTTCTTTTGTTCTGTCCCAGCTTTTCCCATCTCCACTCCCCCATCCCTTATTTTTTTGCCAGCACCCAGTAAGCAGAAGGGTCACAATTCTTTACCCCCAGTGATTGCAGAGGCTGCAAGATAGGCCTGACTGATCCATCAGCATCTCACAAGCCTCCACACCACCAAGACCAGGGGCAAGCCTCTCCTTGCCACCTCCAGCTCGTGTGGTTCACACTACACAGGGAGGAGAGTTCAGCTTCCAAAAGTTAGTCACTGGGGTCTCCAGTGATTGCTGGCACCCACACAAGATACCTAAAGAGACTGGTTATGTTTTAAAAGTTGGGTAGTGTTTGGGTTGTTTTTTTCCTGAGCTATGTTCCAGCCATGCAGTGCCAGTCACAAGTATTTACTGTGAGATAATATTAATTTGCTTGGTTACACCCCAGCTACATATCCAGGCTCTATGGAAGGAACTTGCATTTACTTCAAGTTTTACATCAAACTAGTGTGTTCCATGTAACTCACAGGATTAAGCCAAAAAATAAACAGTGAAGAAAGTTTTCAGTTTGTAAACAAATTTTACAAATCAATGGTGGGCATTTATGGCCACCTTTGCTGCCCAAGAGCTCGTCAGCGGGGATAACACATTTTGTTCTTACACAGCTAGTTCAACTTACAGCCATTTTTAAAAGAATATGGTTGCTCCAGATCCTTCTTGATAGGAGACAGATCTTAACAATACAGGAGAGCTTTAAACTGTTTCTGTGCACACTGCACTAGTCTTCATTTAACATCTTCCCTCAACATGGAAATGGGAGGGGATGAAAGCAAAGAAAATACATCTCAGGCCTCATGTAACAGCATCCCTTGTTGATGGGTACACATGAGCCCTGTGTAAAGGGCACAGCCAGCACAGTTCCTGTATTTTAAACAAAATCCACTAGTCTTGCATGCATCTTAGAGATCACAGAATATCTCAAGTTGGAAAGAACCCATAAAGATCATCAAATCCAACTCCCAGCTGACTTTAGAATTGTAACAGGAAGGAGGAAAAGATAAACACTGATACTGCAAGGAGACCTCAGAAAAAATATAATTTCACATCTAGGTTCCCATTAGTGCTGGGGGCCTCCTACAGGATAGAGATGCTTTCCAGTTCAGCTGTTTCATGTTTAAAGTGCTCTCAACAGCCTCTTCCCTGAGGACGAATTAGTATCTTTCAAAGGAGGATCTTTCACTAGTCTGACTGGTGTAGGTAGGAAACAACTTATGTTCTATCAGCTGTGCTTGCTAGTCCTGACTGATAGGACACTTGACATTTAAAATGGAAAAAAAAAATGGAGTGGTTTTGTGAAACAAATGTAAAGAAATCAACAGGTCATATTGCCCTACCCAGGAGGATGAACTGTCCAACCCTGGCAGAACTTAAGGATCAGCAGCCTTTGGCTAGCTATGACCTGAGCTGCCACAGGGTTTAGACCCTGCCCAGCAGGACCTCTATCACACACATATCTACTGTCAGGGCAGAAGGAGAAACACACTGGCAGGACTGTGTTCAGTGCTGCTGTAACTGAGTGTTACGCATTAAGTACTATGCACTAAAAAAGTTGGTTGTGTGTCAAACACTCTTTCAGTGTGTGATCTCACCAGAGAGTCAAACAAACAACCACACTGATGAACACCTTCCCAAACAAGTCCTCTACATCTTGCTTTCAGCAGAAACATCCTGGGGTTTGATCTGGTGTAGCTCACCCTTCCCATGAGTTTGCACTGAGCCCAGACACCATGGATGCACACAGAACTAGGACTTCATCACTAGCAGGTTCATCACAGACTTCCCATCCATGACTGTTAAAATGTTTCCAGTATGCAATTTTGCAGCAAGTTTCCTGTCAAACCTGCTACTGCTACAGAAAGCTAACGAAGAACAGTGTGACAGTACTTGATGATGACAACACCAAGAAAATTTCTACCCTGTACCTGGAAGAGAACATGGTTTTTGAAGCCATGACACTGGAGCTGCTCCAGATAAGCCAGTCCTGCCAAATGCATCTCACAGCAAAAAGCTTTACATTTTAAAGCCACCCCCAGTGGTCCTCTGTACCACGAGATGGATACTTCAGGACACTCACGTTGCACTTGTACAGCCTTAACTCTACAAAAATTCACCCAGGAGCCCAGAAATGGTTTTGGTACCTCACTTTGTATTGACCAGTACTTCTATCAGCACTGGTACTTTAGGATCCTTCCTTTAAGGGAAGACACATTGCATTTTATATCAAAACGAGAGTGTGGGTGGGTCACTTGGTTTTCACTTGTGACAAAGGCAGACGAGGCTTGTTTTGAAGCCCTGCTCAAATCTGCAGAAAGGAAAAAAGAAGTCAGGATATGAACAAGACCAAATAAATATACACTTAGAAGCATGTGTAGCATGCATCTGGACAAATCATTTTAAGATATCCCATACACTTGAGAGCTGGTATTGCAATTTCCCAAGACAAACCTTTTGTCACAGCACCAGTAAACATCACTTCACTCAGTTTTATGAAAAATAAACAAACAAACCATGAGTGGTACGGGACTAAGGTTCAGGACCCAAGATTGCAGTAGATGGAAACATCTGTATCCTAAGACCAGGTTTTAAAAACAAACTTGCGTGCTTATTTCTCTTCTCTGCTTCCTTCCAGAGATGCAGGGACTTGTTAAATGGGTTATCTACCAAGAGGTTTGGCAGCTCGCTCTCCTCGTGAGTCCTGGGAATACAGGGGAGACTTGCAAAACAGTGTTGCCATCATTTATTTGTGAACTGATATTTCAGCTGCTTTTTTTAGCCCTCTCCCACTCAGAGCGCTCCTCTCCTTCATCTCTACCTCCTTTCTGTACCTCCCATTCCCAGGCCTTTGCTCCCAAGCAGGTGAGAGGCCAAGCTACTCATACCCTCGCAGGACATAAAGAAGAGCGGCAGAACTGGGAATGAAGCTGCAAACTGCAGGCGAAGACTCTGGAGGAGCAGAGCCAGAAAAGCAAGGGAGCAGAAGGAAAACAACAGGAAGAGTCCAAGTCACAGCACCTGGAAAGGGATAAAATAAACCAACGACACATAAGCAGCATATTAAGATTGTGCAAGACCTTCTTCCATATCCAGCGGTGTATTTTTGCCAAATATCATTGACTTTTGTGCATTGCCATTTAAATCTCGGCGTATTACAGTGTTTACTCTCATGACTGCTCTGGACTTTCTCTCATTTGCTCCTCCCCACCTGAAAGGCAAAACCATTGCCATCTTACCATGGCAGGTGAAGAGAAAACCACCCAGAGAAAACAAACCTGCATACCATGGGAACATAAATATTATCTATGTGAGCTACTGGGAGAAAGGAAAAATTATCAAGAATTAACATAAATCAGAATCTAAAAAACAAGAAAGAGTTAATAGAAAATGCAATTCCGAGGGAAAAAGATTGCTTCTGAGTTTGTCAGGATCCAGAGGAATGCTAATTATAGATCAGGCCATTGCTTGGCTGCAGTTACTGGGGGAGAAAAAAGAATATCAAAACATTTAATTGAATATTCCTGGGAGGGACTGGTTCTGAATTACTGCTTTTTATATACGACCAGACGATACAGCCACCCCACAGGATGGTAATGAAATGACTTTTATCCCAACAGTAATGGAAGAGAATATAAAAACAGCTACTCAAAGTTGTCCATTTTAATTAGTAGACCTAGAAAACTTCCATCTGAAAAGTCTAAATATGGCTTCTAAGGAGCTCTTGAAATTCTTTTCAGTAGGAGACAATACTAATAGACTGTAAGAAATAATATGAAAATATTTAAGTGTAAACAAGGTGACCAAAGTAACACCAAGTTAATCTAAATACTGTTCATTTCTGATGAAGGGAAGTGATGGAAAAGGAAAGAGAGTAGTAAAGAGCCCAAGAAATTCCACAAAGAAGAGAAATCTAATTTATGCTTATAATTCCACAGTAATTGATAATCAAGCTTCCTAAATTTTATCTCACTCTGAAATAATATTACAAGCTTAATACCCCTTGTAGTGTAAACAGCCGTAAAAAAAGAGACATGTCTTAAGTAAAGCTGAAGGTAAAAAAACAAAAATAAAATAAAAATAGAAGTATCTTATGGTGCAAACAAAAGACTTCAAGTCACACTTGGGCAACTGACAATCAGAAGCCAAGAACCAAGGATCTTGGGAGAGACACGGCTGAAACATCTGTGAGACAGGTATCACAAGCCCGGATCCTGGAGAGGAATGACTGCAGATGTGTGCTCAAAATGCATACAAAGGTTCCAAATGCAGAGACCCCTTTTGTACTTCGGGTTCAGCCCCTCAGCCAGTGCTGGGGTTTCACACAGTTCCAAGCACTGGGGACTCTTGCATGGCCATCCCATGCTGTGGGGCTGGCACCCAAAGAGCAGCAGGGAGGTATTGTAGAAATTTTGCCTTTTATTTTTTTAGGACTTCTTGTTTGTACTTGTTTCTTAAATGAGAAACTTCTTTCATAGTTAAAAGAAGTGTGCCTGTTAAGCTCAACCCCCAACTACACCTTTGTACTGCAGCCTCACACCAATCACACAACCTGCTGCACAAGTCTGTGCTCCCTGCAAAACTCAGAGCACACCATTCTGAGGACTTCAGAAGGCAGAGAGGTGTGAAGCACAGACTTCTCCATGCTCATGGTTGATGCAACTGCTACAGGCCATAGCCAGGCCCCACTCCTATGCAACCAAATTTCAAAAGAAAAGGAAGTTGAACAGCTGAAGAAAGTTCAGAGAATCACAAGAATCACTATATAAAAGGAAATTCTGCTGCAAAATAAAAGCAAATAAGAAAAAAAGAAACCAATATATTCAGCTTATCAAAGAGGAAACAACTGCAGAACATGAATGTTCCTAAGTCATGAGACAGGAATAAGACTTAAGAGGACAGCTTGACCAGCTTGCAGCTAGGTTTTCCAGCTGGAATCAGATCCATTCATTGTGGTTCACAATATTAAAAAGAGGGAGGACAACCAATCACAAAGGAACAGTGCGAATTCTTCGACCCAAGCTATTCTTAATTGAAGACTAGAGGTTGCCCTAAAGAGATATGCAGGAATTCAAACAATCTGCGGAAGTTTTATAGCCCCCGACTTACATAAGGTTAAAATAATTAATCACAATTGTTTCCTTCGGCCTTCTGGCAGCAAAACAGGGCTGTTTACTAGAATGGCAGCATGTTCTGGAGAAACTGATGCAAAGCCAGAGCTGGGAAACCTGTTGATGCAGCTTTGCATTCCTGCATTCAGATAACCTGATATCCTTATCAGGAAGGCAGCAGGGGAACACAGTTCAAGAACGCAGGTTTAAGAGCAAAGGTTGTCCGTGTTAGACACTACACTCCACTCACAAGCTTGCTCTCAACACACGGCTTGGCAAACTTCAAGCGGGCGGTATATCCCACAGTGTTAGCCCACTGAAAGTCTTCTCCCTTGTTTATTTTTAAGCTGGGTTCTCCAGCTCTGCTGCACAAGTGAGTCAGCTTCCCACCCCACACCAGAGGGCTGGTGAGGGGCTGGTGAGCTAGCTGGGAGAGGGAGCCCCTACCACTTGCCATCACTGCAAGAGCCTCACCTCAACAGCGAGTGGGGAGAGGGTCTCAGAGGAAAGATTCGGCAAGCTTGCATTGGACTTCAGAGTTTCTCTATCAAAGAGACTGAAAACACAAACACACACATGCAAACTATCCCCTATCCTTCCGAAATTGATTTGTTCCTCAGGATCGGAGGGGCAGCTGCAGCCACACCACAGCACAAGCAAATGGTTGTGACAAACTGAAAGGACTCACAAGCACTGTGATCATTTTCAGAGTCCACATTTGATTTCCACACCCAATAGATGGCCTGTTTCAATGCTGACAGGAGATTCCCGAGAAGCCCAAGCAAGAGGAATGCTGAAGTGCATGGGGAAATTAAAAGGGAACTTCCATGTGAAGGGATTTGCCTCCAAAGAAGTCGTTTAGCAGTTGCTCATTTCAAAGTCTTTTTAAGTCTTCTAGTTAGTAAAGCTGCATGTGTCTGGGCATCTCTTTCAGGGTATATCATCCTTTTCAAGTACCAAGTTTGCAGCAGCAGAAGACTGGCCATACCAGAGAAATCAAAGGCAATTAACTTTATTCTTGCTTTAAATCTGACAAAGAGCACAAACACAAGTACGTAATGTGCACCCATGTTCAAACACACCAACAACAAGGTTACTTGTGTTCTTATTTTACATTAGAAATAAGCTGCCTTTTTTTTTTTTTTTTTTTTGTAAGTTTTCAAAGCTTGTTGAGTTTGATAAAAGCTTTAAAAGCAACCAGCTGACAGACTGAAAGGAGAGGGAGCATTTAAGGAAAGGAGGAGTTTCATCCAGTTTTAAAGATGAATTACAAGTTTAACACCAGCAGGCGACATGAATTTCCCACACTGAAGCAGAAGGTGCTCCAGCCAACATCTCCAGCCAGCACACACAGACAGAGCCCTTCACAGCATCTTCCCCATCCACATCTCCCAAACGCTAATGCACAAACAAAGCTGCTTTCACTTGCAGCACTGAAATTTAATTAATTGGATATATTGAGCAAGTGAGTGAGCTGTGCAGCGCAGAAGATGCCTCTCCTGAGACTGCAGAAAGAGCCTGCCAGCATCCTGGGGACAGAGACAGTGCAGGAAAGTATCAGACATTGCATAAGCACAGGCACACGTAATCACTGATTCCTGCTATCCCGGCCAGTGCTAGGTCAGACCCTTGCCAGCCACGGCCAAGATCTATTCCAGCTATTCAGAGGTGGCTGGGTGCCTGAATGAGGGAGGAGGGAGAAGGGAGGGGAGGCCCAGTCTGGGGGTGTGCCTGGGAAAGGACATGGAACTTGTCCCAGCACCCAGCCAGCCCCTCCAGAGGCCCCTTAGCCCCTGTTTGTGAAACCATTACCTCAGTTTAGGAGCAGAGGGAGTAGGATGGAAAACGTGTTTTTTTCCAGACTTTATCAACACATTTTCCTTCTTCTAAGGAAAGAAATATGGCCTAGTAGTGAGAGGGCTGGGCAGGAGCTGCTGTCACACACCACCTGGGCCAGCCTGGGCCTCTTGTCCCCTGAGGCAAACGCACCTTTCCCTGAGGCAAAGGCATCCCTTTGCCCTTTGCCATGTGCCCAAGGGCAGAAAGGTAAGGAAGCAGCGATACTCTCCAGTCACAAGGGAGGAATCCTGAAGGTAGTGGCATGGAAGATTGCATCACATTCAATGCCAAAATTATCAGTAAGAAAACCAAAGCCAGCTGGGAGATAGAGAAAGCCCCTTGTTGCAGGGCACAGAACTGGACACCACACCAAGGCCAGGAGTGAGAGACACACACACAAGCACTTGCAATTGTTTAGGCTGGAAAATACCTTTGAGACCATCAAGTCCAACCCAGCATCACCAAGTCCAACACTGAACCTTGTCTTTTAAGTGCCACATCTGCACATCTTTTAAAAATTCCCAGGGATGGTGACTCAATCCCTTCCCTAGACAGCCTGTTCCAGTGCTTGACAATTCTGCTCATAAAGAAAATTTTCCTATCATCCAATCTAAAACCTCCACTGCGGCAACTCAAGGCCATTTCTTCTTGTTCTACTGCTTGTCACCTGGGAGAAGAGACCTACTCCACATTGCTATGACTTCCTTTCAGATAGCTGTACAAAGAGCAAGAAGGTCACCCCTGCACCTCCTTTTCTTTAGACTAAATAGCCCCAGCTTCCTCAGCTGCTCCTCACTAGATTTGTGCTCCAGATCCTTCACCACTTCTGTTGCCCTTCTCTGGACTTGCTCCAGCACCTCAGTGTCTTTCCTGTCGTGAGGGTGAACACCGGATTCAAGATGCCAACTCACCAACGCCATATACAGTACTTTAGGCTCTGAGGGCTACCCAGAAGTAAAGTTCAAGCTCAGGAGCTCAGAAATCAAAATCTGCAGTCCCACTTCAGGCGTTGTGATTTCTTCCATGCAGCCTGTAAGCCACCTGTGGTGCACGGCCACAAAAGACCCCACTGCCAGGTATGAACCCAGCACAGCCTCCTATATTACACAGCTCAAGCAGAGAGCACCCAAAGGGAGGAAAACTCTCCCAGAGTTAAATGTGTCTCTTTGGCTCTCGGGAAACACAGGTACAGAGCCAGAAAAATAATCAGGGGAACCTTGTACTGCTTATCAGCAATGTGTAACTCCAGAGCCAGTCAGGACTATATATACACAGACTCATATACATGTGTGTATGTGCTTGTGTGCCTGTGTGTATTAAATATAGATCATTTTTTAACATGGCACCATTGGCTGCGTAATATTTTGGATGAGCATCTGCTATAGACCATCTGAGCTGGGAGGGAGGGAGACCAATAAGCTATGGGACTGTTGAGGAATTTGAAACTTGCAACGGATTTTTCACAGGAAGTTGTTGCGTAAGGGACACTGACAAATGTGTGTTATCAGGAAGGTTCTTTAACTAAAAGAAGGGGGAAAAAAAAAAAAAAAGAAAGAGAAGTGATCCTAAAATTGCTGCCTCCTGTGGGGGTTGGAGCTAACTACAGATGACAGGACAGACTTCACTTAAATTCAGCATGATGAAATGAAACCAAACCAAGTTGCCAGGATAGTCATCAGTGTGCCAGAAGATCAAGCACTGAACTGATGTTGCCCGATGAACTGAAAGTGGTACCTGGCGTTCAGCAGGTTAGCACTGAGTGTCTTTTGCTTCCGTAAAAAAAAAAAAAAAAAAAAACCACAAAGTTTCCATTCATTAAACTAACATACAAGAACAAATGGCTTCTGTGTAAAGCATTCCAACAGCCTTCTAGCCAAGACAGCTTCACATTCATAATGTTTATGTGTAGATTGAATCTCAACCACTTCCCTGGGCAGACTGTTCCAATACTTGACAGCCCCTTCCACAAATTTTTTTTCATGTTATCCAACCAAAACCTACCCTGGTACAACTTCAGGACATTTCCTATTGCTTGTTACCTGGAAGAACAGACTGACCCACCTCCTTTCAGGTAGTTATAGGGAACACACCAAGTTCTCCCCTGAGCCTCCTTTTCTCTAGGTTAAACAACCCAGGAATTTCAGCCAACTCATCAGACTCCAGATCCTTCAGCAGCTTCTGTTCTCCAGAGACTAGGGAAAGTTTCACAAACTAGAAGATTTTATAAATCAAGGCTCACAATAATCACATCTTATGCAGTAATGATACAAAGATTCAGACAAGCCAAAACTAAAACCATCAGATTTTCAGAATTGCTGAGCATCCTCCCCTCTAAGCCTCTATTTTTTTTTTCTAGTTGCAAAAGTCGCAAAGTCTAACAAAGGAAACTAAAGAACATGAAATAAGTTCAAGTTTGCAGAGTTCACAAACATCCCCAGAAAAGCGTTAGGTGTGCAAAAACAGCGAGGGATTTAAAATCACAGCTCTGTTCTACCAACAAGTAGTGGTTTCAGATGGCTTCGGAAGATCTGGTTGATGGCAAGTCAAAATGAGCATGACTGGCACTAATGCCAAAGGAGGAGAACTCAGTATTTCTGGGATTTCTGTAAACTGAATTGTTCCCGTGTTGTAACAGTTGCAAGCATGCACATACTAGGAACTCAAGCATAGGACAGTAGAGAAAAACAGCTCTTCTTTTGGAAAGAGTAGCTGTCCCTCTTTTCCCCAATAACTTATCTCCAATTTTCAAATAATGAAATAAAAATATCTAGCAACATTTCAAAAGGTCCAGTAGGGTCTCATTTTGTAAAAGGAACACACTAGACTGTTTTACAGAAAGAACTAACAGTTTTGTTCCATGAAAGGGTTCCATTACACAAGCCTCCAGTTTGAGCTTTATGGGGACAGCGAGGCATACCCAGAAAAGCCTGCAAACAGATGGAGATAACAGAAATTTAAATGACCCATACAGCTTTTAGCATAACTCCCATAACTGTGCTATTCTACAAGCTGCCAAGTAAATGGGATGGGGGAGGAGTAGAAGAGATTATCAATCTCCCCATCCTGCCTTCAGTGCTTCAATCTCCACTGCATGTAGCTGCAGTTAGACCTACTCCCCTAATCACAGGATTTGTTAAACCAGAAAAGGTCAGGACAGAACACAGAAATAAAATATATTTAAATCAGATTCCTATGCTGTAAGAGTCGGTCCGAAGTTTCTCTGATCTGCCTCACAACCATCATCAGAGACTGAGACCCTGGGACCCCCACCACTCGCTCTGGACTTGAGTTCCGGCCTGGCCGAGGTGGATGCTTGCCAAGGACTGTTTGTTGGTGTGCTTAGAGCTTGCCATGGTACGCTGCTCTCGAACAGGGGACTGGCTGTAGCGTCCTGTTTCCACGTGTTTCTTGGAGCAACAATCTCCACATACAATAGTCCATAAATCTTCCCATCTTTTGGCCAGAAGCCACTCGCTTTGGGAAAAGACTATAAAAAGTGACTTTCTTAAAGAAGACTCCGAGATCTCCCCGGACGGCAATGGACATCTATTGGCTGGTACCACGAGGATCGTCTGCCCGTCTTGGTAGCTATAATCCCAACCCCTCTTTCTCTCTTTCTCTCTCTCTCTCTTTTATTTCCTATCCCTCTACTGCATTTGGTTGACACTAAATAGAAGTGCGTTCTGGCAAAAGTAAACTGGTTTTGTCCCCTGCTGTGTCTTTTGCGCTTTGAGATCCCTAAAAGGACCTATCAGGACTCCGCATGCAGTGCAGACCCTGACATTAAATAGGCATAGTCAGGCAGGATTCCCTGATACTGGAGGAGTTGGGGGTTTTCCGTGCACTTTGTAATCAACTCCATTTCAGTTATTGGAGAATTTTTTGTAAAGGATCTCAATTGTGCAAAAGACGGGACTTGTGTTTTTTGTTGTGTATGTGTTGTTGAGGAGACAACCATTTTGTAACTAAGGAGAACCTCCCAGGCAGCTTTTGGTCCCCTCACCCACCCAGGCAAGAGAAGGGAATCACAGTTTTAGCTGTGCTTTTTGTGTAGCTTTAAGCGTGCCTCCCTGAGAGTGGTTTTGATCCCTTCGTAAAAATGTCTGAAAAAGACAAAGCTGCATTTTTCGCTTTACTAGCTAAGTATAATGCCAGACCCTCCCAAGGGGGAGAAGATTGGGCACACAGTAACTGGTTTAATTTAGAAAATGTGACTGATAGGATACATTCCTTGCAACATGAAACAAAATTCAAACTGGGCAGAAATAAGACCATTCTCTGTTCAGTTTTTGGGGCCTGTCTTACGGTAGCTGTAGAAACTCGTTTTACGTGAAAAAGTGAAGAAAGAACAATTATTGACTCTCTACAAAATTTAGTGGAAATCTTGCAAAAACAATTAGAGCAGGAAGCAAATCACGTAGAAACCTTGCAAAAACAATTAGATGAAGAAAGAAATGAAAATCATGCTTTGAGAGATGAGACTCATTCTTTAAAAGATGAGAATAATTCTGTAAGAGCTGCCCTAAGACAAGAATACACCAACACCTTAAAACACACTGATTCACCAAAAGAAACAGAGGATAAGGAAGTTAATCTATTATATCCTCAAAAAGAATTAACTCTAATGAAAAATAGTGAGGAAATTGCTGCCCTAGCTTGAAACCTGTGGTTAAATCAGAATACAATTGTATCAATGATGAGAATTTTGACCCACAAATAACCACTACAAAAATCCTGTACACTGCAACTGAATTATCAGAACAAGCAGCTAGTGGGTACTGGGGACATGGAGCTTTCTTAGCAACAGAAGTCAAACGTAACTTATGGTCCCCGACTCAGCACACGGTTTATTGGGCAGGGGGGCTTAACCCCTTGTGTTGGGGGTTGGGGTTTTGTTCCTTTAATGCGTGAGTTTGGAGAATTTTTCCCATTGTGATGCTAACAGAACCCCCTGGCTGTGCCCAGGGTCTTGTGATGGCCCTGGACGGGTGGGTAGGTGGGACCAGAGCTACTCGGAGGACCAGGAGGGCTTCCAGGCGGGGCTACCCAGAGGAGCGTGCGGGCTTCTGGAGGGGCACTTTTTTTTCCGGCGACAGAGCGGAGAGGGGGGACCCCCTTGGCCCGCACCGCACGTGCCAGGAGGCAGACAGCCAGACCCTGCTGCAATCAGCTGTCCTGCTACCTCGGAGGCACTGCTGACCACCAAAGACCAAACGCCTCTTACCTTTTCGGAATACAGCTGATCTCCGGACACAACAGTGAGTGAGAAGCTGCTCCCACCTGAGTCAGCCTGGCTCCAGCTGCTCCCCTCCACCTCTCCTCGCTCCCGCCTGCTCGGCGGCACGTGTTACATCCCCGGGAATGGAGACAGACCGAGTGTCTGCGTCTAAAGAAAGGACTAGAACTGGGTTATTTTCTTCTGTTCTTTTTGTTGGTAATTTTAATAACTGCTGTTGTTTTCTACCTGTGCTGTTAGTTATAGTAGCAAAGAGCTGTTACTTCTACCCCCTTATCTCTGCCTTGAGTCCTTGATTTGAAACAATTATAACACTTTGTGCTGGAGACACATGGAGCGGAGGGGGGGGGGGGTGATGGCCCATCCCCCATAGAAGCCACATGGAGACAAAGAGAGCAGGAGTCTTCTCTAGGAGCCTCCCCTGAGGCTGCGGGGACCAATCAGAGACCTGGGTTGGTGATTGACAGCCCAGGAAACCAATTAGAACGCTGTTTCGCTTTTACGAATCACAGGAAAGAAGTCAGTTTTGGGTCTTTTGGTTTCCGGTGGGGCAGGAGAGAGGAGCCTGGAGGCTCCGGGCCCCCGCCATGGGGCCCGGCCCGGCCTGGCCTCCCGCGCGGCCCGAACCCCGGCAGGGGGAAGAGCCCGGCCCTAGGAAGCCCCCGGGGTGGACCCGGCTCCGGCCCCAGCGTGGGGGGAAGAGCCCGGCCCCGGGAAGGCCCGGAGTAGACCTGGCCGGCTCCGGGATGACTCCCGGCCCCGGGAAGGCCCCAGGGTGAACCCGGCCCCGGCACGGGGCGAGGCGAGCCTGGACTCGGGAATGCCCCGGAGCGGCTTCGGACCCGTGGGGGAGCCCGGCCCGGCTCGGCTCTCGCACAGCGGCAGAAAGAAGTCCAGCCATTTTCATCATCTCGTGTGGCTGCGTCTTTTTCAGCATGGCTTCAGCCTGGATCTTTACCGTTTTGGATACAAGTTTAACTTTTAGTGCCTGAATGAAACTTCGGATTTTCCTGAGCTCCCCAGAACGGAAAGCATGAAGCAGGAGGAATTGCAGAGGTCAGCAGAAGGAAGACAGGTTCTTATAGAAGGAGAGATGGAGGAGTCGCCACTGATAAGTAGCTTAAACCCTTTTTCTTGTGGGACTTAGAGGATCGTGATTTTACTTAAAAATTCATTTAAACTGTAGAATATACTTGGGGAGGTTAAAAGTGCCTGAGAAGAAGACCTTTTTTTTGCCCTGAGAAATGGGCCTCGGGAAGTGGAGCTCTCTGTCTTTGGAACTGGAATTGGACAGAGATATTTGAGTGGAGAGTGAGATGAAGAGTCTTTTTGTGTTCTCAGCAGCCTGCCTTTAAAATTACACCCCATGTGATTCAGCAACCCATACACAGCTCTGGAAGGACTGTGAAAATGGGAGGAAAAATCATAATTTGTAGTTTCCGGGTGGGTGCAGAGTGAGACACCCTCTAAGCCTGAACAAAAAGAAGGAGCTTCTCTCTCTTGATTGAACTGAAATGATTATTTAAGTGAACAACTGACTGAGGGTTTTTTTTCTGTATGTTGCTGGTATGAGGAAAGGGGGAGGAGGGAATAATCTAGAAATCTCATTCTGAATTGTTTTGTGTTGTTAATAAATTTCTAGTTCCTTTTTGTAAGCTTTGAGCCTGCTTTGTCTTTACTCCTAAACTCGATCCCCAAAAGAAATTAAATAGATTAAAACTGGCAACCCCAGTCACACCGTGACACACCTAGAGGGGGGTGAAATTAATTTCTCTATTTCAAAGGGGAACTTCTGCTTTTTATTGGCAGAACCCTGTCCTAAAACCAGGACACCTTGAAAAGGGGAAACCTTGCAGCTTTAGTTGGTACCCCCAACCAACTCCTAGAAAACATTCACAAAGCTGCCTGCTTGCAAATTGTGCATGAAATAAAATTCACTGCTGGCCATAAATCACCTATGCAACTACCTGTAAACGTAAAACAATACCCTCTTCCTTCTGGTGCCAAAGAAGAGACCAAACCGATTAAACAGGACTTGCGAAACTCCCCTGTATGGCCAGTCCAAAAACCCAAACCTGACAATGTTGCTGTTAATCAATATATTGATGATACCCTTATGGGAAGAGGTGAAATAGAAGCAGTGGGGGATATCCAACAAAAAATAATCTGCCATTTGGAAAGCCTTAACTTGCAAATTGTCTCAAAGAAAATTCAAAAACTTTCTCAGGAAGTGAAGTTTTAGAAGACAGCCACTACTGGGATCTCTCCTCCTGACAGGGTGGCCCAGAAATCCTCAGTTAGAAGTGGTATGCCCCGATTGAGCAGTACTGTAACATCTTCTCAGTAATAGAAGGAACTGTAAAAAATCTGGCAATAACAGAAACTGAGAGCTTGGGTAGTAGCTACGACAAACTTGCCTCAGTAATTAAAGTAGCCTCTGCTTTCTCCCCCAAACAATCTTTGTTCACTACTTCTTTGTTAACTAATGCTTCTGCTGAACAAATTATTGCTGGGGGACAGGGTGGCTCTTGGGTTAGGGAACTAATGGTTGTTTGGAGTGTTTTCCAGCTTACAGTGCAGAGTGCCTCCTTTGTTTGCAACTACACTGACTCTTATCCTGAGTTTAAAAGAGGCACAGAGTGGCTTCCTTTTTGGCAGAATGATTGGGAAGTTAACAGAATTCCAGTCTATGTTACATGCTTCATAGTTCCATCATTTTAACCTCCTGCCTCTTTGTGGCAGATTCTGTTGTGTTTACTTTTCACAGAATAATACCATGGAACATGAAGATTAATTGCTGAATCCCTCATCGAACCTGTATACAGTTATGGCACAGGACCTTACAGCCATGTTTTATTTTGGGAAGATTCAAAATCAAAATTGAACTGCTGTACAATTTTCCCATAAAATTATGTGTGGTAAAAACAGTGCAAAATACTGAAAAGAACTCAATATTAATGTTGTAACACCTACTACCCAACCGCCGGTTATTCTGAGCCTGAAAATTTTTGAAATTGGACCTTAAGTAATTTAGAAAACTGGCCAACAGCAAATACTATTTAATTCGGCATGGTCTTTTAAAACAAGTCAAATTGCCAATGCAAAACAATGATTTAGTAATTCAGTCAGCTTGTTCACCTTTTCTAAGGGCAGACAACCTGGTTGCAAAAGCGGGATCATTTTAAAGAAATAAACGACAAGAAAAGTAACTGGTGGTGTGGGAACATGATTGGGAATTTTGAATAGCATTGATTTAGAAGTATCAACGAATAAATTGGCTAACATTTCTTTAGCTCTCTGCTGTATCCAGGCTCAATTGTGGATGCAGTCAGTTGCTGCCTCTATTATAAGAGAAGGCAAGGAAGTCACTTTTCCTACTAAAATTCAGAGAATAATTTGGGATAATGCCCATGATTTTTGAAAAAGAATTCCAATCCTGGTGAAATTTGGTAAACTTTACCTATGAACCCAGCACAAACCCAGCCACAGCCTTTGCACTGATCATATGTAATGCTTCAGTATATTCAACATTCCCTATCATTGCATTAGGACTGAATCATGATGGAGCTATTCTCTATCCTTTTGAGCATAGAGAATGGGCCTGTCAAATTGGGAAGATGTAACAAACTATTAATCTGGAAACTTACATTGTCTGGAAACAAGAAGGGTTTTATCTGTGAAAGTAATGCAATCAGAGCTCAAGATATTTGCTTAAACACAGAACAGAATGTCTGAAACTTTGAAATTTATCCAAATGAGATTCCTCAAACACTGCTGGTGTATATGGGCAATGGGTGTGCATGCTTTAGAACTACTTGTGATAGTGTTTTTGTAAATTTGGTAGTGAGTACTAAAAATCATTTAAATCTTTATGTTTGTAACTTTACTAAAATTACAAGGTATGATTTTTACCTCTCATCACCTTTTACAGATCAGCAATCATTTACATTATCACACAAATCGGTCACTGTTGACATCCCTAAGGTTATTGACACAAGGCAAAATGTATGATTTAAAATAAGATAAAACATGATTTTGTTTTAAATTTTGCTTATTTTAGTTGTGTTGTGTTTTGGATTGAAATTTGAAAATTGCTTGTTTTAAAAATGGCTTATTTTTGTTGTATTGCATCATGAATAGTGATAAAATTGATTTTTTGTTATTAAGATTGTTTATTTTAATTATGTTGCATTTTCTTTTAAATATTGATTTAAATTGTTTAAAATTTATAAACATTGATTTAAATTGTTTCTTTATCTTGTAATCAGAAATTAAAATTGAAAATTGATTATTGGTTTTGTTTTCTCTCTCCTTTTTCCTTTCTTTTATCTTTTTCCTACTTTTCTATTCTATCCAAATTTCTGTCTCTGTTTTCCGGGATATGCTACCAACTCGGATGAGTCCTGAAGACTTCGCAACAACACCACAAAGGAGTGCTCTTGCTGTGTGTCACAGGGTGGTGTAAGAGCCAATTTAATGTCAGGGTCCACACTACATGCGGAGTCCTGATACATGCTAATAGCATTCAAACTGCATATTCCCTAACTAAAATGAAAATATTAAATAAAAGCAGTGACAATCTGATATGCTTTTAAAGGTTTAGTGCTGTAGTCATTCTTATTTAAATCCATTCTAAAAAGTTCAAGCAGTAAACAAGGATACATGCTGAGAATGAACCTTATTTTCATGCATAGAAATTTGTATTCCTGGCTTTTCTGTTGATAGAAAGAGCCCCTACATACAGTGCTGTACCTGAAGGAATAAAAGCTAGATAGGACTTACCACATCACAGTATTGTTAGGCAATGCATTGTATCATCAAACAACAACATGACTCTGCACCTCCAAGAGGGACAACTTGGACAATAAGCAAATGGGCTACAGACCCAGACAAGGGCTGTGAAATGTCTCACTGCTATGGGAGCAGCACATACTCAAGTGCTCTCCTGGGACACTCTGAAGTAGGTGTTTTGCTTAGCGAAAAAATCCAGCACCTAAGGAGGACTAAAGAGAGGGTCCCTACCAGGACTTACAAGAACCATAACACAGACCTTCCAAAGTCTTCAGCAATAAGACAAGAATAACAAGACACAAACTGGGGGGCAGAAGAGGAATGTGAACAGCTCCCCACCTCGCCTTTCAACGCTCAAATTTCAATGGCAATGACTCTTTCCTTCCTGAAAACAAGGGCACACTTGTGAAACTGGTGCAGGAACACCACCAGCAAGCCTCCTCTGCTGATATACACAAGCTTCATCCTCGGCAAAATAACCTTTAGCAGCAAAAAGGTCCTGTGGTCATTCCCCTTGCTCAGATCATTCACCTTGTTCAGCCTCTGCCAGCAGTGGCACAAGGGCATACTTGTGAGCCTGTGATGAGAAGAGCCCTGGGCATGTTGGAGAAAGGGACAATATTTCACTAACAGCCACCCAGAACATCCCAGGTGCTTTTTGTGTAAGGTACTTATCAAGCCCCAAGATACTGAACCCTTCAGCCATGGCCCAAAAACTCAGACTAACAAATTCTAGAAAGATACCCAGAAAAACAGCCCTGGTTTAAGATAACATTGTGCTAGACACCCTGCAGGACTATCACTCTCATGATGGCAGGAGCAGGCCTTCACCCCTGCCACTCCTGCTCTCAGGAAGGGACCAGGTGCCCAACTCGCCTTCCTGGGCAGGGTTAAACTAAACCACTGGTGCGTAAAGCCCAGGCAGCTCTTCCCATGACAGTCCCCAGCAGAGACACTGGAGGCAGCAGTATGGAAAAGCAATACTATGCAAAGAAAGACCAAGGTTGTGTCCAGAGCAGCTTCAGGCCTGCCTCAGCCCAAAGCACAAACACAGAATTGTCCTTGGAAAAAGACAAGTGCACCCCCACAATTTACCCCACCAACGTCCCAGCCATGCTCTCACACTTTATATTTAACTACCAGAAACCCACGCGTTAACCTGTCCCTGGATCTACATCATCCCTTTGGCAGAAGAAAACCACATGGGGTTTGGTTAAAAATTATGCATACATGCAAGGCTCAGTGGTCCCTGGGTCTCAAAAGCCTGACTGTTGGCGCTGACCCCTGCCCCTTGCCCTCCAGATCCAAAGGAAACATAGGGACATTTGTTGTAAAACCGCTCCCCCATGGGCGCACAGAGAGGGGACTGTGCGCACAGAGTGGCAGGCTGAGATGGGCTCCCCGCTGGAGGGGAGCTGTGCTCCATCTGCCTTTCAGACGGAGTTCTGAGGCTCTTTCTTCCTACAGCGCAGCTCACCCAAGGCACATTAAACAGAGCAAGTGAGACATTTCTGAGCAGAGGCAGGAGCAGTTTCATCACCCCGTGGAGAAGGAGCAATAACCCTCGGCTCTCCCCCACGCACCGTGCACTCCCCCAGCAATCCCTGCCAAGGGAGGGGCTGGCAGGGATCCAGCCCACCCGGATAGCGCGCCAGGAGCCTGCAGCTGCAGGAATGTCTTGGACTGGGCGCGCACAGGTTTTTTTAATTGCATGCCTCTGCTTCTGCCGTCTCAGACTGACTGCCCTGGCTAGGTACATTTTGGGGTCGGCTTCTGTTTTGTATTTCTTATTTCTTTACCAAGTTTTACTTTTTACTGGATGGGGAAGAGGAGGGGCAAGGGGAGTAATTATAAGGCAGCCTATTGTGATGGCATGCTCTTCTGCCTAATCCTAGACTTTGAAGGGACATTCTCTGGCCTAAATGACCACAATCTTATCTTACCCTCATTTCTGGGTAACACTTGGGTTTTTTCAAACTCTGACAAACCATTTTTCTCTGTTGATAGTGGTGAAGAAAGCAGGATCTCAGACGACACAAACCAGTGTGAACAAAGCTGAAGGAACACATTTCAGAAAACCTTGACATGCCTGAAAACCCACATGCAGGAAGGAGTGTTATAACAATATCAAGCTATGAAACACACTTAGGCAACCTACCTTTAACAGCTCAAGAGTCTAAATGCTGCTCATGTCCAATGGATGAGAGCACATCTTGAAAACTGAGCAAGTCCTGGCAAAGTCACATGCAAGCTACTAGGCTACACCAGATCTGTCATTAAAACTCAGACTGAGCACAAAGAGGCACATTCCAACTGCAAGACTTAATTTTAAGCCATCACACCAGACTGCAGCTGCAGAAGGAGTTCATAAATATGCAATTTCTTATAGCCTGACTTGCCATCCTATCTCCTTCACCAAAAGGTACGGTTCAGCCTCTTCAGCATTAGCAGACCATGCAAAAGACCATCACCAAGAAAATCCTAGTATTGCTGTGTCACTCAAATCCTGAGATAAAAATGTTTAACAGCCATAACCTGCAGAGTTACATGCCCTTCTGCCAGAAACTTTTGGTTTATTCCTCATACTCAACAGAAGGCACCAGCCTTCCCAGAGGTCACCATTCTCTCAGAGCTTCACATCCACACTCCACCAGGATGGATTTGTGGATTATTCAAGCTAACAGAGACCACCTTGGAAGAGCAGTATGAGGGAGCTGCTCCAGGTTCAGTTATGCCAGCAGCTCTAAAGTGCACAGCCAGAACACCTAACCAGCTGTTCATTTCTTGCTCTTCCTTCCACAGGTGATTTCGGCTTTATTTCTACCTGTTTGGTCAATCAGGACTGACCTCATTTAAGAGACCAGCAAGGTTCCACAACTTTGGAACAGCAGCAGCCCAAGCACTCAGGCCTGTACAACTCAAGCTCTCCCAGCAGAATTGGGATTTCTTTCTTCTCTCCACCTCTCAGAACAGCAAAATACTGTTTACAGCAGCAGCTCACATCACAGTCTATTTCTTCTTAGAAACGTAAGAGAATGTAGAAGTATGTAAGTAATTCAGTGTTTCCATGCAGAATCTTACAGTGACATGATTAAAAAAATCATGCATTCTTCCTGCATCATCTGGGGTGTGTCTTTGTAAAATGAGACATTATGATGTAGGTTGTTAAGGCTGCTTTATCTAAATCACAGCGCCTTGCACAGAGCACTGCTCCCTTTACAGGTATCACAAATGACAGAATTTGGTGATTTAATTGCAACAATTAGACCATTCTGGCTGAGGTCAGGTGCACAAAACTTCACTGAAGTGAAAAATGCATTTCCATTAAAAAAAAAAAAAACAACACAAAAAACAAAAAAACCAAGACCATTATTCTTGCAGTAGATCTTTGCCAACAATATGGGTAACTCTTCATTTTCTATAATTATTCCATATGACACAATGAGCTATGTTAGCATCTCTTTTCCAGATAAGATAGTGCAAGAAGTGACCTCCTCAAACTAGAGCAGCATTTGGCATTGAAAATGAAACAAACACTTGAGTAGTTCTGTAAGGGATCTGCAAATCTACTTATCCTCATATGTATAAGTCTAGAAAAGAGATACTCTGTCTTCAGCCTCAGGAAGAATCAAAACTGGGAGAGACAACACATATCTTTAAGAATTCTTCTTAAATTCATGGAATGAGCAATTTGAGCTCTATCCAAGACCTCACAATTTTTTTTTTTTGTGTGTGAAGATGCACTTTAAAGTTCAGTTTCACTAAATTGTCAGGCCATGATCATAGGACAGGAAAAAAAGCAGACTGATCTGGACATCTTGTCTAAGTTTGCACTGCGTAGCTGTACTATCTCCAGGGTGACAGAAGAATGTGTGGTTTGTGTGGTTCCCTATCCTTATGATCTCACTGATTAGCCTGAAATGCCTTGGGCTACAGTGCATCCTGACCAGGACATACTGTCTCTTATAATGTTGCAACAACAAAATATAAATGCCAAGCAGATTTTGAGGGCTACTCTCCCCAGCCCCAAGTCACCAAAAGGCTGGAGGTGTCAGAGCTACCATAAATCAGCATAATCCTGCAGGCTATACCCACAGGACTGACACTACAAGCTCTGGGATGACATTGGCAACACTGCTTCCTCCAAAACCTGTGCACGCTTTTGTCAGAGCACACACACACAGGACTATTCAACCCTTCCTACTGAAGGGAACATCTGCTTCTGGCATGTAAAGTGCCCAAATGACATTGAAAAAGATTACTCTAGGTAGCCACGTTCCATCATGGCAACAGATCAGCCTCAAACTGAGCATTCTACTCATCTCTGGGCCATCTGCCATCCACCAGACACAAAGTACCTGACTTTGTTCCTTACTACAGAAACAATCCAGACATGCTTTAGCATTTGGAAAATAAAATTTAGCTCAAGTTCTTTTGGCCTGACCACTGCAGTGGGGTTTTGTTTTTTCTGGTCTTCCATATACAGTTGTGACAGCAGCAGTAAAATACTCAGCCACCCTCCCACAGCTGAGTCTGTCCCCACCCACACCACAGATGTACTCAGAGGTACAAACCCCGCCCTCCCTATTTACACAGCGTCACAAGCCTGGGATGCCACTTGCTGCAGCACTGTTGGTGCTCCAGCCCTCCCACAAGATCCTAAATCTGTGTCTCCTGTCCAAAGTCTAAGGAACAGGACAAGCTATGTACACCTCAGAGCAGTGCACTTCCCGTGCAAGATCATTATGGGATCAGAACTGGCTGGTAACTATCAAAAAACTCGTAACAGGAATGATTTCATTCTTATACAGTTATCAAGTCACATTTTAAGCACTGCATATGTAAGAGCAGATTTCAAAATATTTCACACTTCCATGTTTTCTTCTTCACGTATGCTTCCATCTAGCAAAATCCCACTGCATTAATAAGCAAGATCTTTACCTTCCTTATGGTTATGCATAATCCTAACTAAGCAAAACATGCATCTTCCACTTAAATTTCTTAAAGTTATTTAAGCTACATTGGTTAAACATTATTTTGCTAATAAGTGCCAGTGTCACATTCTGATATATTTTGCTTTGGATGGTGCTCTCCCACTCTCCTCCCAAAATACAGAAACTGTCTCCAACACACTGCAAACCTCCAAGAAAAACAACACACCAATGGACAGATGACAGTTTCTTGCTAAGGCTGAATACACTCCTTCCGCTGTTGAAGAGGGAATCAAATCTGGATCTTCTGAGGTTTGCATCACTTCCTGGTAAAGGCACATTTTATCTTCTATTTTTTTTCCCCTATCTTTAAACCTTCTTTAAACCCCTCCAAGCCCAGCCAGAATCCAAACCAAAGTGGCTGACCCAGCTTGCTCTACACTTTATCAGTCAGCCTTCGACCAAAGCATGCAGTGCAAACTTCCCAGAGCTGCCTCTGACCAGCAGGCCCAGCTTCTCACAGTGGCATCAATGCACACAACTGCATGATGTCTGCCAGGGAAAGATAAAAAAGCACAGTCTGCAGATGAATGCTCTGCTGCTAAGTCACGGGTTCATCATACATATACTAGAAATATGGAAGAAGAGGAACCCAGCCTCCTTTAGTGATAACTGTTGCTTTAACTAAGGTTACAGCCAGTTTCTGCTTTCTTAAATTTCTTCATGGTCAGTCTTTATTAAAGTTTTAAGCTAAGAGAGCTCCTTGCTATTTTTTCCTCCCAAATTCTGTCAAACTGTTGTCCAATCCATGCCCTGTCCCTTAGTCTGCACCCCCTGAAGAGCTCTCCAAAGCTTAATTTGGACAAGGAAGAGGTTCTCCTATTAGAACATACTTATCAGAAACTGATAGATCTGGGTTAGATACACAAAAATTTAACAATGCTAGCTCCACAACACCACCAACACCTACCAGCAAGTTAAGGAGCAGAAGTGACAGCCTCCTACACTGTATGGTTTCTAGGGCAGGAGTTGGCTCAAAGAGCCAGCATTTCTCAGCTCTTCTACATCTCTCTGCCCCCTCCCTGGATCCCCTCAACAGATTCTCTGGCTATATCCTTTTCCTAGAAAATAATGGAAATACTTTTTACTCCCCATAGTGATTACACTTATGCCCTTTCCTATGAGCCTGTCCACCAGTGTGAGAAACTCTGCAGTAGGCTGTAATGGAGAAGATCTACATGAGGCAGAGCTGTTCCTCACATAAAACTAGAAAAAAATTTGGCATTTCATAACCTTTTTTTTTTCCTCCCTGTCAGAGGAAAAAAAACTTGACAGGTTTCCCTGTCAGAGAGGGATGGAAAAACCCTTTCCTTCCTCCCAACCTTATTTTCCTGTTTGGATTTCAAGGGAACACCCCCAGGACACAAAGACTGTTTGCTAAAAAGGAGACTCTGAGAAGTTAACTTGATCTAGTGATCTTGAGCATTCGAATATACTGCCTGCAGTTACACTGACCATAAGATCCTAAAGCTTCCTGCTCACTCCTTAAGTGGGGAACATCCCTGTTTGGCTTGGCTCAGCTTCCTGAAGCGCTTCGTCACTAACTGGAAACAGGCGAGTTTGCAGGGACATTCCAAGAAGAAGCCCAAACGAGCCATGCAACCACTCCCCAAACCAAATCAGGGGAAAATACAGGATGCTGAAAGAACCACCTATTTGTTTGGTCCCTGGCTAAGCTAACAAAAGAGAATTTAAGTCTCTCTGTGTTGCAAATAACCATAGTGAGGAACCTAAATGTGCTGGTTAATTGTGCCCTTGTACTTCAGAGAAATCCCTGACAATCTGTTCAGAGACAAAAAATCCAACCTCCTCCCTGCTGCTATAAGACAGCACCAGGCCATGAGTAACTTCAGGCCTGCTTCTACACCAGGCCCCTCTCCCCTTTAAAGTCCAGAGGGAAGATCAGCTCCTGTATGGGTACAGCTCCAGTCTGAGATGTGTCAAGTATCTCTGCTTAATGCAAGAGCTCTGAAGCAAAGCACCACACAGACACATTTCCAGATTGTCACAGCACTGCCTCAAAGCTCACACACAGTGCAGCATCTGCCAAAGAGCTGGTCAAAGAGCTGTTTCCCAGCACCAGCACAGCCATCTCTCTGGTATGTAGTGCAGAACTCTGAAGTCACAGCCTTAGCTGCACACAACTCATTATATTTCCTTACTCCATTTGCCTCTGCACTTCTTCACACCCCTGCTTGGTTCAGGTTTTCTCAGGCATTTGGTCACTCACTTCATATCATCTCCACAGATTTCTGACTCCCATTTTTTCCTGTTGCTTGACTAAACTGATGGAATGCAGTCTGCCTGGCTCAAGCATGTGACTTCTTGTTGGAGATCTAAGCAGACATGAGAATTGAGATTTTTGGGACACCTGCTGGAAAATGCCTTAAGAGGGCTCAATGAAGAGAGGACACGTAAGTCAAGAAAGACCTCTCAAAAGCCTTCTGGCAGTACTCTGAAAAGTCAGGCATGTTTCATCCTGTGGCTCCACTGCTACAGGTTACCTCTGCACAGCAGAATGACAAAGGCAGTCACAGGAGGAGAACTTGCTCCACAAATTAACTGGTGCTGAACGACCAGTATTGTTCATTTATTCCATCTCCAGACAGGCTCTGGAGGTGACTCCCAGCAGCACGTAGCTTCAGCCTCTCCTGGTGAAGCCTGACAGGACCATCAGGCTGAGGAGCTTCATTCCTTGCCAGACATTCTCCAGGAGGCACTCCATGCTGAGCAGGTCAGAAAGGGGCCACTCCACGAGTGCAGCAGCATACCCCCACACACCATCACATCACAGGCACACTGGGACTTCATGCCAAAAGAAGGAACACTGTTTTAGAGAAGACAGATACTCTCCTGGTCATTGCCATGTTTCCAATTCAGCTTTTAGACACTTTCAAACCACATCTGCTGTCTACACTATTGCTTGAATAAAATATTTTTGCTTCTAGCATATTCCAGAGAAAAACCATAACAGTATTACCACTACAAAAGGTTATGCCATACAGTGGAAGCAGTTTAAGGCAGCATCTCCTGTCTGCCAGCTACCTAAATACAGACACGCCAAGGGAGAAAAATTACTCACCCTTCCCAAATCTTCGAGGCACTCTCCTCCTCCTGTTACAATACAAATGTCAGAATTAAAGACTATTCCCCTGCAAACTATGAGGAGACTGACCCTAAAACATACAGAAACCTTCAAGCTTGTTAAAATGTTGCAGAAGTTCTGGACAGGTATTAATGAGGTAAGACCTGTCACAGCCAAGGGATTTTAAGGTCACTTCCGCTGATGGTGCAGAGAAGTACAGGGCTGTAGTGTGATCCACAGAGGCAGAGGGACAAGAACAATCTTCCACTGTTAAATACTGGGATTTAACAGTTGGTACCATCAGTACAACTGGGACCACATCAACCATCACATTCCACTAATTATACCTTTAAAATCAAAGCTACAAACTTTGCTTTTTTATCTGTATATTTATCCCATCTTCTCACATGTTCCCTTCTTCTTCATACCTCATCCTAACTGCCTTGCTTTCTTCTTTTCCTCTGCCCTTCACTTGTCAGGGTTGAAGACCCTTGGCATACTTACCCCAATCACATGTGTTTTACCCAGTCTATCCTCGACAGAGGGTCAGAGAACACAAGGCCACCTTTGGTACTCAACTTCAAGAGGGAATATACATAAAGGTGACCTTGTATTTTGGGAACTAACACCTTTTTTCTAACAGAAATCTTAATCTTCTCCATACACCTTGTACATTTTCCTCCTTTATATGTGCCAAGAGGTGTCATGATAAACACAAGTTCATAACCAGCTTGAAGCAATTAAAGCACTTATTTAAACTTCACTGAAATCAGCAGTTCAGGAGAATGACCAAAAGCTGTGATGTACATGATGTATGTTACACCTTGAAGTATCCAAAGTCAAGAGGCCCAGCAATAAAGTTTTATAGCATTTCAAGCTAGAAAGGACTATGAAACCTTCCTAATCTTCCCTGTACTAATCCACTGTTTCCATGAGGTACCCTTATATAGGATCTGATAATTTTTTGAAATATAACTGCCAGAAGAGAACATGGGTGTGCCTCAAAGACTGAGGAATGACCATTTTTCTTAGCTCAAGTATATTTTAGCATTTTTTTTTGTTATGCTTTCCAAGTCTTGATTTCCAATATGCATTCACCTGTCCCATAGGCAGACATTTTTTTGTTCCTAGTCACACAACTTTGCTTTCACACCACGGATGAAAACCTTGAGAAGCAATCTCTCTGGTACCATTTTGCAGAACCAAATAAATCTATTCTCTGACACCAATTCTCCATTAGCAACTACTTTGAGTCAGTCCTTTAATTCCATACATTTTGTGGTACAATATTTCAACCAATAAAATGAAATTAATAGCCAATTGCTTGCAAAATGTCTCCATTTACTATTTTTTTTTTCATCTCAAAGAATGAAACCAAGTTTCTCTGACTATATCTGCTTTCCATTAAATTCTGCCTACCAGGGTTAAATCTATCTGTATTGTTGCACTCTGTAGCTGTGGAGTCCTAAAAGATTCCAAATATTTTTACATAACTTTGGTACCCAGACGTCCAGTGCATAGTTTTAATTTCCTTCCCCTTTACTCTATTAATTGAATATTTTCAGATATTTCCTCATGATGTCACGACCCAACATAAATCAATGTCAACAAGCCAAACTTCTCCTCTGGGACCTTCCAGCCTATCTGGATTTCCTGTTATCTAGATTTTTTGGTTCCAAGACATTTTGTAACCTAACTACTGACAGTGGCTAATTTTCATGTGACACCATTTAGAGAAATCTTTCTACCCTTACACTTGCCAACACTGTTTCCCCCTTGGATATTCCTTGCTGATCAGATTATCTTTACTTCACACGAATTCTTTTTTACCCTTCTCTAACCTGTAAGCATTAGATCTGAAAAAAAGAGAAAAGGTACTACTAGCAGACATTAGCAATTTAAAAAAGGCACAGAATAATGATAGCTTAAGATTCATAATCCCCTTTATGATAATTTTAATCTAAGCACAAAGCTCTGAAGGGATCTTGCTGTGAGTACAGAAACAGTCATCATCTGTGTGTTACGAGAACCACGGCTGAAATCAAAGTTTTCACAGACACTCTATTCTGGTACTATTACTGAAAATGACATTACATACATCACATGAAACTGAGAAAGATGCTTCAAGAATAGCCATGTGAGCTTAACAGAGTGTTCTGATCACCCTACTTCCCCAAACTCCTTCAAACACCTGTCCACCTTCAAAGCAATACACATTTAATGTTTGTAATCACTTCTCACAAACCTGCCTCTTCAACCACTTACTTCCGTGACTGTTCTTGGAATTCTGTTCTCGGAATGATCCCAAATTAGGCTCTTTCAGATTTGCAGGTGTCAAGAACTGCAAAGTCCTCAACCAAACTGTGACATACTGACACCTGCAAGAGCCAGGTTTTTAAGAATCTCCCCACACCATATATTTCAACACTTTCATCATCACAGTGGCACTGTTAATTTGCCATCCCAAATGACAACCCAGGCTTCTTTACACCCACACTTTACAGCTTTCTGCACTCAATAACTGCTTCAGAAGCCTCTTCAGCAATGCAAGTTTCTGCTGACTCTGTTTCTTGCTTACAATTCCAAGCTCCATTTTCCCCCTCAACTGCCTGTGAATTTGAAACAATTTCCTCATAGCTCTAGTGGCTCCATCCCAGCACCACACCACATAACGTCCCTCTTGAGCACTGAAGCCACATCTTAAAACCAGGTCAGGTATTTTTCCATCCCCAACTAATCTTGCCAGCAAGCTGTCTCAAGCAAGGTTTTTTTAACATTAAAGCTAAAAAAAAAGATGTTCTGGACACAAAATGCCTTTAAACTTTTAAGAAAAGTAATCAAGATTTTAACTGCACAATTTTGAAAGTCAGTGACGCTTTTTGTGCTCATTTTGATCTTGCATGTTTCTACTTGAGAAAAAAACCAGCAACATAAATTAAGTTCATCTTTTCCCTGTGTTTTTTTCTAACATTTCTAACAACCCAACAAACAAGGAATGGCAACAGGGAAACATTCCCAAGTCACAGAGCTGAAATTTAGCTGAAATTTCGCTCTGAATTAGTACAGCCAAGTGAGAAGCCACAAGTCAGCCTGGGCAAGTACAAAATACTACTTTTTCCTCTTTTAGTCCTTCTGGCAAGCAGCAGCATCCACTGAAGGCCATAAGGAGCAAACGAGTTTTTGAATTGAAAAAGAACTGCAAAAGCACTAAGGCTCAAGGAAGAGACAAATTTTGCATCCAGAAAACTCATGCCTTAAAAACAGTGCCAAAGCTCATTCTTGTCGTGCCTGTTCCTGCAGAGAGTCCCACCCGAGTGGTGCCTTCCAGTGGCTGGTGGAGAGAGCCAGCTGCGGATCCCAGGGGAGCAGCACCCATGCATATCTGGAGCCCTCCTGCAGCTGCCAGCTCCTACCCTCTCCCTCAGGATCAGTCCCTTCAGGAGAGCCATGACAGAAGGGGTCAGCCAGAAATGCAGGCATCCATCTGGAGAGGCAAGGGAGAAATGCTTTCCAGTGAGAGGAAGAGCAGATGGCTCACAGCCAACCATAATGGACATCCCCAGAGAGGCCCCAGCCCCTGTAACATTTCACTGGGGAGTACACAAGGCATCAGAGCCATATGTAGGTAGTGCCAATTTGCTTTGCTCTTCTTTTTCTGAGAAGAACCCTTCTGCTTTATGCCCTTTTGCTAAAATATACATCTTACCAGGCTGCCTGAAACCCCATACCACTCTCAGGCCTGAGTCACACATCCAGCTGTGCAGCAGGGGGCACAGAGGAGGAGGGGAATGGAGCTGCAGCACCAGGGAGCTCAAACAAGACATACTATCAGTGTTGATGATGAGGCCAGTTACATCCATGATGAGAAAGACAGATGTTTTGCAGAAAGTCAGCCACTGTCTCATGTTAGGAGTTATGAAAGTGGAGAGTTCAGACATCATATTTTCCTTCAGTCTTCATCCTTTGCTAGCCAGGACAGATCCCAGAAAGCTGGCTGCAAGAAACACTGCAGTCTCAGTTCTAATTTCTCAGTCTTAGCTCCTCCTGATGATGATGAAGAAGGCATCACCATGTCCATTATATCACAGGCTTTCTAAGGCAACCGTGTCATCATTGCTTCAGCAGTGGTGAGAAAATCCAGGAGAGAAGAGCAGTTCCCTGCTGCTCCTGAATTTTAGTTCTACACACACACAAATCTCTCCAGTGGGTACCAGAGGCTCCATAAACAAGAACACACATCTTCAGATAACCCCCACAAAATCAAAACATTGCAGGTGGATTACTGAAGCCAACAAAAGAACCTATAGAAGACTGGGAAAAAAAAGCAGCCTTAGGATAAGCATTCTCTTGTGCACAGAATTTGCTGCAGGGATGAATGAACTGAGATCTGCTTGGTATTCAAGGATTGGAGTTTGGGGGGTTTTTCTGTTGGGTGTTTTTCAGGTTTTAGGTCTACAAAACCTCCTCTATGCTACTCACATGAGCTAACCCACGAGGTGGTCTCTTCCCACACCCACAGTTTCAGGGTTGCCCACAAAAATGAAATAACACAGGTATGAGGTAGCATAGACCAACAGCTTTGAAGCACACCAGTCTGCTACCAGCAGTGCCCTATCTCAATCTGAGCAGGTCAGTGCCTTGAGTGCAGACTGCTGTGAAAGGAACCACAGCACAGCTCCAGCTGGAAGGGGGCTCAGGTCATCTCTAGCTCAGCCTTCTGCCCAAACAGGGCCAACACTAACACCAGCTTACTCAGGCCTTTAGCCAGACAGGTCTTAAAGACTTCCAAAGAAGAAGGTGGTGCAGTCTCTCTGGGCAGCTCTTTCTCCAGTGCTCAGTTGTCCTCACTGTGAAGCCTTTTCTCCTTATCAGTCTGAACCTCTCTCACTTCTACTGATGTCCATTTCCTCTCACCCTCCTGTGGTGTAAAGAGCCCGACTCTTTTTCCACTCTTTTCTACAGACCTTCACATTACAGTGTCCAAACTTGGGAGAAGAGAAATTAAACCAGGTACTCCTAAGCACAGCAACTGAAAGATGCTTCTCTTGCTTCACAAGCCACAATGTGCTTCAAAGAATTTTGCCATAGCTGAGGACTCTGCTCACATCCAAAATCAGGAGCAGCACACAACATCTTTGGTGCAGAACAAGGGCAAATGACTTTCCTCCCATCTACTGGAGAACATCCCATCTCACCCAAAAAAATCACACTCTTTACCTCTGCAGGCAACTTCAGCTGCAGCAGAAGCTTGGAGATGAGCGCTGCAGGGTCACCAAGCAGCCTGGGCTCATCCCAGCAGAGCTGCAGGAATGCAGTGAGCCCAGCTCCAGGTGAACCACTAAATCCATCAGGAATACTGCTCTTTGCCCCTACACTACAGGAGAGGAGCCTCCATCAAATTCTGCCCTGCATCGCTGCTCAGGACATATCCAATTTGGCAAGGAAGGAGGCCTGAAGCTCCCTAAGACACCCAAAATTCCCTAACAGGTTATTAGAGCAGCTTGGTCTCTATTTCTCACCCCATAAGACTGACAGATTGCATGAAAGGACAAAGCCAGCCCCAGCACATCTGCAGAGGAATGTTTTTCTTTGCCAGAGAGGAGAGAGATGAAGAGGGTGTCATGTTTTTCCATTAATTTTTTGCCTGTCACCACTGTGGAGCCAGATCACATACAGAAGATTGAAAGCCAGTTAGCAGCAGATGGCAAAAAAAATAGAAGGTAATAGTTTCCATGACACAGAGAGGTCACTGGCAGTATTGAGCTCCACATTTGGATGGATGGCACCTATGGGGAGAGGTCTAGCAATCAAGGTCTAACCCCTTTAGCCACACTTTATTTTCTCACATTGCCTTCTCTGCTTCCCTACTCACCCTCAGGAGAGAGAGTGCTCATTATTTCGTAGAGTATATGTATCCTTCCTGCACACATTTAGCAGTCAACTCAATCCAGTGACTTTCTTTTCCGTAGCTGTGGTCTGTGTCTGACAGCTCAAAGACAGAAAATGAGGAAAAAGTCCCGGCTCTGAAAAGCTCAACATCTCAGACTTAATATGCACCTCAGCTATGCCTTGTTAAACTCCACCATTTTTCACCTGTCTTCTCTACTGCCTATCACTCATTTCAGTGAGGTGAAAGGGCAACATATTTGCCAGCAAAACTGTGGCCCTAAGCCAAGCTTATTCTTTGCATGCCATTCCTTTCACTTTTATGAAAGAAAAATAATTTCGTATCCAAGGCAGCCTCCACTTTTCACCAGCACTTGACATCCTGGCGGGGCGGTGAGGCCATGGACCAATCCAACATCAGTGCTTCCTTAAACATCAGATCTGTCTGTTTTTCTACTACATACTTGCATCCTTCTCAAACAACCCTTTTTCCTAACGACCCTTGAACAAATACCTCTTCCAGGCAAACCCTGTTATTTCCAGTGACATCCAAATAATTGTCTACTGGTATCAAATAAATACACACATGCGCATCAGGTTTGCATCTAAGCACAACTCATAAATCTACTCTGACTATTCCCACTGCACATTCCTTTACTCAAAATGCAGCCAAATATTCCTACCTGCCATTTCATGTCAGCATTACTACCTGGCAGCTACAAGGCAAGCTATGTCAGGGAACTGATATGCCTGAAAGCTATTTTCTGGCAAAAAAATGTCCTTTTAAAACTGGATGAGCTCCTAAGCAGCTGCCAAAACAGCCTGCGGTTACATCCAGGTGCAGAACTTCACTGTCAGGTCTTGCCACCCACAAAAAAAACACAGCCAGAAGGCAACTCCATGATTCAGAGATGAATCGGGAGCAACAGCACTAAAGAATGTACCCTCCTGAAAACACAGACTATGAGCTCTACTGTAAGAGCACCCCTCAGGGACCCACCAGGAACCTATTTCTCTTGGAAAAGGCAAGATGCTCTACGGAATCAGAGGAGTTAAAGGGGGGACCTTGAAAGCTCAGGGTTGGCAGCCAAGACAGCCTGTGACAAATACTGCTGAGCCAGGTCAGACACTCTGTGTCTGACAGCAATGTCACCTATCATAATTGCTATTGTACGTTAGCATGTAATTGCTAACATCTCACCCACAAAATGATTATTCTCCAAAAGCGAGAGAAGCAGCCTAAGACAGAGCATACAGATGACTGATGTTTAAACCAAGTATTATGAAGTGACTGGAAAACAGCTGTTGGGAATGCAGGAAGGAAGGTGTACAGTCAGCAGTAAGGACAGCAAGGCCTGATAACCAACATTTCGATACAAAAAAGCAAAAAAAGCGGCACCTATCTGCAAGTGGAAAGCCAGCAAGAAAACTTGCCTGCTCGGAGACAGGGGGCTACTTTCAAAGGACCGTGTCTTCAAAGCAACCAGGTATCTCAGAGGGACCTTGTGAGCTGAGGGATCAAGAGAAAATGAGCCCACAGTGACACACAGCTCCCAGCTCTTCAGAGGGAGGAGTAGCCAGCAAGATACAGCACACACTGGCCTCCTCACACAGATAATCCTAAAAAAGCGAGACTACTTTAATAAAAAACTGGTCTGCATCCCAGGACAAGAGAAACTCACTTAGCCCTAGCTAAGAAGGGACTCTTTGCATTACAAATACCTGCAAAGAGCACAACTTCCCACCAGCCCTGTAGATAAGCTGAACAACTCCAGACACAGGAAAGCCCTATCTGGTAACACCATAAGTGAAATTACTTTACCCCTGCTATTGTGCACAACCTATTTCATGTGTAAGGACTGGCTTTCCAAAGGTCACATTTATGAGGATGGTGCATATCAGTCATGTCCATTAGAAAAAAATATGAAATAGTGTGTTTTTACATTATGCTGGCTCATTCTTATCTATCACACTTCAAAGTCAGTCCCACAACAAACGAACATTTTTTCCAGCTCCTGTCTTCACTGCAGATCAAGCACTTCACTATACAGTTACAGCCAGCAACTCAATACCCTCATTTTTTCTGATTTTAACTGTCAGAAAACAACAGGGTAAAGTTTCAAAGTCTCCTACTTGTGTTTATCCAAGCTTTTAGAGGACCAGTAGATCAGTTAGACCCATTACAAGTACATGACATCTCTCCTAGCAAACTGGAATAGTTTTCTTATTTAAATTTTGGAAGAAAATGAGAAGGAGAAATGGTTTTCAGTGCAAACTCACTGTGTACAACTAATTTTGCTGTTCAGCAGTTGTGATATTTTCTTTTTCTATTCATATGGAAAATCATTGACAAAATTTAACACTACTGCTTTGTATGAGCTCTGTATACAACTATTTGAAAATCTCACTTTCTCCTTTCCCCTCTTTATTGCAATTTTGGAAAAATCTTTGCAAGTACTGACTCTATTTTACCCCATTTTACATGAAGTCAGCTGCAAGTGTATAGAGAAGAAAGAATGAGAGATTTCAGCTTTATAGTTTGTGGGCACCAGACCAAACCCAACGTGCAAATAAATGAAGTAGCTCTCCTCCTACCAAAATGAAACAAAAATTGGATCCAACTATACTGACACCAGAGAGCTACATGCAGCCATTACACAGTAAGATAGAGCCAGCTCCACATCCACACCCACTGCAGTAACCACAACTTTCAATTAAATACACACAGATTGTAAAAATAAGCATGGCCATCCATTAAAATAACGGCTGCCATACTCCAAGGGCTCCAGGCACACCCTGGCAGCTCATCCAGAGGCAGCTTTCCTGCAGAAGTCATTAGAAACAAAGTAGCAGCAACCATCGTTTTCGTGGCAGAAGAAATGAGTCACCAGGCAAACCTCCTCATGAGGTTCAGAGGTTTGTAATGGGGAGGAAGTTTCTCGAGCTCACCTTAGATGACAATCACAACCTGGCCATTAACCTTCACTTTAGGTTTTGCTTTCACAGGGAGATAGAAACTTGGTAGCTGCAGCCTGGGAAGCCTCTTCTCATTCCAACCTACATGCACCCCTGTCCCAGGGCTGAGCTGCCCACAGCATCACCAACAACATGGAAACAGGATTGCAGGGCTCAAACACCACTCAAACAGCAGCAGCCATGTGGCATTTCATTAATTCCAATTTTTTCACGAGTTCCAAGTTCAATAGTAAGGCTCTTTGACGAATAAACCATTTGAGTTACTTGACATTTAAAGTTACCTTCCAGTTAGCCACTCATCCAGAAAACCCAGGACTTAACATCTAGGAATTAAGACCTGCTGTCCCCCCGTACCTGCAGGGCAGCTGCAGTTCTACACGTGCCATGTCAAGATCACATCTATGCTTGCATTTGCCTGCATTTTGCCACCATCTGGAAGCAGCAGCCAACGTGTTAAAATAGCCATGAAAATAGGGGGAGGAGGGAATAAAACTGACTCCTCAGTACTACATAAGGTAGTTTTAAATGTCAAAGGCTCCTAAGAACCACCTGCCTTCCAGCCCCCATCCAGCAATGGGACAGGTAGTTGGCATTTCATGCCGTGTTTGTCAGATTTATCCATCTGCATCAGATCTGGCACTTGTCACAGAAGACACACTCCTAGCTGGGCCATGTCCAACCACAGATCAATTCCAGCAGAGTCTCACAGCTGCCAGAAAAAACAGTCCACTTCAAGTCCACCTGTGTGTTATAGAAAATAACAGCAGCAGCAAGAAGCTGGAGATTTTGCCACCTGGCCACGCTCCTGCTCCCCTTGGGCAGTGGCAGGTGTTGCGTTTCCCTTCTGTTTGACTACCAGGAAAAAGCACAGAATAACAATAATAACACTAATAATAACAATAACACTGCCTTGCACAGTGCCAGCACATGGCACTACCAACAGAGTCACAACAAGCTACAGCACAGATGATGATCATATAATGCAGACACGTCACACATACCACGAACACGCCTCTGGGAACCCTTTTAGCCTTTGCTTCCATGAGAAACTTAACCACTCTGGAAAAACAACTGCTATAAAGCTATCTGGCATCCAGGTGACCACTGTGAGGACTTTAATGAGATGCCTCCAGGATTGCTGCGTGCCAATAGAAGAGCTGAGCTCTTCCAGGCTCCACTTCCTCCAGGTACAGCCTGGAGATGGCACCAGTGGAGTAGTGAAACGGCTCCTCACACAGCTCCAGGCACTGGAGAAATGTAAATCCCCAGAAGGCTGGATTTCAGCCCTGGTAATTAAGGCAGGCTGGAACAGTTTAAAATAGAGGTCAAGTTCGTAAGTGTACGCATACTTTCACACTTGTCTGCTAGCCTCAAATCAACAGGAGCCAGGAACAGCCTTTTTGGTTGTAGAAAAGTTAAATTTTAACTCAAAATATATAAAAGACAGTTGGCACAGAATTCTCACCCTCACCAGTCTGTACACACAGGTCTGACTGTGGAATGACACTGATCCCTCTTCCTGCTTGTGAGCTCTCCCTTCAGTTATCATCATCTTCCCACTCCTCCCCCTGCAGTCCAGCTCCGGCTCCCAGGGCTGCATGACTGTCCCAGAGACCTTTCCCAAGCCCACGGTTTCCTTGGATGCAGAACTGCACATCCAGCTAAAGGGCACCTCGGGAGTGCATGAAAACCAAAAGGTGCTGTAGGTCACGTGTTCCCTACTGTGAGGGTGACTGACAGCACAGGGCATGGGCATTTCTGCAGAGGGAGCACAGGAAGGGTCTCCTCATCATCCCAGTCTTTCCAGAAAAACCCTGAAGTAAGTTTACAAACAGCAAAGTAACTGGGTCAAACCAGTTCTCCCAGCCAGAAAGCATAGCCCAGGAGAAGAACAGATGTTTCATCCAGAGAACTTGTTTGTTTTGGGTTTTTCAAATGATTCTATGAAGTTTTGGCCAGAGGTAAATAGAGACCTTGTGTTTCATGGTACCAAGCATAGTATTTTCTTCCACATGGCAGGGCACATTGGGAAAACAAAAAGTTCAACAGGCAGAAGTGTGGGGTTTTTTCACTCTTAAGAATGTTAATTTCATAAACAGTCTTTTCTCGCAATATCTCACTACATCTACTTTATAGCATTTAGTTGGGCTTTTTTTCCTTTTTTCTTTCAGAAGAATCCCAAGAACAACCAAAAAGAGAAATTGATTTCACACTTTTTATTTGGCTTCAGGAGGGTCTCTGAAGAAATTTTAAACTCCTAAAAGACCCAATCGTAAGACAGCAAACACAAACAAATCAATGTCAGTGTTACCCCCAACAAAGGTCACCACAGCCCAAGATTTTGCAGATCCAGCTATGCACTGCCCTTACAAAATGCTCATCATCATAGCATTTGAAGCTGAAAATCCCCAATAAAACTTGAAAACAGAAAAGGGAAAGGCATCCCATTTCCATCCACCAGACAAACAGGATGTTTTCTTTATCAAGACACACTTAATCTCAATTCTTGGGCTCCTTGAAACAGGGCAGAAAAGACACTATGCATGTCATTGCAGCCACAAGTTCTAGCCCAAGTGCAAGATCTCCTTTAAGGCATTAATTAAAGAAGATATGAGAACACTGAGTCAGAAAACAAAAGTTAAGAGTGGCAACTCTATTCTCATCACAAGGATCCAAACAGAACAAGAAAAAGTAAAATCTGAAGGCGAACACTGTCCAAAGAGCTTCTAATTCACAACATTCTTGTTGATAAAGGAAAAAAAACACAAGAAAACAGCTGTTTGAAGGAAGAGCTTTTCATTGTTAAGTGTTCCTGCTGACTCTTAAAAACCCAAGCCACCATAACATGACTGCTTTTCTCCGGATCTACCAGAAGATACACGTTGTGCAAGACTTTCAAAGACAAAGAAGCCAAATACTGTTTAAAGACCATCACGCATACAGTGGGCTGGCTTCCTGCCGGAATGAGGCTTGGAGCTTGTGGCGGACACGATCCCGGATCAGTAAGACTACCACATACCACGCACAAAAAATAAGATTTTCCTGGTTTGCCTCACAAGACTAACGCCAAGATCGGCGCAGAGGCAGCGGCTGTGGGGTCACCACTGCTCCCATGAAGAGCTGGGTGCCTCACTCCGGGGCTGTATTTGCACATCAGCCTCTTGGGTGCAAGGAAGCAACGTGGAGCATGTGGCAGCCGCTGCCAAGCAGCGTCCCTTAGGCACTGCCACATCCCAGTGACCACCACCATGTTCCTCTGGCTCTCTATCCAAGCACGTGCGCGACAACCACACAGAGCGTGGCTGCCCCCTGCCTCGCACCAGCAGAGGGCTGGAGGAGTCTTTTGTGCTGCTGTCCCAAGGTGCTCCATCACACTACTCCTCGGGATTTACACCTACAGGGGTTTACAGAGGTGTATCGCTGTGCTTGCAAGAAGCCTCCTGAGTAACTGAACCAGCAGAACAGAGACAAGAAGACACATTTCCTTGTAACAGTCCTAACTTTGCAAAAGCCAAAGTATGGGGATTCCAGCCAAAAAGCAAACAACAAAAACATCGAAACTTGTGTCACTTCCTTCCTGTGCTTAGGGAGCGGGACGGAGCAGGGACAGCCTCGTCTTGAAGAAGACGACGCGGTCGGCGACTCTCGCCCGGGAGAAGCGGCAACGCCGAGGGAGCCCCGGCCGGGCGGGGGGAAGCGACGACGGACGGAGCGGGGGCTGCGGGACCCCGGTTACCGGGAGCCGCCGCCAGGCTCGAAGGTGAGGGAGTTGAGACCCGCCGGCACACAGAGTTGACGACACCTCGGCCCTGGGGCGAGCAGCGCCGGAGGGGTGACAGTCACGGCAAGGGGCGCGGGGAGCACCTGTTGGCCAAACCCGTCCGGTGCCGACCCTGGCGCCTGCCGGGACACCCCCGCCCACGGGAAGCCCGAGGAACCTCGCCACGGCCCATGAAACGCGGCCGCCCACAGCGGCGTCCCAGCTATCCCGCCCCCGGCCTCCCGGCGCCTCCAGGAGCCGCCGCCCGCCCCCCCCTCTCCTCACCGTGCGGCTCAGCAGCGTGTCGGAATCTGCGGGCTCGCAAAGCTCGCTCAACTTGCGGTCCCAGTGCAGCAGCGGCGGCTGCTCCCCACTGCTCTCGCACACCTCCATGGAGGCCGCAGACACAAGCGCCGGCACTGGCTTGTCGGTCGTTCCGTCGGTCGGTCCGTCCGCCGTCCCGCTGACGGCCCCTGTCCCCCACCGCTGTCCCGGACCGCGGAGCCGCGCGCTCGCCCCCACCCTGGCGCGTTCCCAGAGCCGGCGGCACCGCGCGGGCGTCAGCCAGGCGGGCCTCCCCCGCCGGACGCGCGCCGCACCCCCGCCCCTCCCGGTCACGTCTTTGCCGCCCAGCCCGCCAATCGCGGGCGAGCAGTGCCGGGCGCTGGCCAATGGGGGCGCGGACCCCGAGCGGCCGAGCAGCCGCGGATAGGGGCGTGGCTCGCGCAGCCAATGGCGCGGCGAAGCGGCGTGCGCGGCAGCCAATGGGGCAACGACAAGACTGCGGCCGGCGCGCTCCGCCCCGCACCGGCCTGAGGGAGGGACCTGTAGCGGCCCCGGCGCTGCTCTCGGGATGGAGCGGTCGGGAGAGAGGGCCCGGGAATTGCACAGTCCACGGTGCCTGTTCAGTGAAGACAGGTCAGAACGCACCCTGCGAAAGCCAGAACTTCACAGCTCTGCGCAGCCGCACCGAGTACGCTCGTGCCTGCTGCAGATCGGACCCAGAGCGTTTATCAACCGGCGGTAAAAATAATCTCTGGCAACGGGAAATTACGGTATTTTAAGACTTGTGTTCCTACCAAGCCGGGGCAACACTGATGTTCCATTGTTATTTAAAAGTGAAAAGTTGCCAGATATTTAGGATTCAAAAAGCTGGGCATTCCTCAGTGCTTGTCTGCAGCTCCCGGAGCTCAGGCACGGCCGGGTACTGTGGGATCAACTTAACACTGATATTTCCAGGCTGGAAATCTGTGCAGGAACCAGAACTGTACTTCCTGGCGTGTCTCTCGCTCCTAGACCTCCCTTTAGACATCACCTCTTGTGGCAGTCACTTCCATCCACTCACAGAGCCAGCGCCTGTGCAGCACGAGGCATCCAGCTCAGACCAGTCCTGTGAGTAAAACAAAGCCAGAAGGATTGCCCAGCACCTAATAGGCACAACAACAACAAAATACAGGAAAAATTATGGTGATTTTACCAGGTTTGTTCCTTTAAAATTTATTAAACAGCTGGAGTTTAATTGGAAAAAAAAAAAAGTGTAACAGAAGTTAACACTACCCAAGTTAGTTGTTGCGAAAGAAGCCAGTCTGATATTTGCCTTCAGCAGCATAGAAAATTTCTAAAGCCAAATTACCAGTGCCTGAATTGCTACCACTTTGGCAAGCCCAACCAGAAGTACAAACTTATGTCCTGGCACTGCCATGCACTGTTATAAAAGCAATTCCATTGTGCGAGTCCAGAGATGCAGACTGTGAAATTTATAAAGGTCAGTTCCTTATTCAGGAGCCTCCATGTTTTCATTGGATGTGTTCTTCCTTTCAAAGCTTTTGTGGCCTTGTAATAATCCCTTTAACAAAACTCTCTACATCACCCTGCTGGCTGAGATTAGTACCTTCTAAAATCACTGCTGTGACTAGATAGTTGCTTGGGGCTGGGGCATAAATGAATGCTTTGCCCATATGAGAAGTCTAAAGGAAGACCCACGTTTGCCTTGTAAACCAACAAAATGAAAGTCACCTTAACAGAAGGTGCTCCTGACTGGGTGAGTGCAGCTTCCTTTGCTGAGCAAGGGGCTCCCAAGGACTGGTATTTGACCAGGAGGACTGGGCTGAACTTGCTCACCCTAACACATTTCTCAGGCAGAAATATTTATTTAAGGAAGAAGTTGCACAGGCACATACTTCTGTCATTCCCCCTTGGGTAAAGCACTCATACAAAATTAGGCACCCTGAGTAAACAGCACACTGCTTTTTCCAGTGGTTTCCACTCTTCCTGCACCATAAAAAGTTGTGTCCCTCTCCTCTCAGCACTTTCCCAGGAGCTCTCTTTATCATTGGTACTAAGGCACAGTTGCTGCTGTGGGACACAGAGCTGCTGAGAATTCAAAAGTGTACTGGAAGACTTCTTTGGCCGCACAAATATTTTGACAAACAAAACTATCAATTTCTGAGGCATAAATATCATATTAAAATTAGTGTTCAAGGCTACATGTAAATTTTGAGCTTCAACATCTCTGAAACAATTACCCAAGATTTCATAAGGAAACATGACCAATTTGCTTTGCGTGGTGGCAGCCAACAGCATAGCAACCTGATATGTTTGTGCTGCAGCACCAGTTCTTCTTGGGAAAGGAAATCTGAAATAGCAAAGTTCTGCTAGAGACTGGCAGCACATACAGGGCACGAAGGAGGAAGAGACAAAAGTGGAGGAAACTAATCCTTTCCAGACAATATTAATTATTCAGTATGCTGATACAACACATGGACAGCAGTCTAATGTGTCACATGTTGCTGCCCCACAGACTGACACTACGCCTGAAATCAGGCACTGGGGAAAGTGCCTTAAAACCAACAAGAACATGATACAGACACAGCTATCCTAAGTTTATCCCATACTCCCTGGAGATTTAAATGGTGGATTTCAATAGTTACCAGCCTGCTGAAAATTAAGGCTGTGTCTCCACGCTTAATTACTTTTCTCTTAAAGCAGCTATAATAGTATTTTTAAGTTCCAACTCATGTAATTCTGAAAGCATTTTTGATTTCTTCTTTTGTATAAGACCCTTTCCTCACCACACTCTTCTGAAGCGGGTTTGAACTCACTCTGCAGCACAGGGGGAGAGTGCAAAAATTGACCAAAAATCTACAAGAAGATAAAAGGGTGGGGAATTATTGTCTGCACATACAGAGAAGAGGAGAGCTCAGTTTTTGTTTCCTGAGAATTCTGTTCCCTTTCTGCAAGGAGCAGAAAGCCCACGCAGAAAACACACATAGAAAACCTAGAAAGAAAACCAAACCAGCTAAGAAAGAAGTAGCTGCTAAGGCAGAACTCCAAACAAACACCACTTACTTAAAATATCAAAGAACAAAGCAAGCAATAATACAAAGCCTGGCAAAGGAAAGGTGCTTTCTTTCTCCTTGCAGATCCGGGTTACAGAAGCCACAACTCCTGTAACCACATCATTATTCCGTTCTCAATCAGGTCAACTGCCCAAAGGTTCATTAAATATTTACAGGTGACATTTCTCTGACTTGTGACAACCAGGATCAAGATAACCATCAATTTTCTACAGCCACTCTGTTCAAATCAGTTTGAGAAATGAACTAGCAAGGAAAGAACAAACAGCAACAGAGCCCACGGGATGGAAAGTGCCAGGTTTCTGACCAGCTACGAATAAAAATCTTACGCCTTGAAAGCAACAGAAAACAGCCATAGCTAGAGATTTCTTCAACAAATTCAGCACCTCTTAAGGAGTGTAGGACACAAATTTCAGGTCTAAGAATATACAGAATAAACGAGAAGTCAATTTCTAATCACAGTAGTTACTGGAGATTTTTGTGAAATGGCCGGGTATGGTAATGAATTTTCACATGGGACTATGGGACTAAGCAACAAGCAGAAGAAAGAAATCTCACATACATTGACACATGTTGCCCACAAGAGGATTGAAGTAAATGGGCCAGGAGACCAGCTCCTTCTCCAGGCCTTTAATTATTAAAGAAAGCTCTGGGTGGGGAGCCTGAGGGATCACACACACCACCACTGCTGTCACTGGATGGTGCTGAGGAGGAGATGCACAGCTTTGTCTCTTGGCAGAGCTGGAGCTTCCATCCTCACAGGAGTTCACAGGAAGACATTTGCTGGCTCTTGGTCTAGGGGTGTCAGGCCGACCGAGTGCTATTTAAGTCATGGTGACAAGGCGAAAAAGCTCTGGTTGGTGAGTCCATCTTCTCCACTGTTTTCCTCACCTGGGAGTACCCTTTTTTCAGTCTTAGATGTTATACTGGCTAATTTTTTTAGGGGCTTTTATCACTGAATATTATCCCATGAGCACTTGTTGTCACATGCCATTTTGGAGGTGTTAGTGGAGGTGTGCATGGATGTGAGAGTGGGTACTGGGACGGGATAAGGGACAAACAGCTAGGAGTATTAACAATTTGCAAAGACATAAAACGTTAAGAACAAATAGTCAACATAAGCATCAACAATTCATTAACAACTTCACTACATCAACTAATAACCTATAACTTCATGCCAACATCAACTCATTTATAACAAGGATATCTTGAGAGAAACCCTGTGAAACTTACTTCTTTGTGTGTTGTGCAAAGACTTTACTTGCACTACCCAGTATCTGGCAATGCACTTACAAAGCAAATTTCTTGTGTAAATGAGGTTTAAATCACACTGCTGTGCTGAGAAGTTCACCAATGCCAAGATAAACAGGCATCAAGTCTTAATTTGTACATTCAGACATGCTCAACTACTTGGCAAAAAGGCCTCCATCCCAGAAATTTCAGAGTTAAAAATAGAAGGTGAGCTTCAGAATAGTAAAGTTTTCTTCCCACAATCCTGGCATTTTATTCCTTTTCTGACACATGAAAAAGTGAGATAGCCAGCCCTGAAGAGAGCCTGTTACTAAACCTACATAATTGGTACACTGACAGAAATACAGTCTTCTTTTACCAGAACCTTCTTTGCTGTTGTACCCAGGGGCTTCTCTAAGCTCCGATTCAGCTTTCCTGCCTTTGCAATTCCCACCCCTCTGCAAGGGTTTCTCCAGGCCCCACAAGCACTGCTGGTCTTGAACTGAAGTGTGAGGTGTATTTGGGAACACAGACACAGTGCCCCCAACCCCACAGAGCACAGAGGATAACAAGAAAGCTATTTTGGTGAAGTGGGACTTGAATCCTTTGGCTGAAGCATCTTCTCCTACTTCTTCATGCCTCATAATTTCTGTGGACAGAGCAATTTCTACAGATCAATGAGAATTAAAGTTGAAAGTCTTTCAACTTCTCTTCCTTCTTTGCTGTGTGACACAGGCACAATGCCGTGGTGTCTTCCTCAAACTGGCCACAAAAGCAAGCAGAGGAGAAGAGTGTTTCCTACAACTTACAGCAGGCTGACAGAAATAACTGAGTGCCATGGAGCTGCCTTGCAGACCAGAATAGCTCTGCCTCAGAGCTGTTCAGAAAGGCTCCAAATACTTGGTGAACATGCTGACATTTTAAAGTCACCCATATTTATCTTTTCCAATTATCTCCATAAATACATAAAATAAATTCCTTGTTAAGTCCAAACACTTCTAAATATTCTGGTTGATGCAAGTTTGCCTCATAAGGTTTACACAAGATGCTAACATAGACAAGAAAAAGCAGAATGCCATTTTCCAGGGGACACTGTGGGAAAACACTCATTTCCTAGTTATAAACAAGGAATCACTGTACTTTAAACACATTATACCATTCCCATTCCATTTCCAAGTACTTATCCATAAAAAACAACCAGGTGCTACAGGAGTGCTGATTTCACACAGCACTTTCTCATGACTTTCACACATGACTTTCTCATAACTGAAATTACTTAGTTACAGATTAACTTTGCCCCAGAGCAGCAGAGTAGACATAAGCGATGAATACACAACAAGCCTTTGCCACTGGTTATTTTTGCGGTAACTAAGGCAATGCAGAATCATTTGGGAAGACCTATCCTACTGCCAAGCTATGCTGAACATTCAGCAAACTCCTTCCAGGGTGTGCTCAAAGTCAGTGTGTGTTGTCTTTGTAGCAGATCAATCTTCCAAAGTGTACTAGCTACTTTAAATAGAACTGGAAGGGCAAGAAAACTCAAAGTTCCTGAAAAAATATCTTTCCTTGCTGGGACCGTTTTCTAATATCTTGTAGTAGCTCTGCTGTTTCCAATGAGCCAGGGACAGAGATTAGCAGGAGTCATTCAGCAGTTGCAGAGAATTCTGGCAGTTCTGGCTACTCCAGGGTGGTGGTGAAGGGAAGCCTTGCTGCTACTTCTGCTCTGAGTCTGGAGTGGAAAGGCAGCTCCCTGGCTCCAAAACAAACACTGCCATGAGCTCCACCACCACAGCAGAGTGCAAACGAGGTGACCACTGAATGAACAGAAGCTCAGCACATTTGCTCAAGGCCTCCTAGCAGAAAGCTCAAGACAAACCCCAGCTTTTGGCAAACACGAAAAATTGGTATGGACCAAGCACAAACTGTACTAGGATCAGTACTGTGCAAGAGCACCATCACAATTCTCACAGCAGTACAACAGGCTCAGATTAAATAAGGAGTGAAAGGAATTAAAGTCAGGACTTTGTATTTAAAAAGCAATCTCCCATGGCACACAGCCCACTGAAGTAGCCAAGCCTTTGCAATACGTTCAACACCCCAGTATGCCAGTGACAGGGGCTCGGATACTTGTTAGAGCTTTAACATCAACCAGGAATAGCTGCTAAATTAAAGAATCAAGTTTTTGTTAGTACAGACAATGTTCACAGGGCATTAAAAAAAACAACAACCAAAAGAAAAAAAAACCCAAAAAAATAAAACAACGACAAAATTCTTTAGGGGAAAGAGCTGCAAAGGCTATTAATGTGTTCTGCACTGAGCTCAGAGGGAGATGAGATACAAAATCCTACCAGTTCTGGAGGCAGGAAATTGTCACCTCGAATATTTTTCTTTCCCTGTTCACATCATGTTGTATTACAGTGGGAATTTCACCTTCTCTTCTTCATGTAGTAGAATTAAACACTTTTTAGTTGAGCAGCTTCTTACCAATAATACAGTAATTCTCACTCTGACAACAAACAGTGAAACACGCACCACTCACACACTAAGAATCCTGAACTTGGAATGTTTTTCACGGGACAGCCAAGGCAGTCGCTCCTCCAGCTCCTCCTGATGGCAAACCACGGGCACAGCACCCTAATGAGGGACTGGATGGGAATGCTGATGTCATCCTATGCCAAATACCACAACAAACAAGACCTAAGTAGGGTTTGGTGAAAGACTATACCTAGGATCAGTAGAGGGGCAAATGCAAATGCACAGGAGGCCTCCTCTGGGTCTGTGACAGAAATCTCCAGCTGAGCACTAGTCAAGGCCATTGGTTCTGCTTTCAACTTACTGTCCAACTGGCTTAGTGAAGGAAAAACAGGGAATGGCAGTTATAGAACAGAGAAGGGATGTTAATGGTGAGAGGGGATCAGGCTGGGTGTCCCTGCAGACAGGAGAGAGATTAGGGCAGCCAAGGACAGAAGGTTTGAAAATGGCTGAAGATGCAAAGAGTGATTCCCATTTATATATTCATCAACTCAAGAATTGATACAGCTGCCTAGGGTACCTTTCCTTATAAGAAGAAGAAAAAAAAAAAGGAATCCAAAAGATCGTAACAGAGAGAAAACACATGGGAAAAAAGAACACACAGATGCACCCTCTAGGTAACAAACATTTTATTTATTTCTTAAAGAAACTACAGCAATACACGTGATTACAGAATTATGAAGCACTGAAAAACCAAAGGCATGAAATGGCCTGGATCCAAGCACTAAGGACATCACACCTTGTCTCTCATCGAGCCGCCACTCAGAAAAATCACATCATCTGAAATGAAAAAAAATTAATCTTGAGCATTGTTTCGCCTTGTTGCAAGCCTTCACACCATGAATCCCAGGTATTTGTGTTAAAATAAGTTGCTAAAATGTGGATTTTGGAACAGAATCATAGTTCATAGAACAAAACAGTGTCCAATACATCCCCTGAAAGCAGACTATTCAAGGTGATCATATGTACTATGAAACAAGTGTGCTAAAGCTGATGAAAAGCTGCTGAACAGTCAAAGACATGAGAAACATTTTAAAATAATGGTTTAATTCTTTGACTACAATCTCTATCACTTACAGCTTTTGTCATGTTCTGTCTTCTCACTACCATGTCAACAGCCTATAGGACTGTGATATATATATATATCATATTGTAATTCGTGTTGTAATTTGTGTTTTATATAAAATAAGTCTGCAAAATAAATAAATAAAAATAAATAAATAAATAAACGAGCCACAAAGTAAAGGCAGTGATTGCCTCAGAGCTAGGTAAATTAACATATCTACAGGTCGGACTGTTACCGATAAGCATCTATCTCCTGGGGAAACCTGGAAACTCAAGGAGGTGAAGCCTTTCCCGAAAATCCCATCACTCCCCCAGGACTGCATTCCCGACTCTGGATGAAGTCCACCACCTAAAGGCAATACACAACGGACACAAAATCTCGTCAAAGAGCAGGAAGGACTTTGTCTTATGTGGACACCAGAGCTGAATTTGAAAGAAACAAAGGACTGTCTTGCTTCAGGCTATGAAAAACAGTATAAAAAGGGGTTCAACCAAAACGGCGGTGTGAACACCAGGGGACCCAGTGCGACAGAGGCTGGGTAATATCATGTGTTCACCCAACACCGACCCCGGGCTCGGTGTTGTACTTTCCGGTTGTGGCTTTGCAGGACCGTATTTTTGGTCGCGAAAATAAAATTTGCCAATTTAACCTTTAATTCTGTTTGATTCGTTTATTATCTATAACAATCTTGGTGACCCCGACGTGATCCTGATTTTGAGTTTGGGGGGGGCCCCCTTTCCGACCAGGAGGCGCCTCGCTGACTTCAGCGACCTGGTGGAATTGGGGAATTCCCCAAAGCCAGTCAGGATCCCGAACTAAAAATTCGAAAAGCCACAATCGGAAAGGGAAAAGTTGGGCCTGAGCTCTCGGAGAAACCGGCAACGTTTTCACTCATAAAACTCGACGTGCACGAAGAATCCACGCAGGAAAAGGAGCCGTAAGTATTGCGTGGTTGAGTGAGGTGTGACTGAGCGCGTGATTGAGACGTGATTTTATCACGAAGCGAGTGCGGACCCCAAAGCCGCAGTTCCATTATCCCGCGAGGGGTGTGGTCGGTTGCGGGGGAAGTGAACGTAACGTGGTATTAACTCTCTCTGTCTCGTGTCAAGCCTAAAACTTGGGAAGTTTTGGGGGTCGGTCACGGGGAGATCGGGAGGGAAGGTACGTTCCCTGGAATTGGGAATTGGTAAACCTCTCAGATCGTAGGGCAGGACAAGCCCTAGAAAAGGAAAAGAGAGCTCGCCTCCTTTCGAAAAACTCCACGGAACGGTTCTCTGTGTGAGGTGAGTAGATTGGAAACATTGAAATAAAGCTTAAACTTTAGTACGGTAGCACCCGGACCTGGCGGTGGTCCCGGCGTAAAACACGGTAAGTAAGCAAAACAATGGTAGCTCGGGAGGGAAAAACCTTTTAGAGAAAATGGGACAGAAAAAGAGCAAACCTCAGGGAAAAACCCCAGAGAAGTCAGCTAAGATAAGATGTTGAAATACTGGGAGCGAGGTTACGGGCCGCATCCCCCCAGGCTGATCCCGTGCCTGTGTCCGAGGCGGAGAAGGGCGGCCGCACGGGCGGTCGCGGGGGCAAGGAGAGTACCGCCGCTGTAAGGCAAAGTCGTCGCGTGGCTTTGTCTGGGTTCCCGTACTACCCAGTTTACTGGGACAGGTTAGTAGAGTCGAAACGTGATTGCGAGCTCTGCTCCCGGCCCAGGCGAGGTGTTGAGAGGCGGGGACAGAGGAGCCGCGGCGTGTCCCGCTCCGGCCCGGCTGCTGCTGCCGGTTTCGTGAAGAGGGAGGGGAGCGGGCGCCCGCTCGCTCCTCCGCGAATGGTGGAGGCGGCGGCGGCGCCTCATCCCTTTTCTGCCTGGCCTTAAGCCGGGGCCCGCCCGCTCCTCGGGTGCAGTATTTTTAGCTGTCGGTCGGGTGCGCGGTGGCTGGCAGCCGGGGCTGGACGCGGCCGGAGATGCGTGGAGCCTGCCGAGGCTTTCCTCAGCCCCTTTCCCGAGAGTCCCGAGCATGGCTTGCTCGGCCGAGGTGGCTGCGCCTCGTTCCCCGCTCCCGACCTGTTTGCCCAGAGTGTGTCCGTGTCGGAAGGGCTCGCGGGGGACGTTCAGTGCAGAGTGTGGCCTCGCCTTGGCTTTTTGCCGGCTTTTGCCGGAGAGGCTCGGTGATGGGAGTCGCCCAGTGGAGTTTGCGGGCCGGGGTGGCAGCACCCCTTCCCCGCCGTGTGTTGTTGAAGTCATCCCCCTTCCTCGACCCTAAGCCGGGGACCCGTGTATCGGGCGAAATTTTTCAGGGGCGGCTGCGCAGCAGCGCGGGGGAAAACCCGACAGAGAAGCCCGGGAATGTTGTGGGCAAGGCGGCGGCGCCTCGCCCTATCTCGGTACCGGCCGGTGCGATCGAGCCACCGTGCCCGGACGGCCTGTGGTGTCTGGCCTGCCCCAGCCGTTGTGGCTGCCGGCGGGCTGAGTTGCGAGCGGCTCCGTTTTTTTTCAGGAATGCCGGTGTGTGGGGTGGATCGTGGGGGCTGCCCGCCCAGCCTTTTTTTTTTTTTCTCACGCAGCCTTGGGCTGCGGCGCCGAGCCAGCAGATCCAAGGGGGGCGGGGCCCCTCCTGGGCAAGGCAGGCAGCTGGACGGGGGGAGGCTCCGGAGTGCTTCTACTGTGAGAAGAAAGGTCACTTTAAAGAGGACTGTGGGAAGCGGATGAAAGACGGGGGGGTGTTACGAGAGAATTAGAAGAGTCAGGGGCTTTTTCGTTTGGGGTCCGGAGCATCCCTGGAGCCCCTGATAGAGCTGGGGGTGGGACCCGAAAAACTAATTTTAATGTGTTAGTAGACTCTGGTGCTGAGCAACGTCCAACAGCTGCCTTCAGGATGTAATATAAGTAAGGAAACTGTGATGATGATTAGAGCAAAAGGGGTTAAAAGTTTCTAAGTCAAAGCTGCAGTTTGTTGAGCCTGAAGTTAAGTATTTAAGACACTGGCTAGTGAAGGGAAGGAAGAAATTAGGCCCAGAAAGGATAGCAGGAATTATATCTCTACCCTCCCCCCAAACAAAGAGGGAGGTCAGGCAGCTGCTGGGACTCCTGAGGTTATTGCAAGGCAGTGGATTGAGGGTACAGTGAGAAGGTAAAATTTTTATATGAGAAATTGACCACTGACAAAGTAAAATGGACAGAACGGGGACGAGGAGGGATTCAAAGAGGTAAAAGAAATCCTCATGACAGCCCCTGTGTTAAATCTCCCAGATATAAAAAGGCCATTTCAATTATTTGTGGACGTTAGCAACCAGACTGCCTACGGAGTCTTAACACAGGATTGGGCAGGAGCTAAGAAACCAGTGGGATATGTATCAAAGCTGCTAGACCCAGTAAGCAGGGGTTGGCCCACTTGCCTACAGGCAATTGTGGCAGCAGCATTATTAGTAGAAGAAGCAAAGAAAGTAACATTTGGGGCCTCGTTAGTGGTGTATACTCCTCATGAGGTGAGGTGTATATTACAACAAAAGCAGATAAGTGGCTCACGGATGCTAGATTGTTGAAATATGAAGCCATACTAATACACTCACATGATTTAGAACTACGAACAACCACTGCATTGAATCCAGCTCAATTCCTGTACAGGGAAGCATCAGAGGGACCAACCCACGAGTGTGCGGAAATTGTGGAATTGCAGACAAAAATCAGAACAGACTTGGAGGAGGAGGAACTTGAGCAGGGGGAAAAATGGTTTGTGGATGGGTCAGCAAAAGTAATAGAAGGAAAGAGAAAGTCAGAGTATGCAATCATAGATGGGAAAACAGGGGAAGTAATTGAATCAGGACCCCTCAGTGCAAGCTGGTCGGCTCAAGCATGTGAATTATATGCGGTTTTGGGCATTAAAAAGATTAAAAGGCAAAAGGGGGACAATCTTCACAGATTCAAAATATGCCTTTGGGGTGGTCCACACTTTTGGGAAAATTTGGGAGGAAAGGGGGTTAATAAACACTCGAGGACGAGGATTAATTCATGGGGAATTAATAAAGCAAATCTTAGAAGCTATCGGAGAGCCAGAGGCAATCTCAGTAGTACATGTAAAAGGACACCAAACAGGAATACAATTTCGGATCTGGGGAAACAATTTGGCTGATAAGGAAGCCAAAAGTGCTGTACTAATGACAGTAAGTACCCCAGAAGTTGGGGGGAACAGTACTTGGGAATATCCCCCTCGTCCCTCTCCAAAAGAGGTTGAGGAATACAAGAAGATAGGAGGGACATTAGAAGATAGTAAGTAGAAGTTACCAGATGGGAGGGAATTAGTATCAAAGGACTACACCAGAAAAATTCTGAAGAGATTGCATATGCAAACTCATTAGAGATCCCAGGCTCTAGCAGAACAGTTTCTGAGATTCTTTAGATGTAAAGGGATTTATAAGCTGGCTAAACAAGAGGTGCAAGGGTGCCTAACATGCAAGAGAGTAAACAAAGCCAGGACACAACAGGTAATCTGGGGTAGTCGCCCTATAGCCTATCGTCCCTTTGAAAGAATTCAAGTGGATTTCACTGAATTACCAAAAGTTGGGAAGTATAAGTTTTTACTAGTATTAGTAGATAAATTAACCCATTGGGTAGAAGCTTACCCAAGCTCTAGGGCCACCGCCCAGGCAGTATCTAAATTCCTTCTGGAAGAACTCATCCCTCGATATGGTGTAATCAATCATATAGACTCGGACCAAGGAACACACTTCACCTCAAAAATTATTAAACAATTAGCGGAGGCTCTGGGAATTCGGTGGGAATACCATACCCCATGGCATCCTCAGAGTTCTGGACAAGTTGAAAGGATGAATCAGACGTTGAAGGCCCAGTTATCAAAATTAATGATAGAAACAAAAATGTCCTGGCCAAAATGCCTCCCCTTAGCATTATTAAATATCAGGACTATGCCTCATTCTGAGACAGGGTTATCTCCTTTTGAAATGTTATACGGTATGCCCTATGATCATGGGATGCCCGTGGGACACCCAAAAATAGAAGATGGACAAATACAACCATACCTAATAACCATAAGTAAAAATTTACAGGATCTTGAAAGCAGGGAATTGTTACACAAAATGTTCCTCTAGGGTTTGCCATACACAAAATCCAACCTGGGGATCACGTTCTCATAAAAACCTGGAAAGAGGTTTCTCTCTCCCCTCACTGGGAGGGTCCTTTTCTTGTTCTTTTGACCACAGACACAGCAGTCCAGACAGCAGAAAAGGGCTGGACACACGCCTCCAGAGCGAAAAAAAGATCGAGACAAGAGAAGAGACACCCGAGTGGAAAGTGACCTCCCACCCTGGAAGCCTCAAGCTAAAATTGCGTCGGACAAGTAAATGAGCACCTTAGATCAGATAAGGTGTTCAGTTCCTGGGGCAGGTGTTTTCCTTTTGTTCATTTCAGGTGCCAGATTTGTTGTAAGGTTTGGGTCACACATTGTATATGGGGAATCAGGCCTAAAGGTCTCTGTACTAAGTGCCTTGAGGAAGAGCTGTCTCTGACTGACCGAATTCTAATACTTGCCACCAAATTGAATATTATTGAACCGGAGTCGATCGAGTGGTTTTCGCTTGTACCAACACAGGACTGGGGGAAAACTAAATTGCAGGAGGGTAATTTTGGAAATTGAGTGCCAGAGAGCAAATAAAGTATCTTGTTGGACAGATACAGTAAAAATTATCAAGGTGGGATGCCTTTAAGGGACGGTATGCAGTTTGGACTTCACATTGGCCCCCTGAAGAATACTTCTGCTGCCAAGAAGATGGTTTCCCTCGCCGCCAGCAGCAACCTGGTGGGCGTAGGCAGAGGCAGAGAAGTACACCTGTGGGGAGTCCTGGTGAGCCTGAGCCTAGTCATGTATCCTCTGACTAATGCATACCCAGAGAATGGCCTGAGCCCTGCAATACAAAGCCATAATGAGTGTGGGGAGTGCACACCAATTAGTACCCCTGCTCACCCTGTCCTAGCTAATTGCACCCCTGAGGGGAAAGAGGAGCAATGCACTCTTAACGGCACTCAGTATATAAAGTGTAAATTGGGGGAGAAAATCGTATGCTATGATCCCCTGGCAAGAAACAGAAACGGGCAATCAGAGACATTTGCTCATAACATTCACAAAAGAAGTGCAAGCCAGACACCTCTTCCCACATGTGAACAATGCAATCGTACAGTTTGGATAGGGGGAAAAAGAAAATCGGTATTTGTGGCTTATTTTCAGGTGAATCAATTATGTTATGAAAATACTCAACTAGGGATGTGTGTCATGGAAGGGAGAACCTACTGGGTGGGCAAAAATCTAAGGTATGAAAGCGGACTCATCTCAGACACTGAACCTGTCATCATAGACCTTCTCGAGGAAGATGATGTCCGAATCTGTGCCCAGTTTGATAACACTTTCTGTTTTTCTAGAGATAGGGAAGGCATGGATCCTGAGAGCAAAATAAAACAGATAGCCATAGAAATAAAGAAACAGGAATCAGAGATGAGAAGAAAGAGAATGGAGCAGGAAAAGTTGAGGACCCTAAGTGAACAATATGATTTATTGGAGAGACAGTATGATAATTGGGGCTTACCTGGCTCAGACAAGAATTTGTTTATCAATTTAATGCAAGAGATTGCAACCGAATTAGGATTGACCAACTGCTGGATTTGCGGGGGACTCAAATCAGCAGAAAAATGGCCCTGGAAAGGTGAGAGCTTAACTCCAGAGCAACTCCTAAGGGGGGATAAAACCCAAATTTCAAAGACACTTCAAAGACCTGAGGGCTGGATCTTAGATAAAAGAGTGATTGGATCAATTTGTATCAGTCGGGAGGGAAGAGAATATACTGAGGTAGTGGGATACACCCCGTGTGTCTCCACCTTAACCGTAAATTCAGATAACAAAAGTAAAATTTGGCAGCCAGAGTCCCCTGCTGGGTACTGGAGCCTAGAAAAGAAAGGCAATTGTGAGTGGAGTGACAAGGTTGGACTTTGCTAGAATAAAAGCTCTGGAGCTAACCCTTACCAGTCACTAGGAGAATTAAGTACTTACTGGGTTGAACCAGGAAGTACAAAAAGTACATGGAAAGCTCCTGATGGGATATACTGGGTATGTGGGAAGAAAGCATATAGGGAATTACCACAAAAATGGAAGGGGTCATGCACTCTAGGGATTATTCAGCCGGTCTTCTTTACTTTACCAAGGTCTGACAGTACTTTCCTGGGGGCACCTCTCTATAAGACACTGAATAGAGAAAAAAGGGAATTAAGGAAGAAGCTCTCTGATGTGGGTGGCAGCCAAGTTTGGGGAGGGGAAGAGTGGCCAGCTGAAAGAATAATAGAATACTATGGTCCTGCAACTTGGGCACAAGATGGAAGTTGGGGGTACCGGACTCCAGTGTACCTGTTGAATAGGTTGATAAGGCTGCAGGCCGTGGTAGAGATTGTGTCAAATCACACCTCGGATGCTCTCGAATTGTTGGCTAAACAGCACTCCCAGATGCGAGCTTTTGCATACCAGAATAGAATAGCATTAGACTATTTGTTAGCAGAAGAAGGGGGAGTCTGTGGGAAATTTAATGAATCTGAATGCTGTGTCGAAATTGATGATTACGGAGAAATTATAAAGGGTCTTGCAGCAGAGATAAAGAGGGTAGCACACGTTCCAGTCCAAAAATGGAATTCCATTCTCCAGGCATCTTGGTGGGACCAGTTACTATCAGGAGCTTAGTGGAAAAAGGTAGTGTTCTTTATTGTGTGTTCATTGGCAGGAATCATATTCATACCATGTTTAATACCTTGTTTTATTAGACTAATACACTCGGTGGTACAGGGCATGCAAACTGCAGCTATGCCCATGGATCCTGAACTCGCATTAGGAAGGGTAAATGGTAGAGCCTCCAAAATAATGAAATTAGGGAGAGGAGAGATGAACACCAGGGCAATGGAAGCGCTGACAAAATTTGAAGAAAAGATAGAGAGAAATCAGCTCCCCTATATAGATTATCAAAAAGAGCCAGTAGAAGAATGGGATGGCAGTGAAGAAAGAATCTGAAGAGAATTAAAATGGGGAACACGAATTAATGTGTTTATATAGAAGGGGAGGGATTGTGATATATATATATATCATATTGTAATGGGCAGGAGAAGGGAAAAGAGTTCCAAGACAGGCTCTGATTAAGGAAAGGGAATTAGAGCAAGCGCAGGTCACCGCCCGCATGGTCAGCTCAACCGGCGGAGCTGTGTGTGCTTGGAAGAGCCTGGCACTGAAATGCCCTGAGCAGGAAGGCTCAAATATCTGCTGGGGACAGCATGGCAGCTAACAGGGGGACAAAAGCAATTCTGACCTCTTCAGCAATCACTGATCTCTTATTAAGATATTTCTAAAACAAATAATTCCAAGATAAGGGATTGTGGAAGCAACAGACTCAGATGGGGAACTCATTTTACAGCAAAGATCCTTCAGGGGATTATGGCTGCTTTGGGAATACAATGGGACCTCCACAAGCCCTGGGATCCCCAGAGCTCAGGTCAGGTAGAAAGAATGAATGGGGAAATAAAGAAACTCCTTTGGAAGCTGCTGATAAAAACCAAGATGCCACAGGTATGGCTTTTGCCACTGCCCTTGGCAAGAATAAGAGCCAGAGCCAGGGCAGATATTCAATTATCTCCCTTGGAACTGATGTTTGGAATTCCTTACCCTGGTCATTCTCCACCTAGTAGGGGTGGAGATAAGGGATGTATATTTCAAACAGGCTGTGGCCACAATCCTGTCTCCTGTGAAATCTCTCCCACAGGACGCTGGGCTGGCACAGAGCCTGCCTTGGCACTTGGCTCTTCCCAACATCCAACCAGGACATCGGGTCCTGCCTGAGGAGTGCACAGAAGCCCCACTGGTGGCCAAGTGCCGTGGCCCATCCCAAGTGTCCCTAAGCACAGAAACAGCCCCAGCACAGCTCAGCACGGGGGGACCCCTCACAGGAATCCTTGTCCTGATCCAGCCCGGGGTCCCTCCCACGGGACACAGCCCCTCAGGAACAGGCTGGTCCAGCACGGATCCCCCACGGCCTCACAAGTCCCGCCAGGAGCCACTTCCATGGCCCTGCAGGGGCTTCCACGGGCTCGGGGCCTCTCTCAGGCCGCCCCTGCTCCAGCCCGGACACCTGAGAAGACTGCAGGTGGGTTCCTGCTCCATCCCGGCCTCAGCCCCAGCTCCCAGCGCCATCAGCTCCTGCTCACCCCGAGCTCCCAGCAGTTCAGGGCAGCAGCGGCTGCTTCGGCCTCAGCACGGGCCAGGCCCAGCGCCGCAGCCGCTCCGCAGGCGAGGTTTCCAAAAAATGGCGGAGCCCGGATATAGAGAGGGAAGTCGTGTGCGCAGCCCGCCCCTCGCTGCCATTGGCTGATTCTGCCGTCACTCCTCGTTCTCGCACGCTGATTGGGCAGAGTGGGGACAAGCCCGGCCCCGGGGCCAAAGGCGCCATTTTCACCTCGGCACGGACTCCCTCCCTTTCCCCGCGCTCCGCCATTTCTCGCAAACCTCGCCTGAGGAGCGGCTCCTGCGCTGGGCCCGGCCCGGGCATCGGGCCAAGGAACCGCTGCTGCCCTGAACCGGCGGGAGCTCGGGGTGAGCGGGAGCTGAGGGCGGTGGGAGCTGGGGCTGAGTCCGGGATGGAGCCGGGACCCACCTGGAGCCTGGCAGGAGCCCGAGGCGGGCAAGGGATGTTTGAGAGAGGCCCCGGGGCTGTGCGGGAAAATTCACGTTTTCAGGGTTTTGTGTGCACAAAGGAGACAGAGGAGTCCTGTAAAAGTGACTTTATTGGTGAACAAAAGCCGAGAGCCATGCGGCATTTGCCATGCGGTCTCTAAAACGCAGCCCCTTTTTGATCCTCATTTTCCCAGCTGCATCTCCCTCTCCCTTTCCCGAAAAAAAGGAAAGCTACTTGGAAGGTTCAGATTTTCCGATCCGCCTGCTGCATGTCCTCCTTAATATACACCCCTCCTTTAGTTTAACATCCGATTTTCACGGCTCTGTTCAGTATTTCTCGTTCTCGAAATTCAGGAATTGAGCAGGATCTTGGCTGAGAAACAGTCTGTGTCAATTAGTAACGTTTTCTGAAACTGAAGAGTTTTCCAATTGCTTTCTCATGTACAAATTCCTGGCTCTATCTCCAAGCAGATTCGCTCTTTGACTCTGTTTTTTCTTCCTGGTTCCTCTTTGGTTTGGGATTATTCTCAGTGCCTTCACTCCCTGTCCTTTTGTAGCCGTTTCTGGATCAGGCCTGGCTGCCACCTGCATCCCCTTGCTCACCTGCTGAATGAGCTGCACTCAGCAAGGTGTCGTGCATGGGAAAAAGATGAGAGTTGCTGCAGCACATGAGAGGAGGAACAGCATTCGTTTAACCCATGGTCTGCCAGAAATGCCGAAAACATGTCCCATTCCAATCCTTTCCCCATTTGGACTGGTACATGAGCTGCTTTCTTGTTTCCTTTGTTATCTGTTTTACCACTTTTCTGTTATCATCTCTTTGGAAACAGCAGTTTGAGTCATTGAATTTTACACAAACTCCTCCTGCTTCTGTTAATAGATAATCTGATTCCATCCCTGGTGAAATGTCTCCTTCATTTCAGTGGATTGGTAGACAGGAAGGTTAGGAGCTGGAGCTGTCTGGTTGGTTATTATTTCAAAGACTGATAACATAATCTTCATTACATAATTAATGGTAAGAGCAGTAGTAACAATAATAGTAATAAAAATAACAGTAATAATTATAATAGTATGAATGTTAAACACAATAATGATAATAATGATAATGCTAATAATAATGATAGTAATAATAATAATAATAATAATAATAATAATAATAATAATAATTTTTTTAACCTAATTATGCCACTGAAATTATGGGTGGATTTTCTCTCTCCTGATATGAATTTGTCAGGTTTCCCAGCAGCTGGTCCATGGATTTGTAGGATTTGTTCTGGTGTCTGTTTATCTTTTCCTCATTTTTGGGCATTCCCTCCAGCCACAGCTGCATCAATTGACCACTTTTCTCTAATTAAATCATCAAATACTTCGATTCCCAGCTGATTTCACTGGACTAGCAAAAACCCCCAGTGCTCTAAAACACCCTGTATAACAGACAGTGACAGCACATGTTGGAGTGGGGAGAGGGATGATTTTCCCCCCACTTTTTTAGTGAAGTTTTCACAACATTGTCCATTTGCTGTTTCCCTTTGCAGCTTAACAAATTTCTGTTGCAGTCAGATATCCTCACTATGGGCTCTGCCTTCAGCTGTGCAAATTCCATCTGTGCAAGCAGGCAGAGCTTGGGGTGAGGGCCAGAGAGAATCAGCCCAATTGCTCCCCCAGGCAAGAAGACCCTGGTACCCTGTCCAGGCTTTGCCCCAGCAGGGTTAATTTACATTTCTAAAGCTCCTCTTCTGGCTGCCTGGAATTAAGCTTCTGTTCAAGAGCAGCCATTGAATGACTCACTTGTGGCTGCCCCCACAATCTGCTTTTTTTGTTTTCCTTTTTTTTTTTTTTCAACAATATTCTATTAACTGTTTCTGCATTAAAGCATCTCCTTTGAAGCTCCTATACTTTTGCAAAAGGCAACCTAATGGAGAATATCTAAAAACCCATATGGAAATTTTGCCATCACTAAGAGCTGTGCACAAATATACACAAAAAATTGCCGAAGAAATCGAGGTCTTTCTACTTCTCCTGGGAGTAAAAATTCATTGTCACATGCCAGGCCCAAACTTAACTGACAATACAAAAGTAGGATTATTCTCAACTAGGTGGAGAATTGCAAGGGTAAGGAATTCCAAACACCAATTCCAAGGAAGTTAATTGAATATCTGCCCTGAATATGGCTTTTATTCTTGCCACAGCCAATGGCAAAAGCCGTACTCATGGCATCTTGGTTTCTATCACCAGCTTCCAATGGAGTTTCTTTATTTCTCCATTTATTCTTTCTACCTGACCTGAGCTCTGGGGATCCCAGGGCTTGTGTTGGTCCCATTGTATTCCCAAAGCAGCCATAACCCCCTGAAGGAACTTTCCTGCAAAATGAGTTCTCCATCTGAGTCTGTTGCTTCCACAATCCCTTATCTTGGAATTATTTGTTTTAGAAATACCTTAATAAGAGATCAGTGATTGCTGAAGAAATCAAAATTGCTTTTGCCCCCCTGTTAGCTGCCATGCTGTCCCCAGCAGATATTTGAGCCTTCCTGCTCAGGGCATTTCAGTGCCAGGCTCTTCCAAGCACACACAGCTCCGCCGGTTGAGCTGACCATGCGGGCGGTGACCTGCGCTTGCTCTAATTCCCTTTCCTTAATCAGAGCCTGTCTTGGAACTCTTTTCCCTTCTCCTGCCCTTGCAGACCCATCCATGAACACATTTTGTCCCTCAGGCCAGGGAATGTCTCATCAATCTCTCCTGTGCTGGCTCTGGAGCTCTGTCCCTTGAATGCAGCCATGGGTTTGTTGCCAGCCCCTGTGCAGGCTGTTCAAACAGGAGGCTGGGTTCAACCCTTCCCCTGTCCTCAATTCTAAATCCTCCTGCGCCACTGAACAAGTTTCATTCTGTAATCACCGAGCACTGCTCACCCATGTAGAGGCTCTTTTGGTTATCAAAGCTTGAACTTGGTGCCAGACTTGAACAACAGGAGATCCTCCTGCCTTCAGTTTTTGGGTCTCAGTTCCCATTAAAGCTTTGGCTGCACAATTCTGCAGACATTGAGGCCACTCTGGCCACTGAGTTAAACACTTTAGCACAAGAATTTCTTTGGCATGACCGTGTTTAACATTCGCCTTTTAAAAAATGAGGTTAGCTTTCCTGGTAAATATTTAAAGGTTTAATAAAAGACAGTGAAGACAAACAGTGAAGCAAAAGGTTCTAACAGTAGGGTGCTGCATTCCTTAAATGCATCGACCTGTTGCATATTCATAGATCTTCATGCATTATTCAAAATCATTACCCCTTAACCTGTAAATCAACATTTTTTTCTTCCCTGGAGGTCTGGTGTCCCATAATCCAAGAATGTGAAGAATTTCCTGATAATCTTTTCTACCATTCTCTGAGTTAGTTACATGAAAGTTTTTATGTCACCATATTATAGTCCGGGGAAAACGTACTTATCAGACTACTATTTTTACTTATGTTAACAGCAAAATTTAAAAAAAAAAAACCTATAGTCATATAGCAAAGTTTTCTGACATTATACATATAGTATTCATTTTAATATTTGCCAAAAGCTAATTATATTATATGTACTATATAACACATACAATTCAAATTTCTTTTCTGAGTCATCTCTAGGGCACCAGTCATTTTGGTTTTATTTAAATTTCTGAAGTTTTGCTGTTTCTTGTGTCCATACCACAATATTGAGGCTGTCTGGGGTTAAAAAGTCACACAGTGTTCTGGCTGGAACAGAGAATCCTCAGTCCAGGTCGTGCACTTGCCTATTAATCCTCAGAATTGCCCCAGCTCCATTTTAGTGCTGGGTTACTTCTGAGATTTCGTGGTCCTTTTTTGGGTCAATACACCACAAACCTTCAGTCAGTATATGTCCAAAATATTTATCCTTTTTCCCTTCTCTTGGCGCTTTTTTTTCCCCCCAGTATTGAAAGATGCTTTTTAGCCTGAACATTCAGCCATTTCCCAGAGGCTTCTTCTACTTGGCTGAAGTACTTGAGAGGTGCAGACTTCCCAATGCACCCACTGCATCCCCCCTTAATATGCACCCCACTTTTGTACAGCTAACGATATTCATGGCTCTGTTAAGTCTTTGTTCTTCTTCTGGGAGTTCCTGAATGTAGCAGGACCTTGGCAGAGCAGCAGTCTGTGTGGTCAGTTAATAACATTTTCTGAACCTGATGGCTTCTGCTGTCACATCCTTATGTGCACGTCCCTGGCCCTGTCTCCAAGCGGATTCCCAGCATCTGTTTGTAAAGACACTTTCCTGTTCTTCCTTCCATGGGGGTCCAGGCAGAGCTGCAGCTCCCAGCGTTCCCCACCTGGACCCCACCTGCCCCCCGGGCCCCAGCGCCCCCGGAGGGGAATTTGGGGAGGTGGGAGGGGGCAGCGCCAAGGCCGGGCCCCCCCGCGCTGCCGTGGCGGGAGCGGCTGCAGTGGGGACCGAGTGCGGGCGGGAGCGGCCGAGAGCCCAGCGCTGCCCCAGCCCGAGCTGCCCCAGCTCCATCCCTGCCCCTGCGCTGGGATGCTGTGGGTTTGGGGGGAAGAGGGAGCCGGCAGGGGGTGCTGGGCCTGGGGGCAGCAGGAGAAGGGAAGGAGAAGCAGGGTTGGAGAACAAAATGGTCAAATGATGGATGTGGGAGGAGAAGGTGGGATAGTGCAGGAGACGGAGAAATACGAGGAGGAAGAGAAGTGTGAGGGAGAGTAGGGACAGAGGAGGAGGAGAAAGAGGAGTGGAAATGGGAAGTTGCACAATATTCCACCCCTCCCTCTATTTACAGCCTCCCCCCAGCCCCAGGAGCATTGCCCCCCCAACATGCAGCAGGTGACAGTGGAGGGGGATCCATGATTTTCACAGAGGTGAATCTTGGTGTTTCGGAAAGTCATTGGGTAAAATGTTTGTGCTTTGTTTTTTTGCAGGGCCTGAATATTTGTATTTTACAGGGGGTTTTTGCCGAATTTTGCTGTTTACAGTGGGATTTTTTTGTGTCTTGAAGATTTGGAGAATTTTGAGTTGGGATCGTGGTGTTTTGAAGGTTCTTAGAGATACAAGATGTCCAGTGATTTCCTGAGATGAACTTGGGCAAGGAGGAATTCCCAGTCCATGGAGCTCTCTTGTTGTTTTTTCCTCCAGAACCAGCTTTTTTATTCCTAAGGCGTAAGGGAATGGAGAATAAGGAAAAGTCCCAGAGATCCCTCACAAGAACAGGCTGCAGACCCAGCCCAGGGACCAGCCCCTCCCTGAGCCGGGAAGGCGGCCGGAGATGCAGGCAGAGCTCAGAGCTGGTGGAGAAGCCTGATGGAGGGGAGAAGCCCCACAAGTGCTTGGAATGTAGGAAGAGTTTCAGATACAGCTCTGAGCTGATCCGACACCAGATGATCCACACTGGGGAAAAGCCCTATGAGTGTGGGAAATGTGGGAAGAGCTTCAGTGACATCTGCATCCTGTTGCAGCACCAGGTGATCCACACTGGGGAAAAGCCCTACACCTGCTTGGAATGTGGGAAGAGCTTTGGGGTCAGCTCCACCCCGAGAGTCCACCAGCGCATCCACACTGGGGAGAGGCCTACAGGTGTCCTGAGTGTGGGAAGAGGTTTCAGAGCAGCTCTGATTGCCTCAGACATGAGCGGATTCACAGAGAGGAGAGGCCCTTCCGCTGCCCCGACTGTGGGAAGGGATTCAAGCAAAACTCCACCCTCACTAAACACCAGCTCATCCACACTGGGGAGAGGCCCTACGAGTGTCCTGAGTGTGGGAAGAGCTTCTCCAGGAGCTCTAACTTGACCCAACACCAACGGAGGCTCCACTAAGGGAAGCCCTGTGAGTGCCCCGAGTGTGGGAAGAGCTTCGTGCTCTGCTCCAGCTCCATCCCCCATGGGAGGATCGGTGTTGGATGATCCCCAGTGACCCCCGTTGGGCAGAGCCCTGGTGATCCGTGGTCTTGCTGATCCGTGTTGGGAAGACACCTGGCTGGGGGGGCTCTGCATCATCCTGTCTGCCTTTGGGCACCTGGATGAACGCAGGGACAGCAACATCCATTGGGACACAAGCACAGAGGGAATTCCTTGGGGTGAGTGGATTTGTTGACTTTAAACCCCAGAAAATCTCCTGTGTTCAATTCTCTCTTCTAATGGCATCCAGGAATACTGAATGGTCTTGGAGGTCTTTTCCAGCCTCAGTGATTCCAGGGTTTTGATTTCCTGTTGCCCAAGGGTGTCTTCTGCAGCCAAATGCTGATAAACTGGGAGAAAGACCAAGATTTTGGAGACAGTGGAGTGGAAACCCCTCCAGAAATGGTTCTTCCCTCCCTCCCAAGTACGTGGATCCTCAGCTCACACAGATATGGAAATACTTTTCTTTTGGCCTTGATTTGCTTTTCATTTCTCTTCATCCCTTTAGATCATCCAACCTTGGGGTAAAAATAAAGACATTGAACTGAGACAGGGGTGGGGACATGGGAGCATGTAGTTACTATGTCGAGATGGACATGACTGGCATAATCACCAATCCCTTATTAAAAACCTCTCGTGCCTTCGTTCAATGAACTTCTTTCAGGCAAATCTGTCTCTTTTCCTCATAGGCAGCTCCACATAGCTCTGACTCCTCTCCTCTCTGCAAGTTCCCTTCTTCCTTCTACATCAGTGGCTAAACCCCAACCTGTCCCTCACACAACTTCTTACCTTCTCTGTCCCTTGCACAGCTGCCTGTCCCTTACCTACCCACAGCACAACCAGCACGCTCCATGCCAAGCTGCAGCAGACCCTGGGTCTCAAGCTCCAACTCCAGCAGCAGCTTGTGGCCAGCTGACCCCTCTTTTATAAAACACCCACCCTCATTGGGCAGGCAAGGTTGTTTCACTCCTCAGTAATCAGTACAGCTGTAATTCACTGGGAAAGATTGCCTTCTGCACTATCCTTAGAACCCATCTTCCCACCCCTGAACTTCCATTTCCAGGCACTGACAACGCCCTAAACCTCCATTCCTGGGCAGGGGAACCCGGGAATCCCCATTTTGGGTCTTGTGAGCCCCCTCAATCCTCTTGCCTAGCACTGGGACCCCACTGTATCTCCTTTCCCAACATCAGCACCTTCCTGTACCCCCTTATCTGGCACGGAGACCCCCCTGAACCCCCATTTCTGGCAGTGGAACCCCCTTGAGCCCTGAATTCTGGGAAGGGAACTCCCCCTTAACAGGCATTCCCCAGCATGGGAACCCCTGAACCCCCATTTTTGGGCACGGGGACTGCCCCGTACTCCCTTCTCCAGCACTGGGATCCCTCTGCACCCCCTTATTTGGGGCTGGGATCCCCCTGCACCCCCGTCAGTGCTCTGGGACCCCCCTGTACCCCCATTCCCGGCCATCCCGCCCTTCCTATACCCCAGATCCATCCTTTTCCTCGGCCTTTGGGCCCCCAGATCTCCCAAATTTCAGCGTCCCCTCAGTTCTCCATTCCCAAGACTTCCTGGTCTCAGCGGAGATCCAGATGAATTCCCTGGATTTTCCCTCTACTCTCGTCTCCCTTTCGCGTCTCCCAAACTGCATCCCCGGGATCCGCACTCCCCTCCCAGCCCCAGCCCCCTTTTCCTGTGACCCAGGGACCCCCTGGACCCCCATTCCTGCCTTTCCCAGCTCCCAGACTGTAATGGATGAATAGAATGTAATTGGTGTAAGAATTATATAGCAGTGTAGAATAAGCAATATTTGTAAGAGCAAAGTAAAAAAGCTAAAAACCGAACCACGGACAGTAAAGACACAGATCGCTTGATTACATCATTGTAACATCCAACAAAGGCAGGACAGCTCAAATTAACAACCTAATAGACCCAGCCCAGCGGAGATGGCCCTGTCTGGGGGCACCCAAGCTACGAGGACCCGATAAGCACCCATGGGAAAAACACATCTGAATGCCCCGTTTCCGGTAAACTAAAATCGACAGGATACATCTCAATGTCGCCTTCCCGAAAGCCAGGACATGCCTTCATCAGAATTCATCACCTTCCAGGATATGGTTTTGTCCAGGTCAACGCGGTGAAAAAAAGCTACATGAATATGCTGAACGACAAGAGAAGACAAAGACCTCCAGTCTTTGAACTGGGCTAACCAAAGCTGTTCTGTGAACATTGGGGGATTCGAAGCGATAGAGTTGGAATCATTGTGTGTTCACCCGGTGTCGATCCCGGGCTCGGCGCTGTTCCTTTGCCATTGTGGCTGTCGAGGACGGTATTTCGGTCGCAAAATAAATATCGCTTATTTTAATCATATTTAATTCGGCTTGATCACGTTTTTATCTGTAACACAGACCTTCCTTTCCCTCAACACTGGGGACTCCTGGACGCTTTTCCGAGGCACTGGGAGCCCCTGGATCTCCCATCCTGCCTCTCCCAGTCCCTTCAGCCTTCCTTCCCGGCTCTCCCAGTTCCGCTTCCTGACCCTTGGACGCCGCCAGACCCCCCAGTCTCTGCGTCGCCCCAGTTCTCCACCCCCTTCTCGTCCTGCGGGGGCACCCTGGGTGGTCCTGGGACAGATTCAGGGGAATTCCCAGGGTTTCCTCTGTCCCCTCCCCGTCCTGGCGCTCCCCCGGTCACTTTCGCGTCTCCCAAGCTGCGGCTTTGGGATCCGCCCCGGGACTGGTGACCCCCGGCACCGGGACCCCCCTGAACCCCCGTTCTTGGCACAGGGACCCCCCTGCACTTCCATTTCTGGGCTAACTCCCCTTCCTGGGCACAGAGACCCCCTTGAACGTTCATTTCGGAGCACCGGGACCCCTCTGTACCCCCTTCCCGAGTCCAAAACCCCATACAACCCCTTATTTGGAACCTGGAACCGACCTGAACCCTCATTCCCGGGCACGGCAACCATGCTGAACCCCCATTTCTGGGCACCGGGACCCCCCTGAACCTCAATTTTCAGGCACCAGAACCCCTTGAGCCCCAGAACCCAGAAAGGGAACCCTCCTGAGCCCCATTTCCTGGGCACCCACTGCATCCCGTTATCCGGCACCGGGACCCCCTGAACCCCCATTCCGCTGCACCGGGACCCCGTGTGCCCCCATATCCGGGAATTAAACTCTTCCAAACCCTCCATTCTCTTGCACTGGGACCACCCTGCACACCTTTATCCAGCACCAATGCCCCCTGCACCCCCTTTCCTGGTCCTCTCCCTCTCAGAGACCCCAGCCCCCTTTTCCTTGACCCCGGGACCCCCTGGACCCCCATTCCTGCCTCTCCCAGCCCCCACCCTCCACTTTCCTTAATCTGTGCACCCCTTTTCCTGGGTACAGGCACCCCCTGTGTTGGAGTCAGTGAGTCAGGGGTCTCTCTGAATTCTTCAGAGAGAAATCAGAGTGCAGGGATTGAATTAAAGCCTTTGGATGGATTGAAGTATATTAAGCCACACACACATAAAGTAGACATTTAAGTAGAAGTAAGTTAGTAATTTTAGGGTGAGTTCTAATGCTTTTAGTAAGTGGACGGTTTTAAATGCCAGAGTAGCAGAGCGAGTTCTAGTGAAGGTTGAAACATACTGGTATCTTCAGCAAGAGGCTCCAGGCCCACAGTTGTAGACGGGACTTAGACATAATAGAGCTATGGGAAGAATACTGCTTACATTTTTCAGAAGAACAAGATAGGTTGTATGGGTAGTTATATACGTAACCTAGTGTGCTAAGAAACTAGAATTCTAATAGGTTAAGAAGTGGTGGTCCGAGCTTGCATCTTAGCTTGTTGGAAAAATCCTATATAAGAGTATGTATTGGGGAGAGTTGTTGCTTTTAGCCATTCTCGCTTTTAGCCATTTGCTTATTGCCACTGCATTTGCCATTGCTTTGCCATTGCTTTTTGCTATTGCCTGTTGAGACTGATGTGCTTTGTAATAAGATGTGCTTTGTAATAAATAACCTTTTTAACTATTAGCTGCTTTGCTTATTTAGAAGATTACCCACGAAGTAAGAGCCCGAGAGCTCAGAGAAGGTGCTTAGAGCACCGGAGGTCCGGGAACCTCAATTCTGGTGCCCTGTGAGTGGAACGTTGGTTTGTTTGCTTTACTAATAACTTTAAATTACTGTTGGGCCTCCTCAAAGGCCTCGAATAAGTGTGGTAAGGAGAGAGCCAGAAGAAAGGCTCTGCTGACTGCTGGGAGAAGCAAGCACAGCTGGGGAGGAGACTGGGATTTCTCATTGCCTATCTTATATTGAGGTGAGGAACTTTGGGGTAATCTAGGAGCATGGGAAATATTATGCCAAAAGAGCAGAAATGCGAAAAAATACAAAGCTTATGATATATTTAAGGTAAGCTGAGTGCTGAGGTATATTCATAGAGAAGGGGGGAAATATATTTAAAGAACAGAAATAAAG